>JAYESA010000192.1:0-355535 GCA_036927795.1 Iris macrosiphon | reverse complement strand
TAACCACACGTCTCATGTCCATGTCACGTGAGATCAGAGCTAATGCAACAGTCATAATCTAATAATATAATAACTATGTCCATCCTGTATCCTATACAGAATCACCTTGAATATCTCAGGAAGATTCTGTCAATGTAAGGTGTCAAGTGTCCTAGGTTATGATGTACTTGATAAACAAGCACGAGAATATAAAGGGTTTCGAATGTCCATCACTAAATGACATACACAACTCAGCGTACAGGGTTGGCACCCGACTGTAATCGGACGCTAAGTATGTCATACGGTCCTAGGTTATAGCATGTACAATAGTCACAGAAAAGTAAAGTAAGAGAACTAAATAAACTAATAAACTGCAATTTATGGCAAGGTACACTTGCCTGGGGTTGGATTACCAATAGCGGTCCCTGTAACAGTGGGTTCAGCAATAACTCCTCCAAAAGCTGTAATGAACATTACCAACAGTCTCAGAACATAGAAAATAGCTAGAAACGCCTGTCCTTAAGTCCAGTTTGGACACAAGGGCAAAAATGACATTTCTGGGCCAAAGCGGGTCCATATGTGGGCTGCTTTGCACCGAAAATCGGGTCAGGGTCAAAGGTCTCCAAATCAGTCCAACTTAGTGTCAACAAGTCAGGAACGTTGATACGAACCCAACGGAACTTCCAGAATTGGATTCCGATGAGCCGTTCTCAAAATCGCCCGTCAAGTGGAGCCTGTGGGGCCCACGACACGCGATTTTTCCAACGTTCTCAGAATCGAGCCAAACTTGACCCACGGGACCAGCGTATTGCTACGAGTCCGATGGCATAAGTTTCGTCTCGATCAGACGTGTTTATACTAAGTTACAGCGACATACAGAAAGGTCGGATACGGGGCGTTGTCCGCGGATATGCACTGATTTCGGTGTGCACGCACATCCGAATCAGCTTCTGCGAAAGTCCGCACGTCCGTATCAACGACGCTCACATATCAGTGAAGACCGCACGTGACCAAGTCGTCCCGTTTGGCGGGGCGTACTCGATTCCGGGGTGAAACAGGGCTAAGTTTTTCCTGTTTTTGGATCGCGGTTTGCGATCACCACAGGTCGCGATGCCCCGAGCGGGTTGCACGGGCACCGAGGGGGTCGTACAGGCTACGCGATACAATTTACGGAATAAAAATCAGAGCTACGAGCAAGAAGTTACAAGTACCTGAAGTGGTCTGAAAAACCGTGTCCTTTGTGTCCTCGTGTCCTGAGTCGAGTCCTGTGTCCACCCTAGGTTTTAGGGTTCTGGGATTCCGGTGGTCGGGCAGGGCGAGTCCGGTGGCAAGGGAAGAAGGCTGGGAGTGGTGTTCAGGCCGGCGGAGGTCGGCGAGCCTCTGGGACGTCTCTGGGAGGCAGGCGGAGGTCGGCGAGTCTGCCGGAGTCGAGTTCTGAAGGTGCGGGGTCGGGGTGAACTTGGTCGGAGGGAGGAGGAAGGAGGAGGTTCTGGAGGTGCGGCGGTGGCGCCGGGTGGTTCTGGACGCGGTGGCGAGTCCGGTCGAGTAGTGGGAGATCAGGCGGCCTGGCGGCGGGTGGTCGGGGATCAATGGGCGGCCGGAGTCGGGTTCTAGGGTTTAAATAGAGCTTCGAGGAGGGGGATCGCCGGAAGTTTACGGAATAGGAAGGGGAATGGTCGCCGGGTTCAGGGGAGGTGAACCGTGGGGTCGGCCGGCGGCCACGGCTGCGGAAACGGTCGCCGGCCAGGTGAAGAGTCGGGTAATAATTTGGGGGTTAGGGATTGGAACGGTCGGGTCGGTTGCTGGCGGGTCGGGTCTGACCCGGATCCGACCCGCTAGGAGGGTTGGCCCGGTTCAGTCAGACCGACCGGTCCGGTCCGGTTCAGTCTCACGGTTTAGGTTGGTTTATTAATTAATTTGATTTAATTATTCACTTAAATTTTACAATAGTTATTAATGCTTTAAAAATTCATCCGGGATCCAATAAATTTCCAGAAAATTTTTCCATGCTCGGTTTTAAATTTTACACTAGAAAATATAATTTTCATCACATTTTTAATATTATTTAATTTCTTTTAAAAATTTATTTTAAATTAGACTACTTTAATTTATAGGTTTAAAATTCACAGAAATTGCTAATTAATTCCAGAAAATTTAAATGTAAAAATTCTTAAAATTTCAGGTGATTACAGGAAGCCGTCGAATTCGGCGAGCGTCATGTCGGCACGGAGGTTGGAGTCGCGCTTCCAGATCTTGTAGGTGTCGGAGGGGGCGATGCGGGAGATGAAGGGGATGACGGAGCTGTCGAAGTGGAAGGTGATCTCCATGTAGAAGTCGCGCATGCGGCGCATGGCGACGACGAGGCGAGGGAGGCGGCGGTACCACTTGGCCCAGGTGAGGCGGACAGCCAGGTGGAGGGGGGTCTCGCGGCCGGGGACGTCGCGGCGGTCCACGGCGGCGGCGACGGCCTCCGCCTTCGCCTCCTCTGCGAGGGACGACTGCTTGTTGCGGATCTCGGAGGGGTCCGAGAGGTGCGGGAGGGAGGAGAGGATCCGCTTCAGTGCCTCGTGGTCGCGCGCGAGCACCGGGCGGTGCACCGGGCTGTGAGGAGAAGAGGAGAAGAGAGAGAGGGGAGCGGGAGAGGAGGGGAGCGGGAGAAGAGAGGTGGACAGCGGAGAGGAGAGAGGAAAGCGGAGAGGAGAGAGGAGAGAAAGGGGAAAACGCCCCTAGGAATGGCGTTTTTCCTAGGAAAAACGTCCTTCCAAAGGACGTTTTTCTTTTAAATATATATATATTTTTTCTGCTTTTCTTTCATCTTCTCCGTTAACGGAAGTTAACTTTTACTAACAAAAAGCGAAAGGGCGTTTTGATGCTCTCATTATAAACTTTACAAATTTAGTGCTTTTATGGGAAATATTTGATATTCTAATGCTCTGAGCGAAATTTTTCGAAAAATATAATATAAATAATAATAAATCCAAACAAATTAATATAGATAACAAATTATTAGATAATAACAAATTAACTAATAGATAAACTAAACTTTAAAAAAATAAATCAAACCTAACAAAACTAAACTAAATCCAATTGACTGGTCCCTCTTCTCTCTCTCTCCCGGTCCCCAACCCGCCAACTTAGTTGGCAGTCTACTCCCTCTCTCCCCACTAGCCAACTCAGTTGGGTAGTTGTCCTGCTATGTGCAAATTTTTTAAAGTTTTTTCCTTAGCCACAATTGCCTCAAATTTTGTTCCTTTAAACGAAAAAAATTCGAATTTTTTTTTTCTTCTTGAATATTTATGTCATTGACTCAAATTTTTCAAAAGTTTTTTTCTTTACCCAATTGCCCAAATTTGAGTCATAGAAATTAGTAATTAGCTACCATTTCATTGAAGAAATTATAATTATTTTTGTTATGTCATGTACTCATCGGTTATTCACCTAATTAGGAATTAGAAGTTGATTTTTCAATTCCAACTCAAACATAATTCTTAATAAACTGTTGCCGTACCAATGCTTCTGGAAATGCACACTTTTTCATGGAGACTCATAATTAGACAAAGAAATAACTTGCTTTGCAAGCATCTGGCGAATCTTAATATGGATATTTTGATTTTCGTTTTGTTTTAAGGAGTATTTGAACTGGATTTGGTTTTGTTGCAATTTTTTGTGTGGGAATTTCTTTGATACCAAATTTATTAATTGTTCTATATCTTAGTCAGATGACCTTTTTTTTTTACTCTTGCTACCTCGTACTATTCTTCATTTAACAGTTGAATGTGCATCACTATATGCGTTTTGTTTTTATAAATTTTTGTAAATAATACTTTGAAGAATACAGATTACAACTTGAATATACTAAAACATTTTTTGTAAATACTTATTTTAAGAATACAAGATTAAATATTGAATATAATAAAACAGATGCAAGCTTTTATATCACACTCCTTAATCCTTATTATATAGTTTGAACTTTGAAGAAACAAATGTTAGGTGATTAATGAAAAGTACAATTATTTTATTGAGAAAGTTGTGTCCATATGAAGCAGCATATACATGCCATTTTCTATTGTGCAGTATAAGAACTATGAGCATCCTTTCTTCTTACGAGGAGTGGTTTGTATTCAAACAGTAATGACTGGAAGGTTTTTAGTTGAAACAAAGGGATCATATGCTCAACTTATTTTATAAGGAAAACATGATGAACAATTTCAGCTCTACACATGATGTATCTGTTATATATATATATATATATATATATATATATATATAATATTTTTCAGAAATTGATAAGAGAACAAAGAAATTAAAAATTTGTTATCGTCCTCCTGGGAAGTCGAGCACGAAAAACTGTCCTAAGAGTTGATCCGAGGTCTATGCGCAGACGTTTTTTGAAAGCTCCTAGTGGTAAAACCCCCTGACTACTGGGTTCTCTTCGTTGCACACAACTCGGAGAGAGAGACCGAACTTAGCTCTGTCCAGAGCAAGGATTTAGAGAATAGAATGTGGTTAGAGAGAGGAATGAGAGAGAGCTTTCACGTAGGAGGATTTTCTATCTAAAATGAAGAAGGAGGAGACCACAATATATTGGCAGTCCCTAGACACAACCACTGGACATGATAGTAAATGGCTCAAGGGGTTCCCCACACAACATCTTTAAGGGAGCAATGAAGAAGAACTAATATATACATAAAAGGGGGGAGTGGTCCAACCGATGTGGGACTAAAGAAAAAAGGAACTTGAGCTTTTGCTCTCAAACACAGCTAACAATTCCACCCCAAAAGGTCAAGTTCCGAAATAAAAGTGACAAAGAAATTAAAATGAAGAGTTTTTGGGCAGGCATATACTATGCATAGATGAGATGGACAACAGCCTTGAATCTCACTTAGTAACTATTGTCTTTGTCTGATGAAGTTTTGATGGACTGTGCCTTGAATCAGACTTCTTTTACCAGATTCAGAAAAATAGCACACATAGTACGCTAGAGGTTCTGGGTCTAACGGGTGGCACTTTTGGTTGGCCATGCGCACTAATTCCAAATTCATGAGAGTTGTCTGGGATCGCCATGTCCCATAGTTGCGACGATCACGACCTCTCATATAGGTAACTCCTTAAGGGTTGGTGATATGTTTCAACCCCGCATATCAGCTTGGGCCTATTAAGAGTTTTAAAACTTATCATAACCATATCACTTAAGAACACTGTCACCATAGGGATAGAAAATTATTGTACGCATGTATAGCCACTTGGGCATTATAGAATAAGATTTTAATCTCGGGTCAGTGTTCCATAAAAATTACCTAAGTCCAGCTTGTTCCTACCTATTGAACCAGCTTCTTGGGATCTCCAGTCAGACTTGGTTGGGCTGCCACTGCTGGTGACTTTACTTATGGGCTTAACCCCATTCCCCTCAAAGATTCTAGGATCAAAGTCCTAGACAGACCCTTCGTCAAGTGGTCTGCAAGGTTCTTTTCTGACTTTATATAGTCAAGAACCACATATTTGCCCAATAGGCTCTTTATAGACTTGAAGTGCAGCTGCAGGTGCCTGTTCATCTTAGCATTCACAGAATCAAGCTTTAGTAGTTCCATAACAGATTTATTATCACTGTTTATAGAAATTGTAGGAATAGGACTAATAGAAACATGTATATGCATAATAAGAAAAAATAGCCATTCGGCTTCTGTACATGTAGTGTCCAAGGCAATCATTTTGGAGTCCATTGTACTCATAGCTATAATAGTTTGTTTACATGAGCCCCAGGAGATTGCAACTCCTTCTAGAGTAAAAATATATCCAGTAGTGGATTTTACATCATGTGAGTCAGTTACCCAGTTTGCATCTGAATAACCTTTTATGATATCATGGTGTCTAG
Organism: Iris macrosiphon; assembly: GCA_036927795.1. Taxonomy (NCBI): domain Eukaryota; kingdom Viridiplantae; phylum Streptophyta; class Magnoliopsida; order Asparagales; family Iridaceae; genus Iris; species Iris macrosiphon. Next base: position 349,684 of record JAYESA010000192.1, on the reverse strand, counting down.
TATAGTGCAGCATATAATCTAGAGTACCCCTAAGATATCTAAATACTCATTCTAATAATGTCCAATGTAACTGATATGGGTTACTAGTATATCTACTTAGTCTCCCAATAGCAAATACAATATCAGGTCTGGTCATGTTTGATATATACATGAGAGAACCTATCATCTGAGAATATTTGTGTTGTTCCATGGGAGAACCCTCATTCTTCTTGAGAACAACGCTACTGTCATAAGGAGTAAGGACAAGTTTCTTATCAAAATACTCAAGTTTTCTTAGCATTTTCTCGATAGAGTGTGCTAAGGATAGAGTATAACCCTCCTTGAAGAGGTTGAGGGTTCTGGTTCTTCTTGAAGAGGTTCTTTTTGGGTTTGTGGTGATGATGAGGCTTGGGTTTGCCTTAGAATTCTACTAGGATTATCTTAACTTTAGACTCAGACTTAAGGTTAGACCTTAGCCTAATTTATTCTTCTATTCTAATTTTTTTTAGGACTTGAGCAAAGGTAAGGTCATCTTGAGTATGAATAAGGTCTTTCTTGACATCAGACCAAGAAGGAGGAAGCTTGTCTATTAAGCAGGCTATTTTATACTCAATAGAGAAGAAAGTGCATTTGGCTTGAATATGCCTAAGGTATTCTTAAAATTTATGTATTTGGTCATTTATAGGTTTATTATCTACCATAAAGTATCTGTTGAATGAGGAGGAATTGAATCTTTCAATTCCAGCATCATCACAGCTATATTCATCTTTCAGGGCATCCCAAAGTTCTTTAGCACTTTTGTATTCATAGAATATGTCATATAGTGATTCAGATAAAGCGCTTAAAATTCTATGGAAGCAATGACAATCTATTTCCTTAGGGGTCTTAGATCTAGTGGAACCAGAGGACTTGGATACACCTATGTCTGACTCAGTGTCATCAGAGTCATTTGTGATTGGTGTGGAACCATCAATGGCTGAGATCAATCCTAAGATAGTGAGCCAAAATTTTATCTGACTTTGTCATCTCTTAAAGTATGTCTAGTTAAACTTTGTAGGGTTAGCAGTAAAATTCTCATCCTTGCCAGTCATGATTGCTAATGAGAAAAATCTGAAACTGAAAGATACGCAATTACTCAATAACAATGTCCAATGATCTAGAATAATAGTTCAAGTAATTTTTGCTAATCAATCTTAAAATATTTAGTCTATCAAGTGTAGATTAACTTGGGTTAGCTGTAGGGGCCGGTTCCCGTTCCCAGCTAGCGGTGGTCCGAAGATACTTAAATACTGTGTCGCTTAGGACTATTTACATCCGGTTAACAAAACGACCCTTTCGGCTTGTTCCCAAATTTATCTTTACTTTTAGAATTCAGACTCAAAGAGATTTGTAATTTATACTAAACTATTTTTTGTTCAATACTGGAGACTCAGTTGAGATTGTCTTGAGGTCGTTACAAATAAAAAATATTGTAGTTAACAATATGTAAATGTAGAGCTAATAATAACAATGAATACAAATGATGATATATATATTAAGCAAGATTTTATGTGCTACAAATACTAAATTACAATAGCTAAATTGAATCACAAGATTATATGTGCTGGCAAATATTCAACCAAAAAATTAGAAACTTTCTATTAACATAATAGTCCTTACTAACAATAATTTTTTAATACCAATTCTTAATTAATATATGATTCAAAACAATTAAAACTTATGTTGCACTTTGATATGTAAGCAATAATACTCGTTAACAAATTTACTAAATGAACAGTGAACAATAAATTTCTAACAAATTTGATTTTAATACCAACTAAATTACAGTAAAATTTGCCCTTCTTATTTAATATATGATTCTAATACCAACTAAATCACAGTAGCTAAATGAACAGCGAACTACAACCTTTGTTTGGTAAGTAATAATACTACAATAACATATTTTAATATAAAATTTGGTAGCAAATAGAAAAATTGCTACAGTGAGATTTGGACAGAAAATATATATTCAGAAGTGTTAGCAAATGGTATGTGTTTAACAATAAACAACAGAATTTGTGTTTGGTGTTCTGAATAAAATATTTTGGACAATATGCATGGTCACAAAAGGCTAATGTTCAACTCTTAGATTGTTGTTAATATATATATATATATATATATATATATATATATATATATATATATATATATATATATATATATATATATATATATATATATATATAATATTTTCCAGAAATTGATAAGAGAACAAAGAAACTAAAAAATTATTACCGGTCTTCGGGAAAGTCGTGCACGAAGCACTGCCCTAAGAGTTGATTCGAGGTCTATGTGCAGACGTTTATCAAAAGCTCCTAGTGGTAAAATTTTCTAACTACCGGGTTCTCTTCGTTGCATACAACTAGGAGAGAAAGACCGAACTTAGCTCTTCCCAGAGCAAGGATTTAGAGAACAAAATATGGTTCGAGAGAGAAATGAGATAGAGCTTTCACGTAGGAGATTTTTTGTCATGCCCCAGTCCTAAAATATCGAGGGACTGGACACGTGACAATGGCCAGCAGCACGCACCGATGGACAACCCAATTTAATGGAACCATCAGGGCGCACTTAAGCTGTAAAATAAGGTCTACTACAACAAGCCACAACTAATCTCATCCATAAAAGATAAATATAATCAACTGCATAATGAAATAGAAATAAGTAGCAACAAGTCTCAACAAGTAGGTCGGAGAAACAATCCGACATAAGTCTGAATACACTGGCTCAATAGGCCAGGAACAAACGAGTCAAACATAAAGTAAATACTGAGTACGGAATCAGGTACTCAGGAAAAGTCTTCGGCAGTCACCTCGTCCTCAGGGTTCGGTTCTGCTCCAGTATCAAGTCCTGCTACAGCTTCAGCTCCTGTCCCGTAGACCTCGGGATAATGCTCCTCTGCTAATCCTGGGGACATAATCCGGATCCAGGTCCTCAGGGGACATAGCATGGTACAGATAATACAAGCCAAAATAAATGCAGTGTAGCAGATAATGCAATAAATAGGGTAAGAATGTAACCATCTATGTGAAATGCAAGTGAGAGCATCACTAGTACTCAGGCTGAGACCGCTACAAGCTCTGTGTCGGGGAGCCGGTAGCAGTAATAACAGGTAAAGGGTCTAGCTCTGCTGGAGAGTCTACAACCTCACAATAGTAGTGAATATATATATGGATCAGCCTGTAGCATGTGTGTCTCTCCCCACCCAATGTAACCACGCGTATCATGACCATAACGTCTCATGTCCATGTCAGCGGGATCATAGCTAATGCAACAGTCATATAATATCTAAGAATATAATGTCTATGTCAATCCTGTATCCTACACAGAATCACCATGAATATCTCAGGAAGATTCTGTCTGCATGAATAGTGTCAAGTGTCCTGGGTCCTGATGTACTTGATAAGACAAGTACGAGAAAGTAAAGGGTCCGAAATGTCCATCTCTAGATGACGTACCCAACACCGCGTACGGGGTTGGCACCCGACTATAATCGGACACTAAGTACGTCACACGGTTCATAGGTTAAGCATGTACAACAATTATAATTAAGACAAGTAATATAAAATAAAGACTGCAAGTTGGCAAGGTACACTTGACTGATGTATAAATAAGCCAAGGAATATTAACAGAGACTGCACGCTTTGGCGAGGTACACTTGCCTGATGTTTGAATTCCAAATACTGTTCTGTTACTCGGCAAATTTCCAGAAATGTCTCCGGATGTTGAAACAAACATTATCATCATGCTCAGAAGATATCAAATAGCTAGAAACGCCTGTCCTTGAGTCCAATTTGGACACATGGGCGAAAATGACCATTTTGGGTCAAAACGGGGTCCGTATGTGGGCCGGGCCCGCTTTGCACCAAAAAATATGTCAGGGTCAAAGGTCTCCAAATTCGTCCAACTTAGTGTCGACAAGTCAGTAACACTGATACAAACTCAACGGAACTTCCAGAATTGGATTCCGATGAGCCGGTCACAAAATCGCCCGTCGAGTGGGGCCTGTGGGGCCCACGACACGCGATTTCGTCAACGTTCTCGGAATTGAACCAAACTTGGGTCACAGGACCAGCGTATTGCTACGAGTCCGATGGCGTAAGTTTCGTTTCGATCCGACGCGTGTACACAAAGTTAGGACGCATTCCAGAAACGACGAATACAGGACGGTGTCGGCGGATACGCGTTGATTCCGGTGTACACGCACATCCGAATCAACTTTTGCGAAATCCCACACGTCCATATCAACGACGCGCACGTATCTGTGAATACCGCGTGCGACCAAGTCGTCCCGTTTGGCGGGGCGTACCCGGTTCCGGGGTGAAATAGGGCGTTGTTTTTCGGTTTTTGGATCGCGGTTCGCGATCGCCACAGGACGCGATGCCCCGATCGGGTTGCACGGGCACCGAGAGGGTCACGCAAGGTTCGTGTCACAACTGACGGAACGAAAAACAGAGCTACGAGGAGAGAGAAAAGAGTACCTGAACAGGGCTCCGAAATACTTATATTCTCGTATCCGTTCCGTGTCCTGTGTCCGGCTGAGTTGTGTCCAGGCTAGGGTTTAGGGCTCCGGCTAGGGGGTACGACGGCTCAGGTGAAGCCGGTAGCGGCTCGGCCGGGGCTGGAGTGGCGGAGCTCGACAAGGGCTGCTGGAAAGAGGGAGGTGGAGGTAGGGGAGCAGTCGACGGAGACCGGGGCTCGTCCGGGCGGCGCGAGGGGGAGAGCTGGGAGGAAGGAGTTGGGGTCTGGTTGCTGGGCTCGCGGCGGGGGAAGGTGTAGAACTGATCGGAGTTAGGGTTCCGGAGGGGCTGGGTTTTCGTTTGGGGGGAAAGAGGGAGGAAGAGGGAGACATTTATAGGGGAGAGCCGCGGGGGTCGAGGCCGGAAGTGGCGGAGGAGGGGGTGACGTGGGGCGAGGGCCGCGGGCGGGCTGACGCGGGCTCCGGCGACGTGGCCGGAGCCGTCGTCGAAAATCGCGGAGGGGGACGCGGTCAGCCGAATCGTGGGGGGGGGGAGAAAGGTTCGTGCGGGTCGGGCGGTGGGTTCGGGTCTGGCCGACCCGACCCGACCCGATAGCTAGAGGGCTTTGGGCTGGGCCGATTGGGCTGGGCTCGGGGTTTGGTTGTATTAAATAATTAAATAAATAAATATCTAAATAATAGTTTTTAGGTGTTATAAATTAGGTCCGGGGCCCAATAAATTCCAGAAAAATTACCCTAAGTCCAGTTTTTCATTTTACATCATAAAATCTTATTTTTATAATATTTTAATAGCAATTAATAGCAAATAAAAAATTATTTAATTACCAAGAGCCTAGGTTTTATTTACAGAAAAATTCCAGAAAATTACGAAAAGTCCAAATTAATAATTCCTGAAAATCAGGGGGCTTACAATCTACCCAACTTATAAAAATTTCGTCCTCGAAATTAAAATAAGGCATAATTTGTTAAATCCTTCACATTCGTACATAAGGTACGTCAATCGCAATCTCTTCCAAAAATTTAAATAACAAAATCTATTCAAATCTATCGCGATCATTTTAAAATTAAGATAATCATTGTTCTAATCAAAATTCAACCTATTGTAATCTCTTCTCACTTTTCCAAATCATCAATATCCAAATTTAAATTGAATCCATATAATATCTTCAAGATTTAAATAACCCATATCAAATTTTAACTCACGATCTCCAACTTTCATAATCTCCTCTAGAAGTAATTCGAGTCCAATATTATTCCTATTTTCACTTATAATTTTTTTTGTATTCTTCAACTCTTTTTTTTTATTTCCATTCGCATCCTCAATATTTCAAACAGGTAGTCCAACCATCAAATTTTAATTCTTAATTTAAATCATCAAATTGAAAAATGATTTAAATGCAGTCCACCAATGTTCAAGTCTGAAATTTTATATTTTTATCCTCTAACTCCAATTGATGATTTTACTTTCATTATTCAAAATTTAAATCATGTACCTAAGGTATACATATGGGGTCCTCAATATCAAGATTTTAAAATTCATTGATCCTCACAATCTTAGTCATTCTTCTAAAATTCTCAAAATTTAAAATGGCTTAAACCTCTCCCAATCTAATCTTACTCGATCATAATCTAAAAGAATTTCCCTCGAATTGACAATGCACTGCTACCCAACTTAGAATTTATCCATCTATCACATAAGGCTATATACTTTAAGAAAATATTCCTTAATTTATTTACTCATATAATTCAATCCTCAAAACTTCAATGTCGATTATATTATAGATGATATGTCCTTAATTACGGAAGAATAATCCTCAATTATGTGATCGGCCTATGGGGTATATCCAGTACTCTCTGCGTATCAAACTTTACCAAGCACAAGGTTTCGTCTTTCCGAAATAAGGGAAGACGGTGGCCAATAATAAAGAGTTCAAGGGCAGCGTAATAGAATAGAAGTATCGGGATCAAGGCGTTTAAAAATTTAAATGGGGATTGTCAAAGCTGTTGTGGATTGAAATTCTATTTTGGTAATCCTTTGTTCGACTGCTCGTATTAGCACAGTTATGTAACCGATACGATATGTCAGACATGTCTAGAGCAAGTATATTCGTCTACTAATCACCACATATCTCAATCCACGTAAAGTAGCATTACGAAGGGCGAATCAAGCACACTAAGGTTAGCTAGACCTTAATACACTGATTCTGAAATATATTATTGTGGGCCTCCCCAATAATACGTTTGTCATGAACAAGCTCGATAAAGAATAAGCTTGCAAAACTAGGCTATAAAATAGCAGCATAAGTCAAGGTAGTTGTGAAATATAAATGCGCTAGATCATGATGAAAGAAGTCACAGCATATTTTGAGTCCACAAGAAGTTAAGACTATACAATCTCTACAGTTATCATACAACTTTCTTGTCTAAGTCGCAAGTCGACCAAACAGGGCAAGGACCTCTAAATTCTATTGTCTGAATAAACACTGTCGTCTTATGCTAGCATACAATTAATGTCATTCAATTACACTATCTCGATGGGTCAAGTGGACTATGTGGTACTAGGTTGTGAAGCATACTACCTAACTTATAAGAATTAAACTACTACTGTGACAGTCTTAAGAGGATCCTGCAAATAACCTTGCACATGTAAAATAGAATAGAAACTCTTATTAGGGTATATGAGTAAAGATCTTGGTACTTATTAGGGTCTCCTATTGCATTATATAGGTAAGGGTCACTTTAAGTCTTAATCATAGTGCTCATAGAACATGTGTCAATAGCGAGAATGGAAAGGTTATTAGTCTCAAGGGAAAGGGAATATAACTTGTATCGAGGTGGGGGTACAATTTACGTGATTTAATACTAAGGGGTAATCATCGGGTCACAATCTACAAGATTAACTCAAACTTATCGAACTCTAACTACCAAGCACAAAATTTTCAAATTCAAGACTACAGCTTTAATCCTAACAAGCTATATATATCCTAGTATAGAATAAAATCACTTGGTCTAAAATCAGAAGGGTTAGTTGGCACGAGTTGAAAGATGGAGAGAAGAAATGTAATCAGTCGTCGCACTCTAACGAGCGCTATGGTCGCAGAGGAGCAATATATGAAATTAGGATAGGGGCTCTAGATAGCATCATAATTTTCTAAGGGAAAGTGGTATGCTAGTTGCTAGGTTTGAGGTATGATTAGGAAAATATTCTATACATTGCTCTTGGCTTTTTAGGGTACTGTTTGCTAATATCACGACACGAACCTATATCCTAACACTATCTCACTATGCACATTAGGTTCAGTCCTAACATTCAATCTCGGATTTCTATTGGTTCCTCAAGACCGGGGTCAACATTAGGGTCCAATCTCTAATTAGCTCTTAGCAGTTCCTATACTACTTCTTAGGTCATTCATGACTATAACAAGAAATAATGGTAAATTATTCTATAGGTGAGAGATGCTAGGGTTGATTAAGCGTTCTACTTAGGGGTGTGTCAATATCCTAGTTGTACTCTTAATAGGAAGGTTACCCTACTTATCATCTAACAACAGGACTTATATATTCTAAGAGAGGCTATACTCAAGAAACTAATAGGGAAGCACATGAATCAAGCAGGATGCAATTTATCCGAATGGAATGGATTGGAAGGAGGATGAGTCATAGTCAGTGTGGATGAGATCCTATACTCTAATCCTAGTTGCAGGCTTGTTCGGTCCCTAAGTTGAAACCGAACAATTTAGTCGTAGACCTGCATGGACCACCACAAAAACTATGTCACGCCCTAGTCCCAAAATATCGAGGGACTGGACACGTGGCAATGGCCAGCAGCACGCACCGATGGACAACCCAATTTAATGGAACCATCAGGGCGCACTTAAGCTGTAAAATAAGGTCTACTACAACAAGCCACAACTAATCTCATCCATAAAAGATAAATATAATCAACTGCATAATGAAATGGAAATAAGTAGCAACAAGTCTCAACAAGTAGGTCGGAGAAACAATCCGACATAAGTCTGAATACACTGGCTCAATAGACCAGGAACAAAAGTGTCAAACATAAAGTAAATAGTGAGTACGGAATCAGGTACTCAGGAAAAGTCTTCGGCAGTCACCTCGTCCTCAGGGTTCGGTTCTGCTCCAGTATCAAGTCCTGCTACAGCTTCAGCTCCTGTCCCGTAGACCTCGGGATAATGCTCCTCTGCTAATCCTGGGGACATAATCCGGATCCAGGTCCTCAGGGGACATAGCAAGGTACAGATAATACAAGCCAAAATAAATGCAGTGCAACAGATAATGCAATAAATAGGATAAGAATGTAACCATCTATGTGAAATGCAAGTGAGAGCATCACTAGTACTCAGGCTGAGACCGCTACAAGCTCTGTGTCGGGGAGCCGGTAGCAGTAATAACAGGTAAAGGGTCTAGCTCTGCTGGAGAGTCTACAACCTCACAATAGTAGTGGATATATATATGGATCAGCCTGTAGCCTGTGTGTCTCTCCCCACCCAATGTAACCACGCGTATCATGACCATAACGTCTCATGTCCATGTCAGCGGGATCATAGCTAATGCAACAGTCATATAATATCTAAGAATATAATGTCTATGTCAATCCTGTATCCTACACAGAATCATCGTGAATATCTCAGGAAGATTCTGTCTGCATGAATAGTGTCAAGTGTCCTGGGTCCTGATGTACTTGATAAGACAAGTACGAGAAAGTAAAGGGTCCGAAATGTCCATCTCTAGATGACGTACCCAACACCGCGTACGGGGTTGGCACCCGACTATAATCGGACACTAAGTACGTCACACGGTTCCTAGGTTAAGCATGTACAACAATTATAATTAAGATAAGTAATATGAAATAAAGACTGCAAGTTGGCAAGGTACACTTGCCTGATGTATAAATAAGCCAAGGAATATTAACAGAGACTGCACGCTTTGGCGAGGTACACTTGCCTGATGTTTGAATTCCAAATACTGTTCTGTTACTCGGCAAATTTCCAGAAATGTCTCCGGATGCTGAAACAAACATTACCATCATGCTCAGAAGATATCAAATAGCTAGAAATGTCTGTCCTTTTGTCCAATTTGGACACAGGGGCAAAAATGACCATTTTGGGTCAAAACGGGGTCCGCATGTGGGCCGGGCCCGCTTTGCACCGAAAAATGTGTCAGGGTCAAAGGTCTCCAAATTCGTCCAACTTAGTGTTGACAAGTCAGGAATGCTGATAAAAACTCAACAGAACTTCCAGAATTGAATTCCGATGAGCCGGTCACAAAATCGTCCGTCGAGTGGGGCTTGTGGGGCCCACGACACGCGATTTCGTCAACGTTCTCGGAATCAAACCAAACTTGGGTCACAGGACCAGCGTATTGCTACGAGTCCGATGGCGCAAGTTTCGTTTCGATCCGACGAGTGTACACAAAGTTAGGACGCGTTCCATAAACGACGGATACGGGACGGTGTCGGCGGATACGCGTTGATTCCGGTGTGCACGCACATCCGAATCGACTTCTGCGAAATCCCACACGTCCGTATCAACGACGTGCACGTATCGGTGAAGACCGCGTGCGACCAAGTCGTCCCGTTTGGCGGGACGTACCCGGTTCTGGGGTGAAATAGGGCATTATTTTTCCTATTTTTGGATCGCGGTTCGCGATCGCCACAGGACGCGATGCCCCGAGCGGGTTGCACGGGCACCGAGAGGGTCACGCAAGGTTCGTGTCACAACTGACGGAACGAAAAACAGAGCTACGAGGAGAGAGAAAATAGTACCTGAACAGGGCTCCGAAACACTAATATTCTCGTATCCGTTCCGTGTCCTGTGTCCGGCTGAGTTGTGTCCAGGCTAGGGTTTAGGGCTCCGGCTAGGGGGTGCGGCGGCTCAGGTGAAGCCGGTGGCGGCTCGGCCGGGGCTGGAGTGGCGGAGCACGACGAGGGCTGCTGGAAAGAGGGAGGTGGAGGTAGGGGAGCAGCCGGCGGAGACCGGGGCTCGTCCGGGCGGCGCGAGGGGGAGAGCTGGGAGGAAGGAGTTGGGGTCTGGTTGCTGGGCTCGCGGCGGGGGAAGGAGTAGAGCTGATCGGAGTTAGGGTTCCGGCGGGGGCTGGGTTTTCATTTGGGGGGAAAGAGGGAGGAAGAGGGAGAGATTTATAGGGGAGAGCCGCGGGGATCGAGGCCGGAAGTGGCGGAGGAGGGGGTGACGTGGGGCGAGGGCCGCGGGCGGGCTGACGCGGGCTCCGGCGACGTGGCCGGAGCCGTCGCCGGAAATCGCGGAGGGGGACGCGGTTAGCCGAATCGTGGGGGGGGGGGAGAAAGGTTCGTGCGGGTCGGGCGGCGGGTTCGGGTCTGGCCGACCCGACCCGACCCGACCCGACCCGATAGCTAGAGGGCTTTGGGCTGGGCCGATTGGGCTGGGCTCAGGGTTTGGTTTTATTAAATAATTAAATAAATAAGTAAATAATAGTTTTTAGGTGTTATAAATTATGTCCGGGGTCCAATAAATTCCAGAAAAATTATCCTAAGTCCAGTTTTTTATTTTACATCATAAAATCTTATTTTCATAATATTTTAATAGCAATTAACAGCAAATAAAAAATTATTTAATTACCAAGAGCCTATGTTTTATTTACAGAAAAATTCCGGAAAATTGCGAAAAGTCCAAATTAATAATTCCTGAAAATCAGGAGGCTTACATTTTTCTATCTAAAATGAAGAAGGAGGAAACTACAATATATAGGCAATCCCTAGACATAGCTACTGGACAGGATAGTAAATGGCTCAAGGAATTCTTCCCCACACAACATTTTTAAAAGAGAATGAAGAAAAACTAATATATAAATATAAGAGAGGAGTGGTCCAACCGATGTGAGACTAAAGGAAGAAAAAAGTTGAGCTTTTGTTCACAAACACAGCTAACAGTATCAGATATCTGTAGACTTTTTTTTCTTAGCAGTGCGGTCAGGTCCATGCTATCATGAGATCCAGTGCCTAAAGCTTTGTTGCAGCAGGTGGGAGTAAACTGTGAAATCATCATATCATGCTCAGGATTTTGTGACCAAGGTGAAGTTGAATGCTAGCAGGTCCATGCTATCATGAGATCCAGTGCTTAAGCTAATGTACTATTTCCCCTCACACACCCGCCAAACACCCCCCATCCCCTTTCTTCTTGCACACTCCATGTGCTGGCACCGACAGCTACCTCCAATTATAGCTTCTCCATGATAGCTTTCGCGTGAGCTACTCTGGCAGTTGCCATTTCCATGCAATGACAAGGCTGCACAACCTGCTCCCCAACCCACTTTCCTTTCTCTTCGTGAGTACTCCCTTTCCTTTCTTCTTTACACCATCTACTTCTCAGAGCAAAGTGGCATCTTTTCACCATTCCCTCGTTTCTGTCTCTCTCCATACGCGCCATACCAATCGCCGAAGGAGGAAGAAAGAGGAAAGGGAAAGAAACACTGAACTGTCGGGACAGGCTAAAGGCTACGGACTAGCGTCTCCATCACATTTATTTTCTTTTCTCCTCTCCTCTCCTTCGGTCGCCACCACCACCCTCCTCCCTATGCGCCATCGTCATCCCGCGTCGTCTCCATCACATTTATTTTGTTCTCTGCTCTCTCTTCTCCTCCTTGTGCGGGACCACCATCAACTTTCCTTCATCATTTCACTCTCATCCCTATAGTTCCTGCTAAGCATTTCCTACCGTTTATTCAAGATGGCCAATACATCCTATCCATATGATTCCAATCCCATAGTAGAAAACCTTAGGTCCCATTTGTTTCTTTCACAATTATATGTCTCCATTTCACTATTTTAATCTAGAAGTGAAATAGTGAGGATGGTATGAACTTTGTTCATACACTCCCTCCACCTATAAGAGATGTCATCTACCACATACGCTCAGATAGTAATGAGGTCTTCTTGACACAAGATAGTAATAAGGTCTCTTTAACACAGTAGAACTTATTGCTATATGGGCGTATAGGGAGAACTTCTTGTGAGGAAGAATGCAGAAATCTTCAACTAGACGTCCACAAAAACACGGTAATATATGTACAAAATTCTACTCTTAATTTGTGTTTAATTTAGTTACTATAATATTAAAGTAAAATCCATCACCTCGTATCTGAGAAGCAACAGACTGAAGCATGTGAAGAATGGAAAAATTAAAGAACAAGTAAGGAATAGATCAGTTTTAGAGGAATAAATCTAACCCAGTGGTACGAGGAAGGCATGGCTAAGTTTGCATGTATCTTGAGTTTGTGTCAGTTTAAGTAGGTTTGCAGGTCTGTGGACACTAGCATTTCTTAATTTCGTATAGTTTTATGTACTCTTTGACTCTATTTGAACCTTTGAATAATGAAGTGTTGTTTTATGGACATGGTGATACTGATACATCTTCTCTCTTCTTTGTTATTGGTGTGTTGGGTCATGGTATCACTTTGTTCCTATGATAGGGCAACAGTCCGACGAAGCTGCAGAAATAATTGGGTCGGCTCTCGTCGAGTACTTCGGTGCCTGAGTTGACGGTCATCGCGGAGCTGGGGGAGGTTCTTTGAAGACTCCGTTCACGCTGGCCTGGCCACGAACATCATCGCCCCCAGAGGGGTCCATGGGGAACTAAGGGAGTACTGGATCAACGACGGGTTGTACGTGTGGGCTAGAAGCAGCAGGCTGTAATCTTCATGAGGCAAGGACAGTGAACACAATGTATTTGGAGAATTTTTTTATTTCTTACTTAATGTTAAACAAACAAGTACACACATATTTATATAGCCACTATGGTAACAACTCAACCCTAAAAATAAGCTAACAAACCCTATTAAAGTGGATCTAAATTAGACAAGTTCTATTCCTACAAAAAAATGGTCAAATCTAGATTATTAACTAATATTCTCCTCCTTAATCTAGGTTTGATCAAGGTTGATAACTTCAAGCACCTGCTGCATCTCAACGAATTTTACTTTGGCGAGAGCCTTCGTGAGAATGTCGGCACGTTGCTTTTCAATGCTCACGAACTCCACATTTATCTGCCCTCTTTCAACACACTCGCGAATGAAATGAAAGCGAGTATCAATGTGCTTACTGTGCCCATGAAACACTGAATTCTTCATCAGCGCAATTGCAGACTGGTTGTCGACATAGAGCGTGACTGGCTTAGGTTCGCGGCCAGTCATTTCACTAATTAGATTCCTCAGCCACAAAGCTTGACACGCTGCAGCCGTTGCCGCCATGAACTCAGCTTCGCAGGAGGACAACGCGACAGTTTTCTGCTTCTGAGACGCCCAAGTGATCAGATTCTTGTTGAGGTAGAACGATATTCCGCTAGTGCTCCTCCTGTCGTCGACATCTCCAGCTAAGTTGATGTCGGTGAATCCGTGCAGTTCATCTTCACCATGTCCTCTTTCATACATGAGTCCATACTCAAGTGTTCCCTTCACATATCTGAGGATCTGTTTCACAGCCTGATGATGCATGGTTGTTGGCTTCTCCATGTACCTACTCACCATTCCGACAGCATAACAAAGGTCCGGACGAGTATGAGTTAAGTACCTGAGACAGCCAATTATTCGCCTATATTACGTCGGATCGACTGGTGTTCCTTCAAGGTTCTTGCTGAGTTACAGTTTAGCTTCCATGGGATACCTGGTTGGATTGCAATCTCCCATTCCAAACTGCCGCAAAACTCTCTTCGCATATGCTGATTGCTTTAGTGTAATGCGATCACCCTGTTGATCTACCTCTATACCAAAGTAGTAAGAGAGTAACCTAAGATCACTCATCTCAAATTTCTGCATCATCTGCTGCTTGTAAACCTTTACTGCAGTTGCTCTTGTGCCTGTGACGATTAAGTCATCCACGTACACTCCGATAATGAGTGTACCCTCTCTATTGCTCCTCGTGTACACAGCATGCTCTTGAGAGCATCTGATGAATCCCAGCTCCTTTAAGCAGCTGTCCAGGCGTGTATTCCAAACCCTCGGTGCTTGTCGCAAGCCATAGAGAGCCTTGGACAGCCTGTACACCTTGTGCTCCTGGTTCTTGACGACGAAGCCTTCAGGTTGAGCTACATATACCTCCTCTTTGAGGTCACCATTAAGAAACGCAGATTTAACGTCCAAATGGTGAACCTCCCATCCGTGTTGGGCTGCGAGGGCAATGATCAAGCGAACTGTGTCGAGTCTGGCAACTGGAACAAACACTTCATCAAAATCAACTCCATGTTGCTGGACGTAGCCCTTTGCCACAAGTCTAGCTTTGTGCTTGAGGATCTTGCCTTTATTGTCTCTCTTCACCTTGTATACCCATTTAAAACTGATGGGTTTGTGCCCAGATGGTAACTCAGTAAGCACCCAAGTCCCATTCTTCTCGATGGCTTCAAACTCCTTCTTCATAGCTTTTTGCCATTCATGTTCAAGTGTAGCATCTTAAAATTTTGTCGGTTTTTCAGCCGACAAAAACAACATCTCTAGATCAAGAAAGGTATCCTCAGTTTCAGCATATACGTCAACAATTGAGCGGTATCTCCTTGGAGCATTCGAGTCTGTCGTGGGTGAGCCGCTCGAAGTTGAGGCCGCAGCTTGTGGTGTAGTAGGCTCCCTTGATGCCATTGCCGCTCCGTGCGTCATAGGTGTTGCCGCATCTCCTGTGCCCTCCGGCGTGTGCATAGCCGCGCCCACTTCTCTTTGTGTAGTGATCACTATCTCGACAGCAGGATCTTCGACTGAGAGTTCTACCCAGCCTTGTGGTTCGGTACCATCACCATTGTTCCAATCCATCTTCTTTCTTCCTCGAACACAACATCCCTACTCACATGGATCTGGCTACGTTGAGGATTATAGAGACGGTGTGCTTTGTTGCCCTCTTCCATGCCAAGGTACACCAATGGCGTGCTTCGGTCATCAAGTTTCTTATGATGAGGACCTACAGTCTTTATGTGTGCGACGCATCCAAACATCCTTAAGTGTTCGAGATTTTTTTTCTTACCAGTCCAGTCTTCATACGGCATGAGCGCACTGAGAGCTTTAGTTGGCAACCGGTTGAGCAGGTACATAGCATGTCTGACCGCCTCGCCCCACATACTTCCAGGAACATGCATGCTCTTGAGCAAGCTCCTTGTCGTAGCCATCACGGTGCAATTCTGACGCTCTACTACGCCGTTTTGTTGTGGTGTATATGGTGCGGTGAGGTGTCGTTGTATGCCTTCGCCTTCACAGAAGCTTGTGAATTCCTTGGATAGGAACTCACCTCCTCGATCAGTTCTTAGTGTCTTTATCTTGTTGTCACATTCATTCTCTACAAGAGACTTGAATTTCTTGAAAGCATTAAAGGCATCACTCTTTTCTTTGAGCATATACACCCACATCATGTGACTGAAGTCATCAACAAGTAGAAGAAAGTACTTGTTACCAACAAGTGTAGCGGGTGTAATCGGACCGCAAATGTCAGCGTGCACAAGTTGAAGTGGCCTCTCAGCTCTGAAGCTTGCCTGCAGAGAGAACGGTAGTCGTGCTTGTTTGGCGATGAGGCACCCTTCACAGAGCTGGTTTTGATAAGAAATCTTCGACAGCCCGGTGGCCATTCCTTTCTCTGCCATCATCTTGAGCACGGAGAAATTCACGTGCCCGAGCCTTGCATGCCACAACCAGGCTGGGTCTTATACTTTGGCCATTAGAAATATTGGCCTACAAGATTCAAGAGCTATCTTGTACAGGCAGTTAGGTGATCTCCTCACCTTCATCAGCAGAATGTCGTTCCTGTCGTACACCCTTAAGTAGGAACCGACAATCTCCACCTTGCTTCCATCTTCTGTTAATTGACCAAGGCTCAATATATTACTTCTTAAACTTGGAATGAAGTACACCTCCGACAGAAGACGTTGTTCGCCATTCTTGCATTGGAACACGATTGATTCCCTGCCCTCAATCTGCACGGTTGAGCCGTCACCGAACTTGACACGGCCGGCGATGTCCTGATCAAGGTCCTTGAACTTTCCTCGGTGGCCCGTCATGTGGTTGCTAGCGCCGTTGTCGAGGTACCACACATCGGTGTCGGCCTGCGCTTCTCCAGCACTGCGCAAGTCTGGTGCTATCTTCTCTTTATTGAGCATGACGAGGTCAGGCGTCTCCTCCTGAGTCTCTCCCAGTAGCAAGGCGGCCTCCTCGTCTTGTGCTCGTGCGAGGTTCGCCTCCTTACCATGACGTTTGTTGCGACACTCCGACGCATAGTGCCTATAGTTTTCATAATTGAAGCACTTGATTTTTGATTTGTCACGGTTAGATCTTGAACCGTGAGTCCCCTCACCCTCCTGGTGTTGCACTATTTGGCCGCCACGACCACCCCTGTCGTGTCAGCGGCCTCGTCCACGAGGCTTGCTACGGCCCCGGTCGTCGCTAGAGTACCCATTTTCGCTCGACGACAAATCAACGCTACCTTTCCTAAATCGCGCCTGCCACTCTGCGTGAGTAAGCAGGAGTTATCCGCTGTTACTCTCGCCTCGACCACGTATGCGTTCTTCGTAGGCTTTGAGGCGGCCGATCACTTCCTCGACCGGCATGGTCTCCACATCCACAAACTGCTCGATCGCAGCAACGACCTGCATGTACTTGTCTGGGACGGAGACGAGCAGCTTATTGACGATGACAATGTCCTCCATCTTGTCTCCCAATCCACGAATCTTGTTTGCGAGGGTCGTCAATTTCCCCGCAAACTCATCGATGGAATCTGTTTCCTTCATACGCAAAACCTCGAACTCACTCTTCAAGGTTTGAATCCTTGCCTTCTTCACCCGATCTGCGCCGAGGTACATTGTCTGCAGGCTTTCCCAAGCTTCCTTAGCCGTTTTGTGCTTGGCCAGCTGGAGTAGGATCTCCTCGAGGACAGCTTGAAAAATGCACGCCAACGCCATCTTGTCTCTCTTCTTTTCTACGACCACCCCGGCCGCGGGTTCAATGGCGTCCCAAATGCCTTGAGCCTCCATGAAGACCTTTATCTTGATCGCCCAAGTGGAGTAGTTGACAGATGTCAGCATCGGGTAGTGCAAGGTTATGCTTCCCTCCTTTGTTGCTGGCGCCGTCGAGTGCTCGACGATTGACATCTTGTTGAGTCGAAGGTACTTTGGCTTATAATTGGCTCTGATACCAGATGAGGGCTAGAAGCAACAGGTTGTAACCTTCACGAGGCAAGGACAGTGAACACAATCTATTTGGAGAATATTTTTATTTCTTACTCAATGTTAAACAAACAAGTACACACATATTTATATAGCCACTATGGTAACAACTTAACCCTAAAAATAAGCTAACAAACCCTATTAAAGTGGATCTAACCCTATTAAAGTGGATCTAAATTAGACAAGTTATATTCCTACAAAGAAATGGCCAAATCTAGATTATTAACTAATAGTACGTACGGTTCTCTGAATTGCAAAGCGTACGACCAGAGCAAGGTCTTCATCGCAGTGCCGCTAGCTGGCATTGTCGTTAGACCGTCAGAACCCTACGTGCGAAGGGAAGGAGCTAGACCTACATTTTGACGATGTTTGGTCCGACTCTCGATTCGATGGACGATGTTCTCACCGGGCATCCGCTGCCGGAGCTCCACACGGGGGACTGGCTCATGTTTCCTAACATGGGGGCGTACTCCGTATCCGCTGCAACAAGCTTCAAGTAGAGCATTGTTGCACACGGACACTTTTTTTTTAACCACTAACGAAAGAAATTCGATCAAGCAATAGAGACTAGAGTTGTGTTTCCTCAAGGCAAATTCTATAGGCACTCCAATACTTACTTAGGACAATTCATTACTTCATGACAGTACAAATTTTTATAACTTTTACTTAGGACAGCCCAAAATTTACTCAGGACAGTCTAACCTCCCCAAACCTTTCCAAAATCTTTCATTCTAAATTTCTACTCTCTCCTGCAAATTTTCAAATCTCCAAACCCTAATCCTAATCCTAACCCCCACCGCCGTAGGAGGAGGAGGAAGAGGCGGCGACAAGGTGGCCACTCTTGCCCGAGGCAAGATGGCCGTCGCCTACACGAAAAGCACAAACAAAACCAAACCAACTTTTTTCTATATGAAGTCACTGGCCAAGCAGTAAAGGACTAATCAACTGCAGTTCTACCCGATCCAGCACTGAGTAGCTAGTCCGTCTGGTAGTATCGAACTACCGGCACTGCGCCCAAGGCACGTTACCATTTGTCTCCTCCATGGACGAACGATCTCGGTGCCCCAGAGCATATCCCGTTGGAAAAAATCAAACCATGTGCGCAACAGGTTGCTCATGACCAATGCAAACACCAAATAGATATGACGAGATAATCGAGCCCTCTCGCCCCACCAAACGATACTCGCCTCAATCCATCCAATTATCCATAACAATTCTCTAACTATATCTCAAGACACCATCTCAAGTTATCATCATAGTCACTATGCAGCTTCGACACAATTCTCCAATTGGTGCAATATCCCTCGCTCCTAAAGCTCCATGGCACAATGTCCCAACAGTGGCACAATGTCCTCACCGATGCAGCTGTCCGGTTTTGAACCACAACTGCACGCTTTGTTTGACAAAGCGTCCAAATTGATACTCGTCCGCAACGCACGCTCGCTCGTCCGAAGTGTCTCGATGTTTCAACCAAGATGATCCACCCAAGCTCCAATTGTCCAACGTAAAACCAACTCAAGCCACAAATCATATCCAACCAAACGACGCACACTCTATGCACGCCACAGTACGGTAATTTTTATGTTCCAGTCCAAGTGTCCAAGCCTTATTACGTGTGTTCCATATATTAGACATGAAGGAGTAGAGGAGAATGGACAGAGCCCACTCACCAAGTCTGATTCCGCTAGCACTTTGCCTTATCGATACGACCGATCCCTTAAATTCGTGGTCCGCTGCAAAGCACGATCTACTCAATTGGTATGACCATGCAAGTAGGCCGTGCTCTCCAAATTATCCGATCGATCGGACTAAGAGAGACGACATTATCATTCTAATCCCGCTATCACAATACTGCTCTGAACAAACATCTGATTCCATCGAACTATGCTTGCGATCTGCACATAAAACCAACTCAAATCAATACTTTCTTCCAAATCCAACAAATCGAAATGTAACCAGCTATTGTCTAATTCAATTCGACTCAGCGTAATGCACTCTGTGGTTGCGGGACATTACAGGTGTTTAGGTGCCAATGGAGGTGAGATATAAGTAAAGATAAATGTACCCTGAACAACAATATTCATGAGAGAGGGCAGCTGACTTCACATGGGTTGCTTTGTTCTCTAAGGGCCTGTTTTCTTGAGAGAGTGTAGCTGACTTCACATGGGTTGTTTGTTCTCTAAGGACCTGTTTGGATCGCAGGAGGAACTCGAAAGTGTTTAACTGCCACTTGCACCATGATGAAATGCAATTCACTTGCAGCAAATCTGAGTTTCCAAAACATGTATAGATACACTGATTTGTGCCCCCGGAAAGTGGAAAGTTTCATTGTTTCATTGTTTGCTTGGCAACCTGAAAGTGCACTTTCATTGTTTGGATGAGAAGCATGCATTGGCAAGCAAGTGATACAATAACCAATTGATAAATTGTTATGCTTACCACTCAAAATTTGGTACACATACAACAACAACAGCATTGGATTGAAAACTCCAAATATGATGAATATGAATGACATATGCAATAGCAGTAGCTGATCCAAAATTTGCAAGAAAAAAGAGAAGAAAATATCATCTACATGTTGCATCCTTTCAATTTTCAATTTTTGAAAGGAACAAATTTGCACAGCAGCTTACAGTACGAGGAAACCACAATAAATTCTCAGCTATCAATTTGATCCTATATTTGATGAAAACACAATAAATTTCCAACTACGTAAGCACTCAAAACTGCCAAGAATGGCAGTTTTGATGAAAACACAATATTTTCATCAAATTATGTCAATAATTATTTTTAGTATATGGTAATTAAATTTATTTATAAAAATTAATTGATAGTCATTCAAATTATTAACATGTATGGGTAGTTACTCAAATTATGTCATTGATCATTTTTAGTATATGACAATTAAATCCATTTATAAAAATTAATTGATAGCCATTCAAATTATTAACATGTATGGCAGTTATTCAAATTATGTTATTGATCATTTTAGTATATGTCAATTAAATCTATTTATAAAAATTAATTGATAGCCATTTATAGTATATAGCAATTAAATCTTTGAGTGCTTTATAAATTTACACAATTGAGATCTTGATCAAATTAGATTAATTGCTTCTTCAATATTTGAGTACATATCAATATGATCAACGATTGTGTCTTGGTACAAGAGGAGAGCAAGCCAACATATCACCATAAGAAGAAGTAAAATTAAATCCAACAATTTTTTTCTTAATTTTTTTTAATATAAACGGGCCGGCCCGGACCCAATCCTGAATCGGTCCGGACCCGACCGGGTTATGGGTTCGGATTGGGCTTCCATTTCTTTCTTACGGGCCGAGCCGCTTCCTCTCCCGAGTTAAGTCCAACCATGCTTGAAATCGATCAAATCCGGTCAGTGCGAGGTCCGGCCCGGTTCATTACACACCATGAGTCTATATTATAGTTTTCTTATTGTAGTTTTTTCTTTTTCATTTAGTTCAAATATCATTGACATTAAAGCACACATTTTTAACCTAACATAATCAAAACCTTAAATTTTAGTGTTATTTCAGTGAGGTCATACAAGGCCTCTTTGATCGATCAATTTTGGCCATTTGATCGAGGAGATTCAGTGTATCTTAAAACTCATACATATTTTAATCATAAACATTGCCATCGATCCTAGGGTCTTATAATAATTAAATATTATTTTCTTCCTTAAAGAAAAATAAGATTAAAAATATTTTATTTCCAACTAGTAATTTCCTTAAACTTCATATTTTTCATATTTTCTTATTGGATAATGTTATATTAGCAAACAATATCATTCTAAGGACACATAAAATCAAAATTAATTAGGACATGAATCAATTATAGAATAAATCCTTTAGGAATACTTTTTTAGGACAAGAATGAAAAAAAAAAAAAAAAAAAAAAACGTCCCACTTGAAAATCCTGACTGCTAACTGATACAAGCTTGCAGGCTGACGTCCATCCACTCACGCCGCTGCTTTTGCTTTTGCTTTTGCTTTTGCTTTTGGGTGTTGTTATTGGATAATACTTGATGTAAAGATTTAGTTTTGGGATCATAGCATTGCACCTTGACGCTATAGCCCTTTGTAGTTGTTTTGATAAGGATTCTTCCATCTGCCTCAATAGCCAAAGGAACAAACATCACCTGGTCTACTATCTCAATAGGAAATGATGTATCAACCATGTACTCTTTCACCCATATTTGCTGCTGCTGCTGCTGCTGCTGCTTGTCATAGTAGTCCTTTAGGAACCATAGCTCGACATGACTCCAACCGAATCGGTAGTACGATAGGCAGAGGAGCCCCCTTACGCTACTCAGAGACGCCACCCATGTCTCACCCCATTCATGGCCGAGGAGGAGGCCGTCTATGAGCGGAAGCACAGACCACTCCTCTCGCTCAAGATCGAGCCGAGCCAGCTTTGCATTGCACTGTTCGTCAAAGTCAGGGAGTAGAAGAAAATAAATAGACCCACCTGCGAAAGCCGGCGTCATGCTTTCTATGATATCAGCTGATTCGAATGCTGGGCTATCTATCTCCCTCCAGCACTTGTCCATCTGATCATCACCTATGGTGAATACCTCATAGCATTCTTCTTTACTGTAATCGTTTGGGTCGAATGTACTGCGCAGCACCTTATACTTGTTGGTGGAAGGAACACATCCAAAGGCCACAAAAAGTTGAACGTAAGATATCTTGTCGTCCTGCGATGGTGGATTTTCAGGCAGCAGCACACTAAGCTCTTTCGTGCTAGGATTGCAGAGGTAGATCTTATACTTATCATAGATGAGTATGAAATCAAGGCCTATAGGTGTCGTCACCAGCAATGGCAGCCCATCCATAACAACATTGAGAGTGAACTCGTGATCAACCACCGGAGCCGCCTTGCTTTCCTTGTGCAGCGAGGCGAGACGAAGCTTCGTGCCACCACCGGGGGCACGGTTGTGAGTCATGACCACAAGGAGGAGAGGGTTCTCTTGGTTTCGAATGAACAATGGGTGAGAGATCAGTGCGTACCATGATTTCGAGACGCAGCGAAACAACTCGGCGCCAAGTCTAACGAGGATCTCACGGATGATGCCAAAAGGGAGGGGAGAAGAAATCATCATCTCTAACACCTTCTTCCTTTTCGGTGTTTGTTGTTTTACCTTGCCTTGATTTCTTTCACGACTCCTTAATTTATAGGCACGGAAATAAAGATATCCATCGGAATATGTCAGAAAATTAAGTATAAAAGGAAGGTTGATATTACAATCATATGTGATCTTAAATTGTTGTTTAGATGTTATCGTTAAATGAAAGAAATCAATCAACACAATATTCATTCATATGTGATTGGAGTAATTAAAGGAAAGAAATCAAACAAAAAAATATGCATTCATATATGATGGAGTTAATTGTGGATCACATATCATCAAGCAATCAATCAGCATTTATTTTGTGTATAATTGTAATATGCCTAGAATAGCAATATTCCTAAATAGCTCTGATTCAATTCTATATATATATATATATATATATATTGATTTTAACTTTTTATAAAGATATATATTGATGTATCATTTAATATTGAAATAGATTTGGTAATTAATTAAACTATAAACATATTCCCTCGGTGTAGTCAAATTATTTCAGTACTATTCAGGAGATTCATTAACAATAACACATGTCAAGTACTCCATCACCATGGCTATAATACACGCTTACAAATAATTTTGATCGATTTTTATTTTGGAAAGATTTTCAAATAAAAATAAAATTGATCCCACCCTCTCTAATGCACCCTCTTAAAAAAGGAAGCTGAAAGACCCAAATTAAAGCATGCATGATGGATATACTCAAGGTGGGTGGTAGTTAGAAGATTTATTTAAAAAAATTAATTACTTATAGAATAAACATAGTGCTTAGATGGCTCATTTTTTGAGCAGTTTTCAACTTGCATTATAATAGTAGAGATATATTTTCAAAACTAATTTTATTATAGTAACATATTAATCTAAAATTAATAGTTTAAAATTTAGTCAAATTTAACTAGCAATTTTAAATCGAATCTACCCAAGCTGGTTTAAAATCTATCTCTATTGTCATATAGAGGCTTGAAAACGTCCTTACATATGCATATCGTTGAGTAATATGTACAATAATTAAGGAAAAACTGGTTTAAAATATCGAACTCGAGTGACCCTTGGGGTTACCAAGGAGAGGTATAAGACCCCGGCTAGGTTGAAGAAGGTCAGTGGATCGAGCCACGGGGGCATATTATTCCTTCCATTTATAAAATGGTTGGAGTTGGGAGAGTGTGGGCCCAAAAGACATGCAATGCAGCTTGCACAAACTCCCGTGCGTTACGTCGGGCCCCGAACGTCATGCCGGAAATTAAAAAAAAAATTAAGAAAAAAATCTAACTAATATTTTCTTAAAATCTAATTAATATTTTCTAGACCTTACTTCTAAAATTTTGATATTATCGAAATCCATTATATTATCTAACATAAACACATATTAAAAGTCCTATAAACATATTTTTAACAATTCCAAATTAAAATATAATCAAATTATATTTAAACTATTCTAGTATTATCTAACTAAACGTATGTCTAATGTTAATTTTTCAACATGAGTATTTTGTTTTACCAAACATATTATCTAAAAACAAAAGATTTTATGTAATCCTCCCTAATTTTTCATAAATAATTAAATCAAATAAGTTAACCTAAATAACTCCACTAAGTCCAAACCAATTTAAACCAACTAGTAAATTCACAATAATTCTTTCTGATATTGCTGAAAAACATTTCAAATATTTAAATATATTTAAATTTAGATTTATTATATATATTTAGATTTTTCTTAGAATTTTGGTTATGTAGATTAAATAGTCGAGGATTTATAAACGGCTTGGACAACCGCATTATATAAGTAATTAAGTAGAGATAGAAATAAAGCCTAAACCAATTTAACCCAATAGCCCAATCCATTATACAACAAATTCCTTTTTTGACACTCAGTGCCAACACTCAGTGCCACAAATCATATTCAACCAAACGACGCACACTCTATGCACGCCATAGTACGATGATTTCCATGTTCCAGTCCAAGTGTCACTACCAGAATAAGTCAAATTAGCGACGTCTAGAAATGTCGCTAAATGGCTTAATAATGTCGCTAAAAATATTTAGCGACGTAATTAACGACGTTTAAATGAAGTTGCCTTTAAGCTAGTCGCTGACCGAAAAATATCGTTATAGCGACGTTTTCTAGCGACGTATCTGCGTCGCTATATTAGCGACGCAACGTCGCTAAATTAGCGACGTGTTATGTATCGCTATATGTCGCTAATTTTTTTCTATTTAGCGACGTTTTATGACACAATTAGCGACGTTATATTGACCTGACAAATACTGTCGTGTCAGCAGTTTAGCGACATTCAGCGACGTATTTAGCGACATTCAGCGACGTACTTAGCGACGTATTTAGTGACATAATTAGCGACAATCAGCGACTTACTTAGTGACGTATTTAGCGACGTATATAAACATCGCTAAAACGTGCTAAAAATGTCGCTAAAACGTGCTAAAAACGTCGCTAAAGTTTCAGTGAAAAAATAAAAAAATGAATATTTAATTGTTTTCAACCCAATCTTCCTGCAGTTTATGAATTCACAATTTATATAAATAGACCCGGAGTAACCCTCCGTTGAATTTTCTGGGCTCGCCGACCCCTTCGGTTGAACACTCAACACCGGTAAATTAACATACATTTAATATGAATAATATAGTAAAATTTGAAGAAAATAAAATATTGAGATTAGAAACCGAGTCCGGAGAAAATCTCGTCATAAAGAATACAATAAATATCCACACAACTGAGTGCAAAAAATAAAGTCTGAAAGCCTCAAAAATAAAGAATATTCGTAAATGACCAAATATCATAGGTCAATTTCACAAACAACAGTAAACTATCATAACTAGGACTATTGCGGATCTGTAGGAGGATGACCACCGGCGCGCATCAGGGATAAGAATAAATCATACTGCTCCCGTAAAATCGATACCGATGTCGATGGAGAAGGCAGTGACGTCGGTGGAGTCTGTGTCGATGAAGACACACCAGGAGGACGTATTTGCTCCAACTATGCTAGTCGATGGTTGTATGAATCCATGGTAGATAACATCCTCGTACTGCTATGAACCATTGAATCATGCATCATCGTCAGCCTCTCGCCCATGGACAGTTGTGATGCCTGCAGCTCCGTCACGCTGTGCTCTGTCGATGCTCTAAGATCAGCTGTCATATCCCTGAGCTCCATGATACTGCGTTCGAGCGTATCAAATCGTGCGATGAGCGTCGCATCGTCCGCCTGCAACTGGGACAGGGGCTGCTCTTCCATCCTTCGTAGCAACTCGTCACGGAGAGACGCAATATGACGGTCAACGGTCTCCTGGACTCGGGCCGACGCCTGCGAGGGTTGTGGAAAATACGCACTTTTCGGGGAGGCCCTAGATGACTGCGTCACAACAAGGGCACCATAGGATTTTGTACCATAGTACGTACCCCTCTAGAGACCACCAGCGGCGGTCACCCACAGCTCGTCCGCCAACGGAGCTGGAGAGGGCTGCGAGAAAGTACCAGCCTCTTTCGCTGTAGGTGCACTAGCAGTCCCCCGCTCACACAGCCTAAGATACTCAGCCTAGAAAATTTTGGATACTCGATAATTGTTAATATGTCTAAGATACTTATTACTAACTACATGGATATTTATTTGCATATTTCCTAAGTTATATTAAAATTAACACAAAATAAAATAATACTTATATAGGTCTGCGAGGCCTTTATCAAAGAGATTCTCGTCCTTTCGATGGGTGACCAGGAAGACGGTCACCATGTTAGCATCCTCACCCCTTTGTACCTGTTAAAAATATATTATTTAGTACTAAAATTAAATATTTTATCCTACTACTATTTTATCGTACTTGCATTAAAATAATATATCTGAAATAAAAAATATACCAAACGACAAAATTATTTCGTCATCGGAATTGAGCCACCACACCACTTTGCTGCCTTCTGCCTAGCTGCCTTGGCCTTCTCAGACCTTTCCGCGTACCTCGGATCGTCGAATCTAGCCCTTATCACAGTCCAGTGCTCAGGCTTGATCCAACCTTGGATCGATTTTCCTTCGTGATCATAAGACTTCTGGTAATCCAGAGCATCGTGGATTAGTTTGGCGGCAACGACAGAAAATATTTGCTCGATCAACTCGGCCCGGTGCGGTGGATAGAAATATGTTTGCTATAAGAAGTAATTTAGTAAGTTATATAATATGCATAAATTAGATAATTGATATAATATACTTTTACCTTGAAGTGCACAAACTAGAACACCTTTCTCTCTTCCGGAGCATCAGATTAGTTGGTCCAAGGGCCACCATAATTGTACCTCAGAAAGTGGCCCAGGCGTCTTTGTACCGACGAGGGATGATAACTATACAGAGATAATTATTTTCATCGAAAAAGTGAATATATGATAAAAAAAAGAAATACGCGATATATATGATGCTAAACCAACTAATTGACTTACTTTGTACCGTCGGTCCAAATCTTCGTCCTCGTCTCGTCCGGAGGTGTGCATGGAGGATCTAGCTGATGTTGGAACAACGTCGGCTCAACCTTCGCCATATGCTCATCTGTCTCCATGGTTTCGTCAACAGGAGGAATGTTGGACGAGGGAGTAGTCTCAGGCCTGGAACTACTCGTCCCAGGAGTGCTGCAACGTAACATCGTCGCAGTCGGAGATGTGACTGGTCGATATACTGGAGTACTTGGCGCCGAGGATCCAGAACCAACAGTACGCGGTACCGGAGGAGCACTCCGTCTACCTCGGGATCTGCCGAACGCTCCGCGTCGTTCTATCATACCTGATAACAACATATGATGATAGAACAAATAAATAAATATATAGTACATTCTACAGTCAAAATGTTATGCATATCTCACTGCATTAATAGAATTGCACAGTAAATAACTAGTAGTGTCACAAGTCTAAATGGATAGTACATTCTACAGTCAAAATATAATATATGTCTTCGTCAAAATAGTAAATTCTACAGTCAAAATATAGTACATTCTACAGGCGACGGAGACATGAAAATAAATTTCCTACGTGGTTTGCCAATCATGTAAGTATTCATGCTTTGTTGAGATAATAAGTTATGTACAAAAATGTATTCTTACAAACATTGATTTCATTGATCTTTAATTTTTATTTTATAGATAAAACAATTGTGTTGCACTACTCAACAGAAGTCAATGATTAATTGTGTTCCATAGCATGTGGTCCACAAGTTGAGGTAAGACGTCACAATAAATGCATTACCAATGGAATTAGGTTCTATACTATAAAGCTGGAGAAGCATCGCAAAACTCAAAATAGTGGCATTGTCGCCAAAGGGGAGTATTAAGGAAGCAGAATTAACTTTTATAGTGCCTTGGTTGACGTACTTGCATTGAGCTACTTGGGATGCAGACAAGTATTTCTATTTAAGTGTAAATTGTATGATCTTTGCAATAAAATGACTTGATGCCCGAATAACTAAGCATTTCACTAGTGTTAACACTTCTCGTGTATGGTATGGAAATAATCTATTTGTGATACCTTCTAATGTTGAGCAAGTTTTCTATCTCAATGACACAAAATTGGGCGGGACTTGGGAAGTGGTGTAAAGGTTGCAACCTAGAAACTTATATGATGTTATTGAGAGTGAAGAGAAAGACAAAAGAGAAGTTGAATGAAATAAAACAATAAATAATAACTCAATATATTAGTTAAATGAGTTGTGGAATCTTATACCCAAGTTGAATGCTTATAATCAGTATTTGGCTCGACGAAAAAGGTCAAATCTCGCTTTGAGCAACGGTGATCTTAATCATCCCAGCAGCACGGCGGCAACTCTTTTCTTCAGCAACTTTTACTTCATTCAGAGCTTTGCTCTTTTAGAAACTTCATGGCAGAGTGAAAGTCTTGCTCTAGTAGCAATTTCAATTACTTGCTTTTTCACGAGCAAACCGTTGGTTGTGCTTCAGCACGTCACTAGTAATTCTACTTGTTCTCATCACCACTTGAGTACTTACACCGAAGTTGCTCTTAAGTAGACTTCCTGAATTTCATATCTACGAAGGAGAAAGCTTTGTCATCCTTGCACTAAGTCAGTTCGTCAACGAAGTAAAGGAACCACACTCTAATTTGATCTCCATCGCTACATTCTCCATAATCTCAAGCTTGTATTTAAATTTGTTTTTATTTCCACAGTGTTGTAATAAATTTTTGAGTCATTTGTAAGACTTCTGTAAAGCTTTTTCGTAAAAGAAAGTTTACTTTCTTTTCATTCGAAAAATATGCATACATAACATGCACAACCAAAATACAACTTAATATAATAAAAATTCCTAGCTATAAATTTAAAACACGACAAAGATGGGTGACTAAGGCATCAATGCCATAGATCAAATTTATTTCGACCTAATGAAGAATAAGCAAAAGTAGAACCTAAGAAATAAAGACCATCTCTTTGATCACCCCGACCAATCACCCTCAGTCGATCCTAAAACAAACACTGTGAAGATGATAAAAGAACTTCACAATCATTAGATTGATTAATTTGAAAGATAGGATAATAAACTGAACTTAAAGGAAGCAATGTGAAAAAACATTCTCTAATTTATGTTTTGATGAAAATTTAATTGAACCAATATGGAGAACCAAGGCATGAGATCCATTAGGCAATTGCACAAGAAAACTATTATGCACAGGGATATAACAATTAAATAATGATAAGAAAAAATAAATATGATTAGATGCACCAGAATCTATAATTCAAACGATTGGAGAGAAAGGAAAAAAAATTATACATGCTAAGTTTGTAGTAGGAACAGAGGGTGCTTCCGGAGGAACCGGAGCGAATAAATTGAGAAATTTGGCATATTGCTCGGTTGTAAAAAGGACATGATTGAAGGGTACGAGTTGGCGCAGTCAAGGTAGACTCAAGGCTGGGCCACGTTCTAACAGTAACGTCCTTGGATTTTGAATGTGACTGTGATGATTGCAATGATCTCAAAAGGGTTGTTGCCTTTTGTTGGAGGATGAAACATTTGCAGAACAATATTGAACTTGATTGGCAGGTAGGGTTTTTCTGCACTTCAATGCCATCCATGTGAGGCTATGTCTATAACTCAAGCTAGGATTTTAAACCTCCAGATTTTTCAGGATTTTTTAAAAATAAATTTTTAAAATTTTTTTGGAATTTTTAACTAATTAAAATCAAGGTATTCTGGTTATAAATAAATTTAAATGATTTTATTAAATATTAAAATATTATAAAAATAATATTTTTGGGTGTAAAATAAAATATTAACATAGGATAATTTTTCTGGAATTTATTGGATCCCGGAACCATTTTTAAAGACCTAAAAATTAAGTTATTTATTAAACCCTAATAAATTTGGTTTATTATTAAACCGAACCAACCCAAACCGGACCGACCCTGAACCGAAGCCCTAAACCAACCCTGCGGGTCGGGTTGGGTCTAAAACCGACCCAAAACTCGTTAACCCGTGAACCTGCTACTGTTTCGAATCCCTAACCATTCCCTTCCCCGACTCCGACCGCCGGCGGTTACGCCGCTCCGCCTCCCAGCCGCTCCATCTCCCACCGCCGCTGCCTCTTCCCCTTCATCTTCATCTCCCCTAGCCCCACCGGCCGGCCTCTCCTCTCCCCGCCGAGCCCTATATAACCCACCACCGTCGTCTCTCCATCAGCCATCTCCACCATTCCTCTCCGCCCCGAGCTCCACTTCCATCACCCACCTCCGCTGCCCCTCGACCCAGCCCGGCCACTCCCATCCGCCACTGACCACCACTACTCTCCCCGAGCCCCACAGCCTTCCTCCTCTGCCACCACCACTCACCACCACATCGTCCTCCGTCCTCCGCCCGAGGAACCCAACCCCCTCCGCTCGACCCGAGCCCCACCGGTTGTGCCTCAGACCCCGCTGTCTCCAGCCGCCAGTCCCTCGCCGTGACCCGAGCTCCCCGGCCGCCGTCACACAAGAATCCGACGAGCCTTCCCGGCGACCCCAGCAGCCCGAAGATGCCCTAGCCTCCGCCGCCGCCAGCAAGCCGGCAGTGCCGCATCGCGCCGCCTCGCGGAATCGCATATTTCAGTCTTCTCCGGAGCCCTGTTCAGGTGATTGTTTCTCTCTCTTTGCTGCCCCGTTTTCCGTTCCGTCTGCTGTGACGCATAGACTGCGTGACCCTCTCGATACCCGTACAATTTGTTCGGGGTATCGCGTCCTGTGTCGGTCGCAAACTACGACCCAAAATCAGGAAAACCTATTTTTTCCCGAGACTGGGTGCGTCCCGCTAAACGGGACGACTTGGTCGTGTGCGGACTTCACCGAAAGGTGCGCGCCATTAATACGGACGTGTGGGATTTCGCAAAAGTTGATTTGGATGTGCGTGCACACCGGAATCAACGCGTATCCGTCGACAACACCCCGTATCGGTCCTGTTCTGGAACTCTTTGTAACTTCGTGTACACACGTTGTATCGAAACAAAACTTGCGCCATCGGACTCGTAGCAATACGCTGGTCCTGTGACCCAAGTTTGGTTCGATTCTGAGAACGTTGATAAAATCGCGTATTGTGGGCCCTACGGCTCCACTTGACGGGCGGTTTTGTGATCGTCTCATCGAAATCCAGTTCTGGATATTCCGTTGGGTTCGTATCATCGTTCTGGACATGTGGACACTAAGTTTGACGAATTTGGAGAACATTGTTGGAAGGGAGAAGGAAAGAGGCGCTTTACGACTCCGCTCGTAAGCCGCCTACTACTCGTTCACCTGCATCACGAACAGCTTGATCAATACTCCTTCCACTCTTTCCAATCTCGGAATTGAAGTGCAATTCAATGAACGAAAACAATAAAATCATCAAAACCGTTCAAGAAAACCCAAGCAAATCCAAAACCAACTCAAAGCACAAAAGCAACAAGCGACATCGAAATCCGAGGCAATAAAAGATAACAGCGGAGAGGTCCCTCCTGACTCTGCCGCTAAGTCGATCCCGGGGGCACGGTCCACTGAATATGGGAATCAATTCCGAAGAAACAAATCCATAACGAAGGACGAATTCTTGTTTCAATCTATCCCGATCGAACGATACCATCCTGTGTTTCTTAGCCGCGCTCTCCGCACCGGGAGAACGGGGCGCTACATTATGCCCTGTGACTTGTGACATATGTTTATACCACTTGTGGATTTGATATTCATATTACAGCGTACGCATGGGTTTTGGTTTCCATATATTGGAGTTGTCATATCCATGTGGTTGGCATGCTTACGTGTCCTAGTCCTACATATTTTGGGACTAGGACGTGACATATTTTTAGTTGTGGCCCATGCAGGTCGAGAGCATATTGTCTCGGTTACATTACTGTACCGAGCAAGCCTGCACCTAGGATTAGATTATAGGATCTCATCCACAATTGACTATGACTCATCTTCCTCCCAATCTATTCTATCTAAATAATTGCATCATACTTGATTCATGTGCTTCCCTAATAGTTCCTTGAGTATAACCCTCCTAGAATATAGAAGACCATGTTGTTAGATAATAAGTAGGGTAACCTTCCTATTAAGAGTACAACTAGGATATTGACACATCACTGAGTAGAATACCTAAGGAACCCTAGCATTCTCACTATCCAGTGCTAGCATCCCTTATCTATAGATTGGTTTACCATTACCCCTTGATGTATTTATGAAGACTTGAGAGAAGTAAAAACACTACTAGGGTGTAGAAGTATGAAGCGTGCAACAGAGCTTTATGCAGAGCAGCGTAAACAGAGGCCTTCAGAGCCATCAAGCGTGTAACAGAGCTTTTTCCGCTAAGCACAGCGTGAAGTATAAGCTCAAAGGACCATCCGCGTAAGTGCAGTACGTCCAGGCCGCTCCAGCGTAAACAGGGTTCTTCATCGCCTCCATGGCGTAAAACTCAGCCGCTCTCAAAGCAGCGTTAAAGCGTACGAGGAACGCTTCGTCTTCTCCGAAATGAACCTGTCAAGTCACGCAGTGAACCTGACCTCTGACTCCTGACAAAAAGTGCTGCACGGCTACCCAGACGATGGCTGGAAATGATGACAGACCCCTCGGGACGCGCACCACGGTATGATGGCAGATCTCTGCATTTAATGCAGAGGATTTGGTTAAGATATCACCGAACCGTCGTTTACTGACGTCCCCTCAGCATAAACTGCTCTTTCGCGTACAAGGGGATACGCTGCCTTGTTTTACACAGGCAAACATGAGCTGTTTTACGCTCCACAGTAGACAAACCACCTGCCACATCAAAAGCTGCACTTCGTACGGGGCTCGAGGCACGTCTCCACGTCTAATTGCACAGAGCGGTGACAGTTTCTCTCAAGGCACGTCTCTGCGACGGATGCACAGAAGGGCTGCAGACCTTCAAAACACGCCTCCGCATTTAATGCATAAGATGGTGGCAAATCTCTGCAAGAGATTTGATTATATCTTCAAAAGCCGTAATTCCGGCTAAGACGTCCACATCAGCACTCTGGCACGGTACGCAGCGGCTTCTACGCCCATTCAGGATCTGTGCTCATTCGGCTTCTACGCCCATTCAGGATCTGTGCTCACGCGGCTTCTACGCCCATTCGGCTTCAAACGCCCACTCAGTCTCTACGACCATTCGGCTTCAAACGCCCACTCAGTCTCTACGACCATTCGGCTTCTACGCCTGTTCGGCTTCTATGCCTATTCGGCTTCTACGCCTACTCGGCTTCTATGCCTATTTGGCTTCTACGCCAGGGTGACAGTCATTTGGCTTCTACGCCAACCTCTTCTACACGAGGGATACCTACCTACGTGGCTTCTACGCCGTGATCTTCGCAGCAGATATACGCGTTTTGTCCCCTTAGTTGGACACGCGTCACATGCTAACTCAAAAGGTCATTTATACGCAGGCATTGGTTATTTTAACCGTTGTGTAAAAGGGTGCTGTACTGTCCACTCCTCGGTTTTTACACCGACGGAGTGGTCACTGTCACCAAAACTCTATAAATAGAGACCCCTATCAATGGGAAAAAAGGTCAAAACTTTGAAAGAAGGATCGAACGTCGGGAAATTGGTCAAGAAAAACCTATACCAGATCAAGGTCAAAAAACTTCAAACTTGAAGATCGAACCAGAGGTCGAGAGAGAGAGAGAGAGAGAGAGAGAGAAGAAGAATCCGGAGCTCAGGCAAAGAGTAGGGATCGACGACTTTGGCATCGTGCATCCACCCTCCTTCTGTAACCTTCGAAGCTGCTACCTGTCTTCCACGGAACTTCTTCAACATCGTGTGGTCCAAGGGCTAAAGTGATCGACTGCAGATCAGACACCTATAGCAATTTATACCCAGATTAAATAAATTGTACTCCCACATCCTCGTATAGGATTAAATTGTACAAGTTTGTTTGTAAACCAAAGGGTACGGGTTTCGTATAAACCCCGTCATTGAAATACACTTTCATTCTTTCGTTTAATACCACAAACAAGATGGCGACTCTACTGGGGACGTCTTTCTCTTCTGATGAGGAAGTAATTTCTCAACACGATGCGGTATCTGTAGGAACCATAAAGAAGACACTGGTCGTCTACTTCGACCAGTCTGCCTACGAAGACATGCTTCGAACCGGGGGTAGCTCTCACCCTCTCTCCGTCCAAGACAACAGAAAGCTGCGCAAAGTGCGGATGCCCAAGACATCCTCTACCATTCCTGTGGACTCTCTGATCTCTCTGATCTCTCCGACCAATGAGGTTGTAGCATCGCTCCCTCCGTGCCCCGCACGTAACATTCAGTCTCCCGCTACGCGCGGTACAGATGAAACTTCGGGCAAAGCCTCAGCGCTAACCCAGAAGTATCCACTGCGCTTTACGCGTAGAAATCAGTCTCCCGCTACGCGCGGTACAGACGAAACTTCGGGCAAAGCCTCAGCGCTAACCCAGAAGCATCCCCTGTGCTCTACGCGTAGAAATTAGTCTCCCGCTACGCATGGTACAGACAAAACTTCTAATGGTGCCTCAACGCCAAATCGGAAGTACAGATCACGCTCCACGCGCAAGACAACATCTGACCTCTACGGTGAACCAGATGAGCGATGTGATCTCCGCAAGGGAAAGCAAGCAGCAGAGTACTCAACTTCTCGGCCTTTACGCCAGCAAGGGAACAGTCTGCCTACTCTCCGGATTATGCGAGAAGCCGATGGCCGACTGAGGGCCTCTCCAGCTTTACGCCAGTCTGAGCGAATCTCCAAGTTACGCCAGGCAAAGTCCCTCGGCGTAAAACAAACTCAGGTTACGGAAAGACACCCTCCCAGGGGATTATTCGCCGCCCAGATGGCCAACCTGTTGTATACAAGTGGCACAGGGAAAACCATGGTGCCCAACCTCCGCATGCCCACTGATGGAAACAGAAGAAACAAGCCTTCGTCTTCTTCTTTGGCAACTCCTCCTGACCTGCGTACCTATCTAATCCAGAAGCGTAAAGAGATGAGGCATAAACAGGTTTTAGAACCCCTAACTGTCAAACGGGGAGAGATCGTATGGGAGGATGCATCAACATCTAATGTCATCATGATGTATGAGCTATATGAAAATGATGCCTTTATTGTCCCTCCAACCCGCGGCAATCAACATCCCATAATATTCAAACACAAGCGGAGCGATCCGGTTGTACAGAAAGAATTTCGCGAGTCTGAGAGTGGAAAAATGCAAATCCACAGGTATAGCCCACAAGCGCTGAAGATCATGCAAAATATGGGCTACGACTTGAAGCGGAAGCCAGGCCTCAACTACGGAAGAGGCAGACGAACGCCGCCGCGTGGCGACCCCCGCTATCGGCAAACTCGTTTCAGGTTAGGATATGCCACCTCCCTTACGACTTCCAAGTCAGATGAGGACATCTTTCCCTCTTTCCAGAACAGCTCGTCGCCCTTCGACTCGCCTGATGCTCTCGAACAAACACTATCAGTAAATATGGTGGTGACAGATCCCTCAGAAGCAGATGAACAGGATTCTGAGCCGTTCGAGAATGACTCTTGGGCTCAACAAATGGATACGCAGTAGGAATCCCGCTTCGAGCAGAGGGAACCTCCCACCAAAGACGAAGTTATCCAAATCGATGTTGGGGGTGAACTTTTGCCAAAGCCGATATTCATCAGTAACAATCTTCCCCCAGCTGAAAGGGAAGAGGTTATACAGCTGATAAAGGAATATATCGACGTCTTTTCATGGGATGATGAGGACATGCCAGGCCTAGACCCGAAGGTAGCTACTCATAAGCTCAATATATTGACCAACTCAAAGCCTGTGAAGCAGCACCAACGCCGGTTCCGCCCGGATATGATGGACGCTATTGAAGCTGAAGTCAAGAAGTTGATAGCCTGCGGTTTCATCCGGGAAGAACAACATCCCGACTGGGTCGCCAACGTTGTCCCAGTCATGAAGAAAAATGGGAAGGTGCGTATCTGCATCGATTACCGAGATCTGAATGCGGCCTGCCCCAAGGATGAATTCTCTCTTCCCATCACGGACATGATGATCGACAACACCTGCGGCTTTGAACGCATGTCTTTCATGGACGGGTTCTCAGGATACAATCAGATCAAGATGCATCCTGAAGACGAGAAGCACACTGCCTTCCGGACACCATTAGGGGTATATTGCTATACGGTCATGCCCTTCGGATTGAAGAACGTCGGGGCTACATACCAACGGGCTATGAGTAACATATTCCATGAGCATTTACGCAAAATAGTAGAATGTTACGTGGACGACATAGCCGTCAAGAGCCGCCTCAAAGGTGATCACATTCAAGACTTGAGGACGGTATTCGAGTTAATGCGCCAACATCAACTCAAGATGAACCCTACGAAGTCCTTTCTGGGTGTATCTAGTGGCAAATTCCTGGGATTTGTCATTACCGCCAAAGGCATCCAAGTGGACCCTGATAAAGTCCAGGCAATCGTAGAAATGCGACCGCCCCATAATCTGAGGGAACTCAGGGGATTTCAAGGACGTCTGGCTTATATCCGGCGATTCATATCCAACCTCTCGGGGAGATGTCAGCCCTTTTCTCATCTCATGAAGAAAGGTGTATCCTTCGTATGGGACGAAACCTGTCAGCAAGCGTTCATAGATATCAAGTGCTACCTCACCAGTCCACCAGTTCTGGTGTCTCCCGTCATGGGAAGACCATTTTTGCTGTACGTTCGAGCGATGGATCATTCGCTAGGAGCCCTCCTCGCACAGAAGAACGATATGGGTCATGAACAGGCTATCTACTACCTCAGCAGGATGATGGTCGGAGCCGAACACTGGTACAACCCAGTGGAGAAAGAATGCTTGGCTCTGATGTTCGCTATCCAGAAGACTCGGCACTATGTCACCGGCCAGACTATCCATATCATCTCCAGGATCAACCCTCTTCGAGTACTGATGAGCAAGCCCAGTGCTCTTAATTTCCGACTCGCGACTTGGGCGATGCTGTTAACACCATATGACATGGTATACGTCCCGCAGAAGTCCATCAAAGGCCAAGCATTGGCCGACTTCCTAGCTGCTCATCCGATCCCGGAGACCTCCAAACTATACGAAGACATCCCTGATGAAGTTGTAGAATGTAATTCTGCAAGGGAAAGTGACGTATGGCAACTATTCTTCGATGGTGCCTCCAGAACCGGTCCCAAGGGAAACATAATTTCAGGAGTAGGAGTCGTCCTGGTCACCCCTGATCAGCTCGTCATCTACCGAGCATATTCCCTTAGCGAGCCCTGCTCCAACAATGTGGCAGAGTACAACGCTCTACTAATCGGGCTCCAAGTTGCTAAGGAGCTGGGGGTCGAGTCCCTGGAAGCTTTCGGTGATTCTCTGCTTATCGTCAATCAAGTCAGGGGAATATATGAAGTCCGGAATCTAGACCTCATCCCCTATCACCAAGCAACGGTCGAGATAGCCATGACATTCAAGAGGTTCTTCCTAGAGCATGTACCTCGATCTCAGAATCTGGAAGCTGATGCCCTAGCCAGTCTAGCTGCGGATTTAGCTACTCCTATAAGAAGGCAGGATTCGGTAATCCTTCTTAACAGAGATTTATTCTGTGTGAAGAACAACTGTCACATAGAACGCAACTACGCTGTAAACGTCGATCCTCCTACGAGAGATTGGACAAGTCCCTTCATAGATTTCGTGGCATACGGAATCCTGCCGGAGGACCCCAAAGAAGCAGTATCCGTCAAAAGACGATCATTACGCTTCTACTTCGATGCATCTTCACAATGCCTATATCGCCAGACCTACGACGGACTGCTATTGAGATGTCTCTCTAACGACAAAGCACAGCAGATTATCCGTGAAGCTCACGACGGCGTATGCGGAGTGCATCAACCCGGTCCTAAGCTACAGGATCGCATCAGGAGAATGGGCTATTACTGGCCTACTATGATCGCAGATGCAATACGGTATGCAAGATATTGCAGAGCCTGTCAGGTTCATGCAGACTTCATACATCAACCGTCTGAACATCTATATCCTATGGTCGCATCCTGGCCTTTCGAAGCATGGGGTATGGATATCATCGGTCCTATTCACCCGTCTTCTTCCAGGGGTCACCGGTTCATACTGGCCATCACGGATTACTTCTCCAAATGGGCAGAGGCAATCCCTCTTGCTGAGGTGAAGGCGTCTAATGTGATCAGCTTCATCAAGCATCACATCATTTATCGCTTCGGGGTACCCCGGAGGATAATTCACGACAATGGGCCTCAGTTTATCAGCCAAGCGTTTCATCGATTTTACGATAAAAATCGGATACACAATATTGCCTCTACGGCATATTATCCAGCTGCTAATGGTTTGGCGGAAGCTTTCAACAAAACCATTATCAAACTCTTGAAGAAATTCGTCTCTTCAAACAAGAGAGATTGGAATGAGAAGCTGGGCGAATGTATCTGGGCATACCGCACAACGGTACGAACACCGACAGGTTGCACCCCATTCTCGCTGGTCTACGGGAGCGAAGCAGTTCTCCCCATTGAAATCCAGATCCCGTCACTCAGGATAGCCGTAACTAATGAGCTGACTCGAGAAAAGAATGACCTGTTAAGGCTCCAAGAGCTAGAAGGATTAGACGAGAAATGCCTCCAAGCTCAACAGCGCATCGCGCTCTACCAAGCACGCATTTCCAAAGCTTTCAATCATAAAGTAAAGGAAAGAGTGTTCAAAGTCGGCGAGCTAGTTCTAGCCGTAAGAAGGCCGATGATTCTTACTCACAGAAGTAAAGGCAAATTCCAGCCCAAGTGGGAAGGCCCTTATGTGATCGAGACAACGTTCTTAAACGGCGCCTACAGGATAGCCCAGCCTAATGGAGACCTGTTAATGGCTCCTATCAACGGTAAATTCCTAAAAATGTACTATGCTTAATCTCCCCTGCTCGAGTGGAATATAGCGAGGATCTCAATTCTGACAAAACTACTCCCAAAACGAAACTAGTTGGATCATATCCTATCATGTCTGTATGACCTCTGAATAGATATATTCTGCTAAAAAGTTTATCGAGAGTCTATCATGTCCATACTACCTCTGATATCACTCTCGCCTAAAAAACTGTCATTTACATTCTGAAATGATGGGTCCACAAAAGTCAGAAAAGAGTCACTTTTTATTAAAGAGAGCAAAATTACATCTAGGGAAGCAAAAAGAAGAAGGGGTACATCATTGCGAGGGAGCGGTCAGATCGCGAATCAGCCGCTCCAGTGCAACTATCTTCTCATTCCTGAAAACCAAGGCATCGGCGCGAGCCCGCTCCAGCCGTGCCTCGGGATTGTTCGTAAGGGTCAGCTCAGCCCTTGCCCGAAGACAGCCCTCACGGGCAGCTTCTGCATGGTCCAAATCCTGTCGCGCTGCGTTCAGTCGACCAGTCGCTACATCTAGACCTGCCGACGACTGAGAAGCCCACTCCTCTGCCAGAGCGAGGTCTTCCTTCAGCTTGCGGACCCTCGCTGCGTTCCCTTCGTGCTCGGATCGGCGCTTCGTCTCAAGAGCGAGAGCCTCTTCCATGACAGCTTTTCTTGTATCCATCTCCAGCTTATGTGTTTGGATGGAGTTGTCTAGGCTTTCCAGCTGTGTAGAAAGCCGCGCAGTCATGAGGTCGTATCTGGCCTGGACCTCAGCATCAAAGCTGCCCCGAGTCAGCTGCAAGTATTCGTTAATAGGTTGTTTTAAACCATTAACCATCGCCTCCAAGGCGTCAGCTACCCCAGGATCGCCGAACTCCCTGACAGCCCCGATCGAAAACTGAGAAGTCTTCTTCAGGCGCTCGAAGTCTAGATTCTTCGCCAACACCATTGATATCATCATTTTCAAACCGGTGTAAAAGAGGCTGGTATGTTGCTCGGTCAACGCAACTAGATCCGACTGAATGCCAGGAGTGGCCGCGATACTAGCGAGTCCCTCTCCAGGAATGATTGCAGACGAGGTGGCCACAGCCGCCGCCTCGACGGGTGGTGCGACCGAAGGAGGTGCGACGACAATAATCGAAGTCATCGGCATGCTCGCGAGAGGCGAGGTCACGATAACGGGTTCGTCCTCCTCTTGAGACGACGAAACCACTCCGGGCGAGCTAGCCCCCGAAGATATTTCCTCCTCGAAGTCGGGTACCTCCACATCATCGCCAGGAGCCGGAGTAGAGCCAGAAGGCGCTTCAACGTTGTACTCCCCGTGGACGCCATCCCCTGAGAAAAGGACCAGAAAGTTGATATCAATATGATGGTAATCTTTCTAAGAGGAGACATAAAGACGACATTTATCCGGAGCCAACGGTATATATGGCACATCTGTAGCCGATGTAGCTAAACCACGCCTTAATAACGCGATGCGAACTATCATACCTGGAGAAGGAGGTGGGCCGACCGACATCGCCTGGAGTTCTGCCAAGCCTTCACCAAGACACAGTCGAGGTTCATCAACTGGAATCTCGCTTGGCGTGCTCACTGACACAGCGGGAGTTTCATCCGTTGCTGGTCTAGGGAAAGATTCTTCCATCTGCCGCGGCCACGCAGGCAATCTCGTTCCACTACCTGGAGCAGTGGCAGCGACCTCTAGCGAAGATTCTCCGGCGCCGCCAGCCGGAACTGTAGAAGGTCCCTCTCTAAAAGGCGAGGAACCTCCAGCCAAAGAATCATCCCTGGTATGGGGAAATGCAGGCTCACTCCCAGGAGCCTCAATACCAAGAATGCGGAGAGGACGAGCAACCGTCTCCTTCCTCCTCTTACGAAGAGAAGCTTCCTTCGGAGCAGCAACCCGCCGCTTCCCAGAAGAGACTACCAAAGCCCCCGTAGGCGGAGGCACTTCACACCTCGGCACCGACACCAGAGGCTCATCCGGAGTGCCAGACTCCTCACCCTCGTCAGAAGAAACCGAGGGGACTTCAACTCTTCCCCCAGGCTTGGGAGAAGGCACCCTGAAGCTTCCACGCATGTCAAAATCGCGATGGAAGGTGTTAATAGCCACATAGAACTGGGCGTAAGAATGGAGGATGCGGAGCTCCGGGGAGGTTGTAACGATCGACACGATAAAGATTGCTTTCGTGCAACCCATGATAAAATATCGCCACCCTCTGGCTCCATCAATGAGTCCGCCCCTGGACCTGAAGCTGGTGACGGCATTGCCCACGTGCAACTGATCGTACCCAAATTGCCTGGCGAACCGACTAGGCAAGTAGGGCTCGAAGAAGCAATGGTCTTCGCTCCTATACAGCAGATGGGAGGGTCTAATGCAGACCAACCAGTTAAAAGCTTCCGAAGAAATATCGGTCTTCTCTCCACCTGAATCCTCAAGCTGCATCCCTGATTGATTGCGATGTACGGGAGGGACAGTACAGAGGAGCTTCCAACCGTGACTGAGGTTCAACACCAGCCGACAGTCCAAAACTGTGCTCATATTCCAGGGAGAGTCCTTGTAGTTCAGCAAGAAATTACCCCCCGAGCTGCTACCGGAACCAGGAGACATCACCCGGGGATTGTGGAGAATTAACCATCCCATCAAGTACAGGTATGGTAATTCCACCCTGGGAAAACTCTCACGCCGAGCTTCATCGACGAGCAACCCATCAGTCATGGCTCTTAGGCCAGCCTATATACGGCACACCATGGCAGAAAGCAAGCCCAGCCTTGCCCCAAACACCAGACGCACTGCAGGCCATAGGATGTTCCGGTGGATGCGGTCCGCGGACGCAGTACCGTGCACTACTACTCGACGCAGCCATATGGAGAGGAAACCGGCCAGCTGGGCTTCCTTAGACAGAGGCCTACGACAGCGCCTCAAGTAACTATAGGCCTTAGTGCCTTCGGGGTACTTTCCTACCCCCTCAACGAGAATCTGATCTGGAGCCTTAGCATCTTCCATAAGATCCTCGACGACCTGGGCACTGAGCACGCCCAAACAGTTCACGGGCTCATTCTTGCCCCCCGAGGCTTTCTCCGACTTGGCGGCCCTGGCTCGGTGGAAGAAGAGGTAGGACATCCACTTGGTGGTGTGAGCCATATCAGAAGGCTCGTTATAAAAAGCGGTGCACGCGAAGTATTGACACATCAGCTCCTGATATACTTACGCCACCCGAGCGTCCAAGTCTCCCAATTCCCGGTTGGTGGAAACATACTCTTCATATGGGGTATCCCCCATCGGCAGTCTCGAGATAACTGCCATCTCATGGAGGGCCAATCCTAACTCCCCCAGTGGAGTGGCGAAGGTCCCAGTGAGCGAAATGTATCGCTCCATCA
Source organism: Iris macrosiphon (assembly GCA_036927795.1). Classification (NCBI taxonomy): domain Eukaryota; kingdom Viridiplantae; phylum Streptophyta; class Magnoliopsida; order Asparagales; family Iridaceae; genus Iris; species Iris macrosiphon. Next base: position 307,107 of record JAYESA010000192.1, on the reverse strand, counting down.
GTGCCAAGAACAAGTTAGGGTTGGGAGGCAACCCAACACTAGTCGCACTCACGGCGGCATACAGTCCAATGCCCTCCAGCTCTCTCTGAAAGTGCTTCAAGGCCCAGTCAACTAGGCAAGTCCATCGGAGGTTTGTTGGGGTGATCCACCCATTGCACCGAGGATTCTCCTTGGGATATACCCCACCTCGTCCCATGAAGTCGTTGCAGAAGGTTGGCAATTGGACCGGCTGGATCACTGAGCTGTCTTCACTCGGGATACTGCCCGGGCACAGCCCCCTGAACAACGTCACAACGCCGGAAGGGCGACTGACAAACGACCCCTGGTCAGCTCCTTTCAGATGAAAGATCTTCCCCAGCTTGCCGTGAAGATCGGGAGTCAACGTCCATGACATCCTCCTGGGATGCGTCGCATGGAAGAAAGCCGAGATGGGATAATCCCTCGGCATCGTTGGCAGATACAAGACCAAATTTCCGGCAGGGAAAACCCAGGGTTCCCTCTTGGGCTTCGTCTGGGACTGTTTGTCAATCATGTCCCCAAAGAGGAAAGCCGGCTTGATGTACTGCTCCTCGTCTACGTATGTCAGGGGCTCCCCGTTGATCATGTTCAGCAGCGTCCGCTCGCCCTGAGCCGATATCAAAAACTCCCTTCCCTCAGGATACTGGGGTCCGGAGATAAAAAATGCCACGTGGGACAGATCCTCCAGATAGTTCGAGTGCAGCATCCCGGCAGCAGAACCCATCACCTCGGCCAATGGAGACTCACCCAAATCAACTGCAAAAGTGCAAAGAAAATATGTTATTGGAAATCTTGTACAAACATACTGACCAAAGAAACGACAGTCTGTGCTCTACGCCAAGATTGTACAAATTTGGTCATTTTACGCCGGAAGTCCCCTCCACAAGCGTAAAACTCAAATTTTATGATATACGCCAATTTTCGGTAGCCAGAGCTTTTACGCTCGGAACTACGAAAATATGGTATTTTTACGCTGGCACATTAGAAATGTGGGCGTAAAAGATAAAAACGCCTCCGTGCTTCATCTTCCTCAAAGAGGCTATCAGCACAGAAGACGACCTAGCGCGGTCACGTTTAACGTGTGCGAAGGATTTTTCGTCGTTTTTTGTCATCCCAAAGGCTCTACCTCTAAGACTGGGTGCGCTGCTCGTCGGCGGGATACTTCGCTCAGAAGGAAGTTCACCTTGCCCGACCGAAGACTCTCTCGCTGGGACAGGAGAATGAGAAGAAGAACCTATACTCTTTCCCTTAGTGGAGGGGGTTTGTTTCGGCACCATTTCTGAAGACTCGAAGTGCTCGGAGAAGGAACGAAGAAAAACTCGAACAGTCGAAAGCTCTCTTTCGCAGAGGACAGATAAAAAGTTTTTCTCTCAAAAGCTTGGGATATATATAGAGTTTGGGTCGACTCCTCGAATCCTCGGACGAACTCCTCGAGACCCTAACCAAATCTCACAATTAATAGGTGGTTATGATTGGATGCTACGTCAGCCCACTACTCTCGAAAGACGGGACAGTCAGCGAATTTGAAAAATTCTTCGTGCAAGACGGTTCAGCAGTTCTACGCTAAAGGAGCTTTCTACGCTCGACAGCAACAGATCTACGGTTTTACGCTCGCAAGCTATAAGTCTATGGTTTTACGCCCGGATGCCTTTGTGCTCGGTAGCTTTTATGCTCGAGAGGCAACAAACCTACGACTTTATGCTCAGCAGATACCAAATCGATGATCTCACGCTCGGTGGCGCTCAGTTTACGCTCAGAAGCAACAGATCGCAAACTTCACGCTAGGAGAAATTTTCTTTTCAGGAGCTACAGATCTACAGTTCTACGCTAAAGGAGTTTTCTAAGCTCGACAGCTACGAATCTACGGCTTTACGTTCGACAGCTATAAGTCTATGGTTTTACGCCTGGATGCCTTTGTGCTCGGTAGCTTTTATGCTCGAGAGACTACGAACCTACGACTTCACGCTCAAGAACCACAAGTCTACGATTTCACGCTCGATGGTATTTTACGCTCACAGGCTACAGATCTACAGTTCTACGCTAAAGGAGCTTTCTACGCTCGACAGCTACGGATCTACGGCTTTACGTTCGACAGCTATAAGTCTATGGTTTTACGCCCGGATGCCTTTGTGCTCGGTAGCTTTTATGCTCGAGAGGCTATGAACCTACGACTTCACGCTCAGGAACCACAAGTCTACGATTTCACGCTCGATGGTATTTTTACGCTCAGAGGCTACAGACTGATGATTTCACGCTCCACGACTTTCCGCATATCCGAACAGTCCCCGAAGCGGTCAATTACAAAGAGTTCACACAGAAGATACTCGTTCTTGACCCCAAAGCATCCCAAGTACCCGAAGCATACAGAGTTCAAACATTGAGAAATTACTCTTCTCGGGTCCAAAATTGGAGGTTCGTCCAGACTCCAGTCTGAACATCTCGTCTATCACGGTGGCAACTCAGTTTGACAACCAAATCCTCGACCCTGTTCCAAGGGAGTTTCGAGAGATCATTCTTGAAGACGAAGTCTGAACAAAATTTTTGCTCATCAGAAGCAGCAGTTCAGAGCTCTACGCGGTCCCTCAGTCCTAGCAACAGGACAGTTCTAAATGTTCAAAATGCTCAACAGCGTTCTATGGACTATTCGCTATGCGTAAAGGACAGGACCTAATACTCTTTCTATCAGAGTCGGCGTAAAGATTCAGACCTGTCGAAGCTACACATATTCAGACTTCACAGCAACGTATGGCAAGATGATCATATGGAGAAAAAGGCGATTTTATTAAAGATTAAAATCATGATTACATATGAGGAAAATCCAATCTACAAGGGTTTTTCTCCATTTTTCATGATTACATATGAGGGAAATCCCGTCTATAAAGGGCTTCCTCATCGTCGTTTGAAGATCGCCCAGAAGCTGCTCTGACAGGTTCTCGTCGGGCACAAATCTTCATCCATCTTCTCCAGCAGTCAGTCAGCAAACTGACTGACATAGCAATGATCAACGGCGGGAGGATACAGAGGTGGGCCTGCATAAATTATGCAGATCCCATGCTCCGTGCGCCGCTCAGGCCGGGACAGAGCGAGTCTGTCTGACTCTCGTCACCGGAGGCAACGAGAGAAGGCACCGCTTGTAAGCTGTGTGGTCAAATGCGACCCCTCCTCTCTCCTGGGCAAACGCCATATAAAGTTGCTGATTATCCCGAGCAAGGGAGGCTAAGATATCCTTCCATGATCCATCGTTGTAGAGGACACTTGCTCGAAGATGCCGTCTTTTTTGGCTCCCTACATGCTGGAAGAACATGATCTCCTTCTTCCTCAGGTCGACCCGACGAACTCCGGCGATCATCTCTGCATGGTGATGGGAATATGGGGAGAACAGGTTAACCCCCCAGCCTTTTTATAGGCGAAAGAGATCACAGCGGTCCCCAATAAGTACGCCATAAAGTCAGCATCGACCGTTTCAACGCTCCATTCAGAAACGTTTCGAGTTACGAGGGGCCGTTCATGCTTCATTCAAAGCGTTTCAAATTCTGAGGAATTTAAAAGCTTTGAAGGGGGTCTTATAGAAGCATGAAAAATACGCTGGAAAGATCTAAGCAGCATCTTGATACAGAACAGCGTAAACAGAGGCCTTCAGAGCCATCAAGCGTGCAACAGAGCTTTTTCCGCTAAACACAGCGTGAAGTATAAGCTCAAAGGACCATCCGCGTAAGTGCAGTACGTCCAAGCCGCTCCAGCATAAACAGGGTTCTTCATCGCCTCCATGGCGTAAAACTCAGCCGCTCTCAAAGCAGCGTTAAAGCGTACGAGGAACCCTTCGTCTTCCCCGAAATGAACCTGTCAAGTCACGCAGTGAACCTGATCTCTGACTCCTGACAAAAAGTGCTGCACGGCTACCCAGACGACGGCTGGAAACGATGACAGACCCCTCGGGACGCGCACCACGGTATGATGGCGGATCTCTGCATTTAATGCAGAGGATTTGGTTAAGATATCACCGAACCGTCGTTTACTGACGTCCCCTCAGCATAAACTGCTCTTTCGCGTACAAGGGGATACGCTGCCTTATTTTACACAGGCAAACATGAGCTATTTTACGCTCCGCAGTAGACAAACCGCCTGCCACATCAAAAGCTGCACTTCGTACGGGGCTCAAGGCACGTCTCCACGTCTAATTGCACAGAGCGGTGACAGTTTCTCTCAAGGCACGTCTCTGCGACGGATGCACAGAAGGGCTGCAGACCTTCAAAATACGCCTCCACATTTAATGCATAAGATGGTGGCAAATCTCTGCAAGAGATTTGATTATATCTTCAAAAGCCGTAATTCCGGCTAAGACGTCCACATCAGCACTCTGGCACGGTACGCAGCGGCTTCTACGCCCATTCAGGATCTGTGCTCATTCGGCTTCTACGCCCATTCAGGATCTGTGCTCTCGCGGCTTCTACGCCCATTCGGCTTCAAACGCCCACTCAGTCTCTACGACCATTCGGCTTCTACGCCTGTTCGACTTCTATGCCTATTCGGCTTCTACGCCTACTCGGCTTCTATGCCTATTTGGCTTCTACACCAGGGTGACAGTCATTTGGCTTCTACGCCAACCTCTTATACACGAGGGATACCTACCTACGTGGCTTCTATGCCGTGATCTTCGCAGCAGATATACGCGTTTTGTCCCCTTAGTTGGACATGCGTCACATGGTCACTCAAAAGGTCATTTATACGCAGGCATTGGTTATTTTAACCGTTGTGTAAAAGGGTGCTGTACTGTCCACTCCTCGGTTTTTATACCGACGGAGTGGTCACTGTCACCAAAACTCTATAAATAGAGACCCCTATCAATGGGAAAAAAGGTCAAAACTTTGAAAGAAGGATCGAACGTCGGGAAATTGGTCAAGAAAAACCTATACCAGATCAAGGTCGAAAAACTTCAAACTTGAAGATCGAACCAGAGGTCAAGAGAGAGAGAGAAAGAGAGAGAGAAGAATCTGGAGCTCAGGCAAAGAGTATGGATCGACGACTTTGGCATCGTGCATCCACGCTCCTTCTGCAACCTTCGAAGCTGCTACCTGTCTTCCACGGCACTTCTTCAACATCGTGTGGTACAAGGGCTAAAGTGATCGACTGTAGATCAGACACCTATAGCAATTTATACCCAGATTAAATAAATTGTACTCCCACATCCTCGTATAGGATTAAATTGTACAAGTTTGTTTGTAAACCAAAGGGCACGGGTTTCGTATAAACCCCGTCATTGAAATACACTTTCATTCTTTCGTTTAATACCACAAACATAGGGTTAGTTAAAAATTTGACCATATTGTTTGACCCTAGCATTGAGAACTAATAGAAATCCAAGGTTGAATATTAGGACCAAACTTAACTTTCATAGTGAGATAATATTAGAACTACAAATTTAGCTCATTGTCTTGATATTAGCAGAATAGCACCCTAGGAAACCAAGAGGAATGAATGTAATATCTTCCTTGATCATACTTTGAACACAGAGATTAGCATACCACATTCCCCTTAGAAAACCATGATCTTATCAAAAGTCCCTTTATTTTAATTTTATATCTTGTTGCTTTGAAACCTTAACGCTTGCTATTTGTGCGACGACTAATTATGTTGATTTTTTTCATCTTTTAACTCGTGCCACTTGACACCTCTGATTATAGACCAAGTAATTTTATTCTATGTTAGGATATATAGCTTGTTAGGATTATAGTTGTAATCTTAAAATTTTGAATTTCTGTGCTTGGTAGATAGAACTTGTTAGTTTTAAGTTATTCTTGTAGATTGCGACCTGATGATTATCCCTTAGTTTTAAATCGTGTAACTTGTACCACACCTCGATACGAGTTATATCCTCTCTCACTTAAAGGCCAGTAACTTTTTCATTCTTACTGTTGACACCTTTATTCTATGAGCACTATGATTAAGGCTTAAGATGACCATTACCTATATAATACAATATGTGACCTTAAAGTACCCAGATCTTTTCCTCGTGTACCCCAATAAGAGTTTCTGTTTTATTTACAAGGGCCATTTATTTCGTAGAATCTCCTTTAAGGCAGTTACAGTACTAGTTTATTTGTTTTAAGTTGGGTAGTATGTCTCACAACATAGTATCACATAGTCTTTTGACCTATTATTGAAGTGTAACTGAATGACATTAACTATATGCTTGCATAAGATGATAGTGTTATCCCGACTGTAACACTTAGAGGCCCATGCCCTATTTGGTCGACTAGCAACTTAGACAAGGAGTTAATATGATAACTGTAGAGATTGTAGAGTCTTATCTTTCTTGTGAACTTGAATTATTATGTACCTTCTTTCATCATAAGTCAGCGTTATATTTTCTGTGCTACATCAAATTATGCTGCTATTATAGCCTAGTTTTGCAAGCTTAATCTTTTATCGAGCTTGTTCATGACATATGTGTTATTGGGGCTTGATCAACCACACTAATACAATTGTCTAAACAAGAATCAGTTTATTATGGTCTAGCTAGACATAGTGTGATTGGTTCGCCCTTCGCATAACTACTTTACGTGGATTGAGATATATAGTGATTAGTAGACGAATGTACTTGCCATCTAGATATGTCTGAGCATATCGTATCAGTTACATAACTGTACTGATACGAACATGTGAATAGGAATTACCAAAATAGGATTTTAATCCACAACTGCCTTGACAATTCTCAATTGAATTTTTTTAAACGCCTTGATCTCCATACTTCTATTCTATTACCTCCCCCTTGAACCCTTTATTATTGTTTTCCGTCTTCCCTTATTTCGGATAGACGAAACCTCGTGCTTGGTATAAGTTTGATATACAGATAATACTATATATACCCCATAGGCCAACCGCATTATTTGGTGACTATCTTTTGTAATTAAGGACATATCATATGTGATATAATTGGTGTTAAAATTTTGAGGATTGAATAACATGATTAAATAATTTGAGGAAGTTTTCTTAAATGTATAACCTTATGTGATAGATGGGTGAATTCTAAGTTGGGTAGAAGTCGTATTGTCAACTTGAGGTGATTCTTTGATTGTGATCAAGTGATCAAGTAAGATTAAATTGAGAGATTTAAGTCATTTTAATTTTAGAAATTTTTAAGAATGAATAAGATGATGAGGATTTAATGAATTTTAAAATCTTGATAGTGAGGACCAAATATTTATACTTTGAGCACATGATTTAAAGTTTGAATGTTGAAGATTGAATCATCAATTTAAACCTTGAGGATAAATATAGAATTCTAGGCTTGAACAATTGGTGAATTAGATATAAAATTTTACAATTGATGATCTGAATTAAAGGTTAAATTTTGATTGCTGGATTACCTATTTGAAATATTGCGGATGTAAATTGAAACTAAAATTTGAAGAGTACGAAATTCTTAAGTGAAAAATATGAATAATATTGAATTAAAATTATTTTCTAAAAGAGATTATGATAGTTGGAGATTGCGATATAAACTTTGATGTGGGATGTCATATAGATTTGAATTATATTTGGATGATTGATTATTTAAAAATCGAGAAGAGATTACAATATGTTAAATTTTGATTAAACATAGATTACCTTAATTTTGAAGGTGATTGTGATGGATTTGAATAAATTTTAAATTTTGAAAGAGATTGTGATTAACTTGCCTTATATGCGAATGTGGAGGAATTAACAAATTAGAGGAGCCCCCTTACGCTCAGAGGGGGCTATAAGTCTATATGTCTATGGTTTTACGCGATTAGAAGAGATTGTGATTAACTTGCCTTATATGCGAATGCGAATGCGAATGCTATAAGTCTATGGTTTTACGTCCGGATGCCTTTGTGCTCGGTAGCTTTTATGCTCGAGAGTCTACGAACCTACGACTTCACGCTCAGGAACCACAAGTCTACGATTTCACGCTCGATGGTATTTTTACGCTCAGAGGCTATAGACTGATGATTTCACGCTCCATGACTTTCCGCATATCCGAACAGTCCCCGAAGCGGTCAATTGCAAAGAGTTCACACAGAAGATACTCGTTCTTGACCCCAAAGCATCCCAAGTACCCGAAGCATACAGAGTTCAAACATTGAGAAATTACTCTTCTCGGGTCCAAAATTGGAGGTTCATCCAGACTCCAGTCTGAACATCTCGTCTATCAAGGTGGCAACTCAGTTTGACAACCAAATCCTCGACCCTGTTCCAAGGGAGTTTCGAGAGATCATTCTTGAAGACGAAGTCTGAACAAAATTTCTGCTCATCAGAAGCAGCAGTTCAGAGCTCTACGCGGTCCCTCAATCCTAGCAACAAGACAGTTCTAAATGTTCAAAATGCTCAACAGCGTTCTATGGACTATTCGCTATGCGTAAAGGACATGACCAAATACTCTTTCTATCAGAGTCGGCGTAAAGATTCAGACGTGTCGAAGCTACACATATTCAGACTTCACAGCAACGTATGGCAAGATGATCATATGGAGAAAAAGACGATTTTATTAAAGATTAAAATCATGATTACATATGAGGAAAATCCAATCTACAAGGGTTTTTCTCCATTTTTCATGATTACATATGAGGGAAATCCCGTCTATAAAGGGCTTCCTCATCGTCGTTTGAAGATCGCCCAGAAGCTGCTCTGACAGGTTCTCGCCGGGCACAAATCTTCATCCATCTTCTCCAGCAGTCAGTCAGCAAACTGACTGACATGGCAATGATCAACGGCGGGAGGATACAGAGGTGGGCCTGCATAAATTATGCAGATCCCATGCTCCGTGCGCCGCTCAGGCCGGGACAGAGCGAGTCTGTCTGACTCTCGTCACCGGAGGCAACGAGAGAAGGCACCGCTTGTAAGCTATGTGGTCAAATGCGACCCTTCCTCTCTCCTGGGCAAATGCCATATAAAGTTGCTGATTATCCCGAGCAAGGGAGGCTAAGATATCCTTCCATGATACATCGTTGCAGTGGACACTTGCTCGAAGATGCCGTCTTTTTCGGCTCCCTACATGCTGGAAGAACATGATCTTCTTCTTCCTCAGGTCGACCCGACGAACTCCGGCGATCATCTCTGCATGGTGATGGAAATGTGGGGAGAATAGGTTAACCCTCCAGCCTTTTTATAGGCGAAAAAGATCACAGCGGTCCCCAATAAATCCGCCATAAAGTCAGCATCGACCGTTTCAACGCTCCATTCAGAAACGTTTCGAGTTACGAGGGGCCGTTCATGCTTCATTCAAAGCGTTTCAAATTCCGAGGAATTTAAAAGCTTTGAAGGGGGTCTTATAGAAGCATGAAAAATACGCTGGAAAGATCTACGCAGCATCTTGATACAGAGCAGCGTAAACAGAGGCCTTCAGAGCCATCAAGCGTGCAACAGAGCTTTTTTCGCTAAACACAGCGTGAAGTATAAGCTCAAAGGACCATCCGCGTAAGTGCAGTACGTCCAGGCCGCTCCAGCGTAAACAGGGTTCTTCATCGCCTCCATGGCGTAAAACTCAGCCGCTCTCAAAGCAGCGTTAAAGCGTACGAGGAACGCTTCGTCTTCCCCGAAATGAACCTGTCAAGTCACGCAGTGAACCTGACCTCTGACTCCTGACAAAAAGTGCTGCACGGCTACCCAGACGACGGCTGGAAACGATGACAGACCCCTCGGGACGCGCACCACGGTATGATGACGGATCTCTGCATTTAATGCAGAGGATTTGGTTAAGATATCACCGAACCGTCGTTTACTGACGTCCCCTCAGCATAAACTGCTCTTTCGCGTACAAGGGGATACGCTGCCTTGTTTTACACAGGCAAACATGAGCTATTTTACGCTCCGCAGTAGACAAACCGTCTGCCACATCAAAAGCTGCACTTCGTACGGGGCTCGAGGCACGTCTCTACGTCTAATTGTACAGAGCGGTGACAGTTTCTCTCAAGGCACGTCTCTGCGACGGATGCACAGAAGGGCTGCAGACCTTCAAAGTTAATCTACCTTAATTTTTTTGTGATTAACTTGCCTTATTTTAATTTCGAGGATGAAATTATTTTATAAGTTGGGTAGATTATAAATTTTCTCACCCAAAAAAAAATTAGACCTAGTTGGCTTAGATAGTGAGACTAAGGCTAGTTTGAATCCAATTCGAAATAGAACACGGTATTTTTATTTAATTTAAACAACATTGTATCACTTAGCGTACCTTACCGTTGCTTCGATACTTGGAGCACTACACTAGCCATTGTCTTCCTACAAATTTTACACCCTTGTCCTAGACGTGCCCGCCTTCTATTTTGACCTTTGCGTGACATATTTTAGTGGTTATAAGTCAATTCCAACTTGTATCCTTGTGCGTTCCAATCAAAATTAGAGACACAATCTTGACCCATTTCGTGCAACCCAAATTTTGATAATATCTTATCCTGAGCCCTCTATGCCCTTGACACTTGTGTCCCACCTAATTTTAGTCCTATGTACTTCTAATTAATTGAAGAATACCCTGTACATTAATTTTTGATTAAATTAATCCAATTTCTATCTTTGTGCGATTTTTCAATTGTTGGACGTTTTTATGCAAAAATGCATTGAGGTGTCCACACCATTGGATATGACACATAAAGAAACCTAATTCTCCTCCGTATAAATCTTCTCCATAAATTTTTGGAATGTGCAACGTACAACATCGTCCCCTCATTTAATAGCATTGCATTCTAAACAATACAAATTATAGCCCACCAAACATCCCCACGACAATTGAAAAATCATGTAGGTTAGGATAGAGGAAGGTACAGAATAAGCTGCAAATCCCTATCTTATAACATCCTTAACTTCTATCGTGACTTAGTTTTAATTTCGAGGACAAAATTTTTATAAGTTGAATAGAATATAAAATCTCTAATTCTAAAAACCGTATTTAATTTTTTTAATACGGAAGAGAGGGTTCAAAATGAGCAATATTCATCCTACTTGAAAGTAGTCCTAGAAAATCCTACTGCTTACTCCCTCGAAATGCCTCTAACTGATACAAGCTATTTTCTACGCAGCAGCAGCTGACTTCCATCCACTGACGCTGCCGCTTTTGGGTGTTGTTAGTGCATACTTGATGTAAAGATTTAGTTTTAGGATCATAGTACTGCACCTTGATGCTATTGCCCTTTGTAATTGTTTTCATAAGGATTCTTCCATCTGCCTCAATAGCCAAAGGAACAAACATCACCTGGTCTACTATCTCAATCGGAAATGATGTATCAACCATGTACTCTTTCACCCATATTTTCATCCATATTTGCTGCTGCTGCTGCTGTTGCTGCTGCTGCTTGTTGTCATAGTAAAGGAACCATAGCTCGACATGACTCCAACCGAATCGGTAGTATGATAGGCAGAGGAGCCCCCTTACGCTACTCAGAGACGCCACCCATGTCTCACCATATTCATGGCCGAGGAGGAGGAGGTGTCGTCACCAACAATGGCAGCCCATCCATAACAACATTGAGAGTGAACTCGTGATCAACCACCGGAGCCGCCTTGCTTTCCTTGTGCAGCGAGGCGAGACGAAGCTTCGTGCCACCACCGCCGGGGGCACGGTTGTGAGTCATGACCACAAGGAGGAGGTGAGGGTTTTTTTGGTTTCGAATGAACAATGGGTGAGAGATCAGTGCGTACCACGATTTCGAGACGCAGCGAAACAACTTGGCGCCAAGTCTAACGAGGATCTCACGGATGATGCCAAAAGGGAGGAGAGAAGAACTCATCATCTCTAACACCTTCTTCCTTTTTTGATTTCTTTCACGACTCCTTGATTTAGTTATAGGTACAGAAGGCCATCCTAAATATGATCGGAATATGTCATATTCTATGCACTTAAATTAAGTATAAAAGGAAGGTTGATATTACAATCATATGTGATCTTAAATTGTTGTTGAGATGTTAATGTTAAATGAAAGAAATCAATCAACACAATCTTCATTCATAAGTGATTGGAGTAATTAAAAGAAAGAAATCAAACAAGACAATATGCATTCATATATGATGGAGCAAATTGTGGATCACATATCATCAGGCAAGCAATTAATCAGTATTTATTTCGGGTATAATTGTAATATGTCTAGAATACCAACATTCCTAAATTAGCTCTGATTCAATTTTATATATATATATATATATATATATATATATATATATATATATATATATATATATTGATTTTAACTTTTTATAAAGATATATATATTGATGTATCATTTAATATTGAAACAGATTTGGTAATTAATTAAACTATAAACATATTCCCTCAGTCTAGTCAAATTATTTCAGTACTATTCAGGAGACCACCATGTCAAGTACTTCATCATCATGGCTATAATACACGCTTACAAATAATTTTGATCGATTTTTGTTTTGGAAAGATTTTGAATTAAAAATAAAATTGATCCCACCCTCTCTAATGTACCCTCTTAAAAAAAAAGCTGAAAGACCCAAATTAAAGCATGCATGATGGATATACACATGGTGGTGGTAGTTAGAAGATTTATGTAAAAAAAAATTTAATTTTTTTGAGAATAAACATAGTGCTTAAATGGCTCATGTTTTGAGCTGTTTTCAAGCTGCATTAATAGTAGAGATATATTTTCAAAACTAATTTTATTATAGTAACATATTAATCTAAAATTAATAGTTTAAAATTTAGTCAAATTTAACTAGCCATTTTAAATCGAATCTACCCTAACTGGTTTAAAATCTATCTCTATTATCATATAGAGGCTTGAAAACGTCCGTACCTATGCATATCGTTGAGTAATATGTACAGTAATTAAGAAAAAATTGGTTTAATATATCAAACTCGAGTGACCCTTGTGGTTACCAAGGAGAGGTATAAGACCCCGACTAGGTTGAAGAAGGTCAGTGGATCGAGCAACGGGGGCTTATTATCCTTCCATTTATAAAATGGTTGGAGTTGGGGAAGATTGGGCCCAAAAGGCATACAATGCAGCGTGCACAAACTCCCGTGCGTTACGCCGGGCCCCGAGCGTCATGCCGGGAATTCAAAAAAAAGAAAAAAATCTAACTAATATTTTCTTAAAATCTATTTAATATTTTCTAGACCTTACTTCTAAAATTTTGATATTATCGAAATCCATTATATTATCTAACATAAACATATATTAAAAGTCCTATAAACGTATTTTTAACAATTTCAAATTAAAATATAATCAAATTATATTTAAACTATTCTAGTATTATCTAACTAAACGTATGTCTAATGTTAATTTTTCAACATGAGTATTTTGTTTTATCCAACATATTATCTAAAACAAAAGATTTTCTGTAATCCTCCCTATTTTTTCATAAATAATTTAAGCAAATAAGTTTAACCTAAATAACTCCATAAGTCCAAACCAATTTAAACCAACTAGTAAATTCACAATAATTCTTTCTGATATTGCTGAAAAACATTTTAAATATTTAAATATATTTAAATTTAGATTTATCATATATATTTATATTTTAATTAGAATTTTGGTTATGCAGATTAAATAGTCGAGGATTTATAAACGGCTTGGACAACCGCATTATATAAGTAATTAAGTAGAGATAGAAATAAAGCCTAAACCAATTTAACCCAATAGCCCAATCCAGTATACAACAAATTCCTTTTTTGACACTCAATGCCACAAATCATATCCAACCAAACAACGCACACTTTATGCACGGCATAGTACGGTGATTTCCATGTTCCAGTCCAAGTGTCACTACCAGAATAAGTCAAATTAGCGACGTCTAAAAACGTCGCTAAATGACATAAAATGTGGCTAAAAATATTTAACGACGTAATTAGCGACGTTTAAATGAAGTCGCCTTTAAGCTAGTCGCTGACCAGAAAAATGTCGCTATAGCGACATTTTCTAGCGACGTATCTGCGTCGCTATATTAGCGACGTTTAGCGACGCAACGTCGCTAAATTAGCGACGTGTTGTGTGTCGCTAAATTTTTTTCTATTTAGCGACGTTTTGTGACACATTTAGCGACGTTATATTGACCTGGCAAATACTATCATGTCAGCAATTTAGCGACATTCAATAACGTACTTAGCGACGTATTTAGTGACGTAATTAGCGACAATCAGCGACGTACTTAGCAGCGTATTTAGCGACGTATATAAACGTCGCTAAAACGTGCTAAAAATGTCGCTAAAGTTTCAGTGAAAAATAAAAAAATGAATATTGAATTGTTTCCAAACCAATTTTCCTGCAGTTTATGAATTCACAATATATATAAATAGACCCGGAGTAACCCTCCATTGAATTTTCTGGGCTCGCCGACCCCTTCGGTTGAACACTCAACACCGATAAATTAACATACACTTAATATGAATAATATAGTAAGATTTGAAGAAAATGAAACATTGGGATTACAAACCGAGTATAGAGAAATTCTTGTCTTAAAGAATACAATAAATATCCACACAACTGAGTGCAAGAAATAAAGTCTGAAAGCCTCAAAAATAAAGAATATTCATAAATGACCAAATATCATAGGTCAATTTCACAAACAACAGTAAACTATCCTAACTAGGACTACTGCGGATCTATAGGAGGATGACCACCGGCGCGCATCAGGGATAAGAACAAATCATACTACTCCCGTGAAATTGACACTGATTGTAGTGCCCCGCTCCACGAAGGCGCTATGTACAAGTGAGATTGGCTTGCTTGCTCGAACGGAAGTCTTCTCGGAGAATTCCTGACCGATTAATCAAGGTGAGTGGGCAGAACTGCATTCTCTGATTCTTGCACGTCTTAATAATGAATCTGAGTTTTTTAATGCTTGCATGCTAAGAAGATTGTTTCATAAGAAGAATGATAGAACCGACTCAGTATGCTAATAAGAGAATTCATATAGCTTGTCATCGAAACGAATATGCTGTCTAACTAAGAGAATATGTATGTTTGTCCGAAAAGAGATAGAACCATTGCTATGCTAAGAAGATAGAACTGCATATTTTACTTGATGTGATATTAGACCCGTGCCATGCTAGTCTCAACTGAAAGATCGTTCATATGTTTGCTTGTCATCGTGTTCATATGGATTGTCTTGAATGCTTGTTTCGATGCGAGAGTAAATGCTTGTCTTGTGTGTGCTAGACTAGTAGCCCGCCTGACGTCCGGTCCTACGGGATCTTGGGGGTGCGGCTATTAGGAATATGAGAAGATGGTTCGATTATGACTTTGTCATGTTATGTGCTATTATGAAAAAGATGTGCTAGCGATATGTGGGTGAATGCGGTGGATGGTGGACAAATGAAATATGGGAGACTAATAACGCGCCCTGGGCTCGGGGCATGGATATTGGATGGTGGATGGTGATGCGATGGGGTAAGACTAATAGTGCGCCCTGATGTTCCGGTCCTTCGGGATCCAGGGGGGCGTGGCTATTAGAGGGAGGCGGTGCTTCTGTAGAGAAGAGTTGAGTCTGCACTAGAGAAGTTCAATGGGAATAGCTGCATTCAGGTCGTTAGGGAGCATGCTAGGCTAGCCTTCTTGCATACCTAACTATTTGGTGCAGAGACGGACAGGAAACTAAACAACGGTAAAACATATATGCTTATGCAATTGTTGCTAACTTGTATGTCTGCTGCAGGGATAACCGTTCGGCCATGGGGTCAGAAATATGAGTTTATGCATAAGCCTGCTTATTCATTTTGTCTGCATCGTAGAGACTATCGGTTAGGGCTTCATGCATTGCATTCGGTCGGACAATGACTATTAGTGCAGAGCTGAACCTTGGCTACGACTGCTTCGGCAGTAATGTGCAACCATGAGTCACAGCTGCTAATAGAATCAGAATGTGAGTCATTGGTTAGCTGGATTACCGCTACCGATCCTGAGTTACTCGGGGACCGACCTCTGATTGATAGTTAACTTGTGTGCTTGATTGATGGTCCCTAAATGCTGCTTGTCCCTAGAATCATTGGATATAGTTCACCGAACACGCTGCGCACACCCGAACAGGATTCCTCGTGCTTGAATTGGTTGCCTCGATTGATTGGTTGTCTGATTATGTTTTCAAAGAATGTTTCCAAATACACAGAAATATGACTCTACTAGCAAACTGCATGTAAAGAACCTAAGTAAAACTAGCAAGATCACTAGTAATGTAATGTTTTGCCACATGATTACTTAGTGTGGGTCTCAGGGGGGTATAGCTTCTGTTCAGTTGCTTTATCTCACCAGTACTTGTATAAAGTGCTGACCCACCAACAGTTTGCTTGTTCTTAGGTGCCCTTTCGTCTGAGAAAGCGATAGCCGTGCCTCATCCCAAGGAGCCAGAAATCTGGAGACGATGTCTTGAGCCGCATCGAGTTGTGCCTGCTTTGAGATGCTTTCATATAGAGGGACATAATGCATGGAACGGTATCATTGTAATCGAGTAATAGAGTGCTTGAGCGAACTGTAACCTCGGCCATGCGCCGCTTGTAATACTTTCGATTATCAATAAAAGAGCTTGTTTATCATGTGCCATTATGTTCTTTACTTTTCTGCAATATGTGTTGCTGCTTCAGTATCGAATAGTGTCACGCCCCAGTCCCAAAATACCGAGGGACTGGACGCGTGTCAATGGCCAGCAGTACGCACCGATGGACAAACCCAATTTAATGGATCCATCAGGGCATACTTAAGCTGTAATATAACAAGTCTACGACAACATGGCACAACTAATCTCATCCACGCAAAATATAAAATATGATCCACAGAATAAATAAGGAAATGTAAATCATCAATCAGTCTCACAAAGTACTTCGGGGAACAACCCGATAAATATCTGATACATGGTTCAACAGACCATAAATAAAAGACTAAAATAAATAATAAAAGCTGAGCATGAACATGGATGCTCAAGAGAAGTCTTCAGCTAAGACCTCGACCTCGTATGGTGGTACAGCTCCTGGATCAGCTCCTGCTCCGGTCCCGTAAACCTCGGAATAAACCTCGTCTGCAAAATCTGGGGACAAAATCCGGATCCAGGTCCTCAGGGGACATAGCAAGGTACAAGAAAGCTCATGCCAATAAATAAATAAGCAGTGCAGCAATAAATAACTAAATAAAACAATGGGATAAATATGTAACCATCTAAGTGAAATGCAAGTAAGAGCATCACCAGTCTCAGGCTGAGCCACTACAAGCTCTGTGTCGGGGAGCCGGTAGCAGTAATAACCGGTAGTGGGTCTAGCTCTGCTCCGAGAGTCTACGACCTCTCAATAATAGAAGATATATATATAAAACAGCCTGTAGCCTGTGTGTCTCTCCCCACCCAATGTAACCACGCATATCATGACCATAACGTCTCATGCCCATGTCAAGCGCGATCATAGCTAAATGCAACAAGTCATAAAGTATCTAAGAATATAATGTCCATGTCCTATATTCTATACAGAATCACCACGAATATCTCGGGAAAATCCTGTCTCATGAATAGTATCAAGTGTCCTGGGTCATAGGGTACTTGATAAGACAAGTACGAGAATATAAAGTGTCACGAATGTCCATCTCTAGATGACTGTACCCAACACTGCGTACAGCGTTGGCACCCGACTAATGATCGGACACTAAGTACGTCACACTGTCCTAGGTTAAGCATGCACAATAATATAATAAAGCAAGAAAAATAAGTAATAATACTGCAGAGTTTGGCAAGGTACACTTGCCTGATGTTTGAATATCAACAACTGTCCCGGTATCAGTGGGTCCGGTGGGTACTCCTCCAAAAGCTGTAATAAACATCACCAATCGTCTCAGAAGATATCAAACTGCTAGAAATGCCTGTCCTTACGCCCAATTTGGACACAGGGGCAAAAAGGTCATTTTCGGGCCAAAGCGGGTTCCATATGTGGGCCACTTTGCACCGAAAAGCGCATCAGGGTCAAAGGTCTCCAAATTCTGCAAACTCAGTGTCTACAAGTCAGGAACGATGATACGAACCCAACGGAACTTCCAGAATTGGATTCCGATGAGCCGATCTCAAAATCACCCGTCAAGTAGAGCCTGTGGGGCCCACGATACGTGATTTTGTCAACGTTCTCGAAATCGGACCAAACTTGGGTCACAGGACCAGCGTATAGCTACGAGTCCGATGGCGCAAGTTTCGTCTCGATCCGACGTATGTACACAAAGTTACAGCATATTTTAGAAAGGACGGATACGGGATGTCGTCGGCGGATACGCGTTGATTTCGGGGTGCACGCACCTCCGAATCGACTTCTGCAAAATCCTACACGACCGTATCAACGTCGCGCACAGTTCGGTAAAGATCGCGTGCGACCAAGTCGTCCCGATTGGCGGGGCGGACTCAGTTTCGGGGTGAAACAGGGCATTGTTTTTTCCTGTTTTGGATCGCGGTGTGCGATCACCACAGGACGCGATGCGCCGAGCGAGTTGCACGGGCACCGAGAGGGTTATACAGTCTACGCATAGCAATTGACGGAATCTGAAACGGGGTTACGAGTTGAGAGAAAACGATACCTGAACAGGGCTTCGTGAACGCTGAATTCTGCGTGTCCGAAGGCCAATTCGACGCGAGCCGAGTCCTGGTCGTGTCCTCACGGTGTCTGCTGTCCCGGTTCCGAGGTTGACCGGGTCCGCTGAGTCGGAACTAGGTCGGTGGGTGGCAGGCCTAGGGATTCGCGGTAGCTGTCGTGACGAGCGGAGAATCCTCGTGGACGGCGGCGAAGCCGAGGACAGCGGGGAATCGGTTCAGCGGGGTTCGAGGAACTGGCGGCAGAGTCGGGTGGTGGTTGGTCGACAAGGGGCTGACGTGAGGGGTCTGTGGGCCGGAGACTGAAGAGGGTCGAGGCGTTCGGGTTCGGAGGCGTTCGGGATGGGAAAGTCGGTCGACAGGGTCGAACTCGCCCGGGGGAACAGCGGCTCGTGGACGGGCGCTGCTGAGATGGGAGGGAGGAAGAGAAGTAGGTGGCAGTGGTCGACGACGAGGGTGGTTTTGAAGTTGATCTCTGATCTGGCGACGGCGGCGTACTCAGAATCTCGGATGACCCGCACGCCAAGAACGGAAGTTCTTATACTGCTACAGTACCCATGCGGGTAGGTTTTGCAATGGGTCGGGTTCTCAGCGGGTCGGTCGGTCCTGGATCCGACCCACTTCGGTGGGATTGGTCTGGGTCGGTTCAACTTGGCTTGGTTTGGTTTGTTAATCCATTAGTCTTTAAGGCGTTAAACGCATCTCTGAAGTCCAAATAATTCCCCGAAAATTACCACCTGTCCAGTTTTATATTGTGCATCATATTATATTATTTCCAGAATAATTTAACACCCTTTGGCCACGCTGAAAATTCTTTTAAATCCCAATCATCTTCGCTTTAAATTCCAGAAAAATACCAAAAATTGAAATAACTCATTTTAAAATTATTCTCAAAAATCGGGGTGTTTACAATCTTTCCACCTTAAAAGGATTGCGTCCTCGCAATCAAAGAGTAAGCTACTAAAGAAAGAGTTATGGAAATACAAGGTTGCTTAGCTTTCAACTGCCTCTTCGAACAAGTGGTGGTATCGCTGGCGCATACTATCTTCTCGTTCCCAAGTCGATTCTCCAGGGGAATGATGTTTCCATGCTACACGAACCAGTCTGATTGTCTGTCCCCGTAATGTCTTCTCACTGACGTCGAGGATGCCAACTGGTTGTTCCTCGTATCTCAAGCTTGGGCCTACTGCGATCTCTGAATGATCGACTATGTGACTTGGGTCGGTCACGTACCTTCGCAACTGTGAGACGTGGAATACGTCATGCACCCCCTCTAAGGATGGAGGTAATGCAAGACGATAAGCCACCTCACCAACGTGCTCTAGAATGTCAAATGGCCCAATATACCTTGGGCTCAACTTGCCTCTGCTCCCAAATCTGATAGTACCACGAGTGGGCGAAATCCTCAAGAATACGTGATCTCCTTCCTTGAACTCTAGGGGACGTCTGTGCGTATCTGCCCAATGCTTCTGTCTGTCCTGAGCTGCTCATAGGTGATTCTGAATCTGTTTCACCTTCTCCACGGTCTGTGTTACCAATTCTGGACCCAGTATTTGACGTTCACCAACGTCACTCCAACATATAGGCGATCTGTACTTCCTTCCGTATAAAGCTTCAAACGGCGCCATCTGAATGCTGGCCTGATAACTGTTGTTGTAGGAGAACTCTACTAAGTGCAAATGATCTTCCCAAGATCCTCCAAAGTCTAGCATACATGATAGCAACATGTCCTCCAAGATTTGAATGGTGCACTCCGATTGTCCATCTGTCTGCGGGTGGTATGTCGTGCTGAATTTGAGTCTGGTGCCCAGACTCTCTTGCATGCTTCTCCAGAAATGAGATGTAAATCTCGAATCTCGATCCGATACGATACTAACAGGTACTCCATGTAATTTGACGATTTGTCGCATATACATGTCGGCTAGTACTTCTGTGGACTGTCCCACTCTAAATGGCAAGAAGTGTGCCTATTTAGTGAGTCTATCCACGATAACCCATACTGCGTCTCTTCCGCTGGGGCTCCTCGGAAATCCTGTAACAAAATCCATCGTGATATGCTCCCATTTTCGTTCTGGTATAGGAAGCGGCTGTAACATACCTGCAGTCCTCTGATGCTCGGCCTTCACTTGCTGGCAGACTAAGTATTTGGCCACAAATCTCGCAATCTCTCTTTTCATTCCATGCCACCAGTAATACTGTCTCAAGTCTCGGTACATCTTGGTTCCTCCTGGATGAACAGAGTACATAGAGCTATGTGCTTCCGTCATTAACTCCTGTCTCAATTCTCCATTTGGAACATACAGGCGATTTCCAAACCTCAATGTCCCGTCTTCATGGATGCGAAGTCCTGTCTGCAGGCCGGCTTCTGTCCTTTCTTTGAGTCTTCAGAATCTAGCATCGGTGGGTAATGCCTCCTTAATCTTCTCCATGAGTGATGACTGAATCTCAAGATTAGCCATCAAGCCATTCGGTCCCGGTAAGACGACCTCTATCTGAAGCTCCTGTAAATCCTTCAACAACTCGGGCTGCATCGTCAAGAAATAAGCCGTAGGCTTCCTGCTGAGTGCATCTGCAACAACATTCGTCTTTCCCGGATGATACTGCAGATCTATGTCAAAATCTACCATCAATTCCAGCCAGCGTCTCTGCCTCATGTTAAGCTACTTCTGAGTATACACATACTTCAGGCTCTTGTGATCAGTAAAGATTTCCACCCTCTCTCCATAAAGATAGTGCCTCCATATCTTCAATGCAAATATCACTGCTGCTAGCTCCAGATCATGTGTTGGGTAGTTCTTCTCATGGACCTTCAACTGTCTCGACGCATAAGCAATGACTTTGCCATGTTGCATCAAAACACATCCCAGTCCACTACCTGATGCATCACTGTAAACAACAAAACCTCCTGACCCTGAAGGAAGAGTCAAGACAGGTGCAGTTGTTAATCTTCTTTTCAGTTCTTCAAAAGCCTTCTGGCAGTCTTCTGTCCATATAAACTCCTGGTCTTTACGTGTCAGCTTCGTCATCGGTTCTGCAATCCTCGAGAAATTTTCTACAAACCTTCGGTAATATCCCGCAAGTCCGAGAAAACTTCTCACCTCTGTAACTAATGTGGGTGTAGGCCAAGTCTCTATTGCCGCAACTTTCTCTGGATCCACTGAAAGTCCTTCTCCTGATATGATGTGTCCCAAGAAAGGCACTTTGTCCATACAGAACTCACACTTACTGAGCTTGGCATATAACTTCTCATGTCTCAAGGTCTCTAACACGATTCTGAGATGCTCCTCGTGCTCTTCATGGCTCTTGGAATATATGAGGATGTCGTCAATGAATACAACTACAAATTTATCCAAGAACTGATGAAAGACCCTGTTCATTAAACTCATAAACACTGCTGGCGCGTTGGTTAAACCAAACGGCATCACCAAAAACTCATAATGCCCATACTTCGTCCTGAAAGCTGTCTTCGGAATGTCTTCCTTCCTTACTTTGATCCGATGATAGCCGGATCGAAGGTCAATCTTCGAGAATACCCTTGCACCACTCAATTGATCGAATAGGTCATCAATGCGTGGTAAGGGATACCTGTCCTTGATGGTTACAGCATTCAGTGCCCTGTAGTCAATGCACAATCGTACTGTTCCATCCTTCTTCGGCACAAATAATATGGGTGCTCCCCAAGGTGAAATACTGGGCCGAATGAAACCCTTCTCCAGAAGATCATCAACCTGTTCTTTCAACTCAACTAACTCCTTAGGTGCCAGCCGGTATACTGATGAAGTGATAGGCTCTGCTCCTGGAGTTAAGTCTATTGTGAATTCTATTTTTCGATCAGGCGGTAAACCTGGAAGATCGTCGGGAAATACATCCACAAATTCTGATATGACTCTTGGGTAACCTGTCTCCTCTTCTACAGATAGTACCCTAAGAGTGGGCTGAACTCCTTGCTCTACTGCTCCTCGAAGAAACTCGAATTCTGGATTTCCAGGCGGTCTAAATATAACTCGCCCAAGTCGGCAATCAAGAGTCGCATGGTACTGACTTAACCAGTCCATACCAAGTACGACATCATAATCCGGCATAAAAAATATCAAAAATTGAGCTCGCATTTCTCGGCCACAAACTACTACAGAACATGATCTACAGACGTCACTAACCGGAATAATACCGCCTCCCGTAAGAATTTTCTTCATCTTCGGAAGGGGTGCGGTAGCTACTCTATGGGTGGCTACAAAGCTAGCTGCTATAAATGAATGCGATGCTCCAGAATCAAATAATGCTACAGCTGGTAATAAAGCTACTAAAATAGTACCTGCGATGACCTCGCCTGCAGTAGCTTTCTGCTCCACGGCTAGTGTGAATGCCTGTCCTCGTCCCTGAGCTGGACCTCTCTGCTGCTGCTGCTGAAATAGGGCTGCCTGTGGTGCCAGTGGTGGTCTCTGCTGGTTCCCTCCTGGGGCTGGTGGTCTGACTCCACCAACTCCTGTCTGCTGGGCTCCTACTGCTGGATGAGCTGGTCGTGGTGCAGGTAAAGCTAGTCTTGGTGCTCCGTCTCTGCGTTCAGAACAGTCCCTGGAAAAGTGCTGGTTGGATCCACAGCTCAGACATAGTCCCAACTTACGCCTGCATTCCTTCTCAATGTGTCCTACCTTGCCGCAGTGGTGACAAGTAGGAAGAGGTCTGTCCCTATGTGCTGCTCTATCTGGCATACCCCTCTGGGTCCGCTTTGCTGAATCCCCCTGTGCTGGCCTGGATGGTGCTGATGTGATAGGCCTCTTCAGGGTAGACTCCCTTCTAGTGACGCGCTCCAAGTGTCGGGCTACTGCAAGGACATCGGTATAAGATGTGGGTGCTACCGATCCAATCAATCTCTGAAGCTCGAACTTCAGTCCGTCAAAGAACTTTTCAGCTTTCTCTTCTTCCGTTGAAATCAATGTCGGGGCAAAGCGGCTCAGGCGAATAAATTCCGCATTGTATTCCTCCACTGACATGTTGCCTTGGATAAGGCGGTTGAACCTGTCTCTGAGCTCTGACCGTGCGACTGCTGGAATGTACATCTCTTGGAAGAGTCTGGAGAACTCTTTCCATGTGACTCGGTCCTGTCCAAGCCTCCTCTCTTCTGCTAACCACCAGTGATGTGCGTTATCAGTTAACTGCATTCTGACTGCAGTCATCCACTTCTCTCTTGGAAGTTCAGCGGCTTCCAACTGATGCTGTATGTTTATGAGCCACTCATGAACTTCCGTTGGCCCTTCTTTACCAAAAAATGTGCGAGGCTTGAGATGACGGAAGTCGGTGATAGATCCCGTCGATGTTCGCCTTGTTGGTGGATTTGCCTGCTCCAATGCGGATACCAGGCTGGTCCTCAGATACTCGGCCTCCTGCCGATGGGCCTCTTGCTGAATCTATTGCTGTGCTTGCATCATAGCATACATCATCTGGAACATCTGTTGCCCGTCCATGGCTTATCCTGGCGGGAATACTGGCATCTGGGGAGTGAACTGTGGTGGAGGTGGGATGTCATCTCTCCGGAACCTTGGATTAGGCTGACCGGTTTGATCACCCTGCGATGCTTGTCCACCATCCCCTGGTGTCACTCCGTCTCCATAAGTAACCACAGCGTCGTGTGGCGTATCCAAGGGAATATCATCTCTGTTCCCGGAATCCATTGCTCTGCAACCAAAGGATAAACTGTAAGAACGCTCAGAGGAATCAATACAGGATGCAGTTCAAGTAACAAATTTCGAGTTCGATATAGAGTTCAGCAAATGGTTAAATAATGGATGAGAACCTAGAACTTATCCTATCCTTAGGGCAGGCTGGTTCGGTCCCTAAGTTAAAACTGAACAATTTGTCGTAGACCTACATGGGCCACCACAAAAACCATGTCACGCCCCAGTCCCAAAATACCGAGGGACTGGACGCGTGTCAATGGCCAGCAGTACGCACCGATGGACAAACCCAATTTAATGGATCCATCAGGGCATACTTAAGCTGTAATATAACAAGTCTACGACAACATGGCACAACTAATCTCATCCACGCAAAATATAAAATATGATCCACAGAATAAATAAGGAAATGTAAATCATCAATCAGTCTCACAAAGTACTTCGGGGAACAACCCGATAAATATCTGATACATGGTTCAACAGACCATAAATAAAAGACTGAAATAAATAATAAAAGCTGAGCATGAACATGGATGCTCAAGAGAAGTCTTCAGCTAAGACCTCGACCTCGTATGGGGGTACAGCTCCTGGATCAGCTCCTGCTCCGGTCCCGTAAACCTCGGGATAAACCTCGTCTGCAAAATCTGGGGACAAAATCCGGATCCAGGTCCTCAGGGGACATAGCAAGGTACAAGAAAGCTCATGCCAATAAATAAATAAGCAGTGCAGCAATAAATAACTAAATGAAACAATGGGGTAAATATGTAACCATCTAAGTGAAATGCAAGTGAGAGCATCACCAGTCTCAGGCTGAGCCACTACAAGCTCTGTGTCGGGGAGCCGGTAGCGGTAATAACCGATAGTGGGTCTAGCTCTGCTCCGAGAGTCTACGACCTCTCAATAATAGAAGATATATATATAAAACAGCCTGTAGCCTGTGTGTCTCTCCCCACCCAATGTAACCACGCATATCATGACCATAACGTCTCATGCCCATGTCAAGCGCGATCATAGCTAAATGCAACAAGTCATAAAGTATCTAAGAATATAATGTCCATGTCCTGTATCCTATACAGAATCACCACGAATATCTCGGGAAAATCCTGTCTCATGAATAGTGTCAAGTGTCCTGGGTCATAGGGTACTTGATAAGACAAGTACGAGAATATAAAGTGTCACGAATGTCCATCTCTAGATGACTGTACCCAACACTGCGTACAGCGTTGGCACCCGACTAATGATCGGACGCTAAGTACGTCACACGGTCCTAGGTTAAGCATGCACAACAATATAATGAAGCAAGGAAAATAAGTAATAATACTGCAGAGTTTGGCAAGGTATACTTGCCTGATGTTTGAATATCAACAACTGTCCCGGTATCGGTGGGTCCGGTGGGTACTCCTCCAAAAGCTGTAATAAACATCACCAATCGTCTCAGAAGATATCAAACTGCTAGAAATGCCTGTCCTTACGTCCAATTTGGACACAGGGGCAAAAAGGTCATTTCCGGACCAAAGCGGGTTCCATATGTGGGCCACTTTGCACCGAAAAGCGCGTCAGGGTCAAAGGTCTCCAAATTCTGCAAACTCAGTGTCTACAAGTCAGGAACGATGATACGAACCCAACGGAACTTCCAGAATTGGATTCCGATGAGCCGATCTCAAAATCACCCGTCAAGTGGAGCCTGTGGGGCCCACGATACGTAATTTTGTCAACGTTCTCGAAATCGGACCAAACTTGGGTCACAGGACCAGCGTATTGCTACGAGTCCGATGGCATAAGTTTCGTCTCGATCCGACGTGTGTACACAAAGTTACAGCATATTTTAGAAAGGACGGATACGGGATGTCGTCGGCGGATACGCGTTGATTTCGAGGTGCACGCACCTCCGAATCGACTTCTGCGAAATCCTACACGACCGTATCAACGTCGCGCATAGTTCGGTAAAGACCGCGTGCGACCAAGTCGTCCCGATTGGCGGGACAGACTCAGTTCCGGGGTGAAATAGGGCGTTGTTTTTTCCTGTTTTGGATCGCGGTGTGCGATCACCACAGGACGCGATGCGCCGAGCGAGTTACACGGGCACCGAGAGGGTTATACAGTCTACGCATAGCAATTGACGGAATCTGAAATGGGATTACGAGTTGAGAGAAAACGATACCTGAACAGGGCTTCGTGAACGCTGAATTCTGCGTGTCCGAAGGCCAATTCGACGCGAGCCGAGTCCTGGTCGTGTCCTCACGGTGTCTGCTGTCCCGGTTCCGAGGTTGACCAGGTCCGCTGAGTCGGAACTAGGTCGGCGGGTGGCCGGCCTAGGGATTCGCGGTAGCTGTAGTGACGAGCGGAGAATCCTCGCGGACGGCGGCGAAGCCGAGGACAGCGGGGAATCGGTTCAGCGGGGTTCGAGGAACTGGCGGCAGAGTCGGGTGGTGGTTGGTCGACAAGGGGCTGACGTGAGGGGTCTGTGGGCCAGAGACTGAAGAGGGTCGAGGCATTCAGGTTCGGAGGCGTTCGGGATGGGAAAGTCGGTCGACAGGGTCGAACTCGCCCGGGGGAACAGCGGCTCGTGGACGGGCGCTGCTGAGATGGGAGGGAGGAAGAGAAGTAGGTGGCAGTGGTCGACGACGAGGGTGGTTTTGAAGTTGATCTCTGATCTGGCGACGGTGGCGTACTCAGAATCTCGGATGACCCGCACGCCAAGAACGGAAGTTCTTATACTGCTACAGTACCCATGCGGGTAGGTTTTGCAATGGGTCGGGTTCTCAGCGGGTCGGTCGGTCCTGGATCCGACCCACTTCGGTGGGATTGGTCTGGGTCGGTTCAACTTGGCTTGGTTTGGTTTGTTAATCCATTAGTCTTTAAGGCGTTAAACGCATCTCTGAAGTCCAAATAATTCCCCGAAAATTACCACCTGTCCAGTTTTATATTGTGCATCATATTATATTATTTCCAGAATAATTTAACACCCTTTGGCCACGCTGAAAATTCTATTAAATCCCAATCATCTTCGCTTTAAATTCCAGAAAAATACCAAAAATCGAAATAACTCATTTTAAAATTATTCTCAAAAATCGGGGTGTTTACAAATAGCTTACTTGCCCTTATTCAAAGCTTTGGCCTTGTACAAGCGCACTTTAGGCTTGCACGGCATCACGTCCCGATGAGAACAATAGGCCCACGGGAGAGCTGCAACGTGGTGATTCACGTTCAGGTTGGGACTATTGGGCTTGCGGGATATTGGGGCGTGACACTGATGTCGATGGAGAAGGCAGTGACGTCGGTGGAGTCTGTGTCGATGAAGGTGCACCAGGAGGGCGTATTTGCTCCAACTCTGCTAGTCGATGGTTGTATGAATCATGGTAGATAACAGTCTCGTACTGCTATGAACCATTGAATCATGCATCATCGTCAGCCTCTCGCCCATGGACAGTTGTGATGCCTACAGCTCCATCACGCTGCACTCTGTCGATGCTCTAAGATCAGCTGTCATATCCCTGAGCTCCATGATGCTGTGTTCGAGCGTATCAAATCGTACGATGAGCGTCGCATCGTCTGCCTACGGCTGGGACAGGGGCTTCTCTTCCATCCTTCGCAGCAACTAGTCACGGAGAGACGCAATCTGACGGTCAACCATCTCCTGGACTCGGGTCGACGCCTGCGAGGGCTGTGAAAAATATGTACTTGTCGTGGAGGCCCTAGATGACTGCGTCACAACAAGGGCACCATAGGATTCTGTACCGTTGTACGTACCCCTTTGGAGACCACCAGTGGCGGTCACCCACAGCTCGTCCGCCGACGGAGCTGGAGAGGGCTGCGAGAAAGTACCAGCCTCTCCCGTTGTAGGTGCACTAGCAGTCGTCCGCTCACACAACCTAAGATACTCAGCCTAGAAAATTTTGGATACTCAATAATTGTTAATATGTCTAAGATACTTATTACTAACTACATGGATATTTATTTACATATTTCCTAAGTTATATTAAAATTAACACAAAATAAAGTAATACTTATATAGGTCTGCGAGGCCCTCTCATCAATGAGATTCTCGTCCTTTCGATGGGTGGCCAGGAAGACGATCACCATGTTGGAATTCTCACCCCTCTGTACCTGTTAAAAATATATTATTTAGGACTAAAATTAAATATTTTATCCTACTACCATTTTATCGTACTTGCATTAAAATAATATATCTGAAATAAAAATTATACCAAACGACGAAAATATTTCGTCATCGGAATTGAGCCACCACACCACTTTGCTGCCTTCTGCCTAGCCGCCTTGGCCTTCTCAGACATTTTCTTGTACCTCGGATCATCGAATCTAGCCCTCATCATAGTCCACTGCTCAGGCGTGATCCAACCTTGGATCGGTTTTTCTTCGCGATCATGAGACTTCTGATCATCCAGAGCATCACGGATCAGTTTGGCGGCAACGGCAGAAAATATCTGCTCGATCAACTCAGCCCGGTGCGGTAGATAGAAATACGTTTGCTATAAGAAGTAATTTAGTAAGTTATATAATATGCATAAATTAGATGATTAATATAATATACTTTTACCTTGAAGTGCGCAAACCAGAACGCCTTCCTCTCTTCCGGAGCATCAGAGTAGTCGATTCAAGGGCCACCATAGTTGTACCTCAGAAAGTGGTCCAGGAGTCTCTATACCGACGAGGGATGATATCTATATAGAGATAATTATTTTTATCAAAAAAGTGAATATATGTTGAATAAAGAAATACACGATATATATGATGCTAAACCAACTAATTGACTTACTTTGTACCGTCGGCCCAAATCTTCGTCCTCGTCTCCTTCGGAGGTGCGCATGGAGGATCTAGCTGATGTTGGGACGACGTCAGCTCAACCTCCTCCATATGCTCATCTGTCTCCATGGTTTCATCAGCAGAAGGAACTCTGGACGAGGGAGTAGTCTCAGGCCTGGAACTACTCGTCCCAGGAGTGCTGCAACGTAACGTCGTCGCAGTCAGAGATGTGACTGGTCGATATACTGGAGTACTAGGCGCCGAAGATCCAGAACCAACAGTAGGGAGTACCGGAGGAGCACTCCGTCTACCTCGGGATCTGCCGAACGCTCCACGTCATTCTGTCATACCTGATAACAACATATGATGATAGAACAAATAAACAAATATATAGTACATTCTACAGTCAAAATGTTATGCATATCTCACAGCATTAATAGAATTGCACAGTAAATAACTAGTACTGTCATAAGTCTAAATGGATAGTACATTCTACAGTCAAAATATAATACATGTCTTCGTCAAAATAGTAAATTCTACAGTCAAAATATAGTATATTCTACAGGCGACGGAGACATGAAAATGAATTTCCTACGTGGTTTGCCAATCATGTAAGTATTCATGCTTTGTTGAGGTAGTAAGTTATGTACAAAAAAGTATTCTTACAAACATTGATTTTATTGATCTTTAATTTTTATTTTGTAGATGAAACAATTGTGTAAACTCCCTCGACCAGATTTCAGTAATTTAGGATTAGTTTTGACTAATTAGAATTATTGCAACTTTTTAAAATTTTATTTGTTATATATTCTATTGATTGTACACCTGTCCAATACACAATTAACTAGGGCACTACACTAGCTGTTAACCCTAAACAAAGTTCACATACCTGCCCTAGACATGTTAGACTACTTTTTCTATATTTTGTGCAACTCCCAGATACCTTATTTGG
The DNA here is from genome assembly GCA_036927795.1 of Iris macrosiphon. Classification (NCBI taxonomy): domain Eukaryota; kingdom Viridiplantae; phylum Streptophyta; class Magnoliopsida; order Asparagales; family Iridaceae; genus Iris; species Iris macrosiphon. The sequence continues at coordinate 277,179 of JAYESA010000192.1, read as the reverse complement.
TGCTTCGTTTTAGTCGTACAAATATCGTTACAGACGTACGTATTTATTACCTATTTAAATTTCTGCTCTTTAACCATCTCTGTACTCCTAGGGATTTGAGGACCAGTAGGCACCTGTTTGCCCAAACAAAAATACGATAATATTCTACTCTAATTATACTACAATTAGTGTATTGACACCGTAGAAAAATTATGACCCTAACTGCCCCTAAATAAATAGTGAACACCGTGCGCAGTATTTATTAATTAATAAATACGAGGATCCGTATCACCTAAGAAATCAGACCCTGACTCTGGCCAGGCTCACCCCCACACTTCCCAAGACATTCCCCCAGCTGTTTTCCTCATTTTTGTACAATTCAGAATTTCGGAGAATCAGTATTTTAAATCAGGTAAATTGCAAAATTACGAAAAATACAAAATTTTAGGCTTTTATGCAAATTGTGAAAAGTTAGGGGGTTTTATGCAAAAATGCATGTGAGGTGGCAAAATCTCATTGGATAGGGAATAGGTGTATGGGACCCACCTAAAGATCCTGAAAAATCAGGAAAATATCATCAAAAACCAAAATTACCAAAATAACCCTAGACTTTCACTTATTTACAAAATTGCCACTCACCCCAACTCCTATATAAACCCTAACCCTCTCCCTTACAAACCCCCACAGCCCTCACCTTCGACCACCACCTGCCGCCCAACTCAGGCCATACCCTCGCCCTGACCCCCTCTTCCCTCCGGCCAAGCCCCACCGTCTCCGGCCATACCCTCCGCCGTGAGTAGCCCCCGCAACCCCACACTCCCTCACAGCCCACAGCAGCCACCACCACCCGAACCCCTTCCACCGCCACCTCCGGCCACCGAGCACCGCCACCACCCCCACCATTCGACTCGCCACCCTTCCCTCCACCGGACTACCACCCTCTCACCGCCCCACGACGCTCCCTCCGGCCGCCCTCACCTCCACAGTGCCCCGGCCCAACTCTCGACTACACCACCACCCTCCCCTCCGACAGCCTCCAGCCACCACCGTCGCCGTCGTGGACCTCCGCCACCAACACCAACCTGACCACCACTCCTCCCTCCGTCGAACCCTCCGCCTGCACCACCGCCTCCGCCACTCCTCCGCCACCGGCAGCCCCCGCAAGCAGCTACTGCTGCTGTTGCTGCTCCTCCGGCCACCTCCGGCCGTCCCCACCGCCGTCCTTCCGCCGTCGACGACCCCTAGGTCCCACCTGTCAGAAGGTATACCCCACCCCTCTCCTTTATACGTATATACACTCAATTTTATATATGTATGTATATATGTATATAAATATGTATAAATATGTATATATATGTATATTTATATATATATATATATATATATATATATATATATATAATATTATATATATTATATATTATTATATACTGTATAAATACAGTGTATTTATACAGTATATTGTATATTATTATCACATATATATTATTATTATATATGTATGTATATGTATATATATATATATATACCTATATATATTTATATATATATATTTAATATCTATTTATTATATATACATATATCATATTATGTATATATATTATATGTATACATGCATTTTTTATTCTTTATACATATTCTATATTATGTATTATATGTATTATATTACTTATATAATTATGTATATATATAATAAAGCAGTGTTATACATACACTACTATATATACTATATTATATATATAATACTATAAGTATTATATTTATATACATTTACATTCAGCATTTTCTTTTCTGTATAATATATATATTATTATCATTGCTGGATAATACAGCATATATATGTATATTTACATTTCTCGCAATGTCAATTTATTTTATTATATTATTATATATATCAGTGGATATACCCTGATAATATTATATTATTATATATCAGTAGATATACCCTGATAATATTATATTATTATATATCAGTGAATATACCCTGATAATATTATATTATTATATATCAGTGGTTATACCCTGCTAATATATATATTTACATTCCTGCATTTTCTTTGCTTTATATATACTAAATATATACTACTACTATATATTATATCTATATATATATAAATACTATATATATATATATATATATATGTGTGTGTATCATATATATATTATACATAAGTATGTATATACTTTTATATTATACCCTGATAAACACAAACCTGTATGTTTTAACAGAACCCAACTCCAGCACAGCCAGTGACCCCCTGTCACAAGAACCTTCAAAACTGACTGTGAAATCAGGGTTTCAATACTATCAGGGAGTAGGCAAGTATACCTTGCCAAGTTTACTGTTTAAATTCTCAATATTTTTATATGCTCTGTTTCTGAATTTCATATACTATGAGTACCTGAGACTGCCTCGGGTACAGACAACTGAGATGTTGACAATTCAACATATTTAACTTAGTCTTACAGACTCACCAATTACTGTGAGAGTATTCTGATATTCTCCTAGACCCTGTCACGGGAACACGCAACATGGTTGTAATACATATTGGGATGCGAGCTGCGTATTTGACTAGCTACCAGTACGTGTGACCGCATCACGGATTAGCATAAATAAGGAAAACTAGGACTTGACATTTAGTTATATTGGGATGGGAAAGATAACTGGTAGACGTATGGGACACCCCCTCCTTAAATGTTTTATACCTTCGTACCATGCTCCACGGAGATGGTCGGTTGCAGAGTTCCCTTGAGTCAGGGGGCATATGACACATATACTAGCCAGTCCCCACGATTGGTGAATTACGTCTGCATATGTCTAGCCGACACATTCCCATGCGTACTACGAGGTCTTTACTTGCATTTTCACTTAGATGGTTAGCACCCTGTATTTATTTATTTATTTATTCAGTATTTACATTACATGGCATGTTATTTTCCTGTATCTTGTTACGTTCCACTGAGGACCTGGTTCCCTGCCAGATCTAGACGAGGCCTTCTACCCCACTGTGTACGGCCCTGATCAGGAGGCTAGATGTGCTACCGAGGAGGAGCTAGAGGAGACACCCTCAGAATATGCCTGACCCTAGAAGCTTGCCACATGGAGATGGAGATGTTTTCCTCATATAGACGCTACTTAGTCTATCTGATTTTTTTGTGCTATTATTAGTTTTTGTAGTGGGCTTGTACCCACCAGTGTGTACTTTGACATTATCAGACTCAGTTTTTATATATATCCAGCACTTACTTTCCTGATATTTTGTTGTGGATGAGATAGATTTACTGTTATATACTTGTAGTATTTTAGGACAGCGTAGCACGTTCCTTTGGGTTCATTAAACCCTTAGTGATGTGTCAGCTGGCCAGTGACACGTGGCCTAGTTCCTGACATTTTGGGACTGGGGCGTGACAAATTGTGGTAGCACAACTCAACAGAAGTCAATGATTAATTGTATTCCACAGCATGTGGTCCTCAAGTTGAGGTAAGACGTCACAATAAATGCATTGCCAATGGAGTTAGGTTTTATACCATAAAGCTGGAGAAGCATCGCAAAACTCAAAATAGTGGCATTGTCGCCAAAGGGAAGTATTAAGGAAGCAGAATTGACTCTTATAGTGCCTTGGTTGGCGTACTTGCATTGAGCTACTTGGGACGCAGACAAGTATTTCTATTTAAGTGTAAATTGTATGATCTTTGCAATTAAATGACTTGATGCCCGAATAACTAAGCATTTCACTAGTCTTGAATAGCTTACTTTTCTATAATTAATCGATTATAAATAAAGAGCTTGTTTCCATATGTCATTGTGTTCTTTACTTTTCTGCAATATATGTGTCGCTACTCCAGTCTTGAATAGCTTACTTGCCCTTGTTCAAAGTTTTGGCCTTGTGCAAGCGCACTTTAGGCTTGCACGACATCACGTCTGTGCGAGGACGATCGGTTCCATAGGGACCAAGCGAGGACGAACGGCCCCTGCGGGACCGGGGCGTGACAGCATGCGCTCGCAGGAGGCTGCGTGCGGCGGAGGCCCCCTCCTCTGCCTCCTGCCGCCTCCTCCTTCTCCTCCTCCTCCTCCTCCTCAGCCGCCGCCTCCTCCTCCTCATATCCTCCTCCTCCTCCTCCGGCGGGTTAGGGTTATGTTTTGGGGGCTTGGAAATTTGAAGAGAGAGAGTAAAATTTTAGAATAAAGGATTTTGGTAAGCTTTGGAGGGGTTGGACTGTCCTAAGTAAATTTTGGACTGTTCTAAGTAAAAATTACAAAAATCTGAACTGTCCTGAAGTAATGGGCTATCCTAAGCAAACTATGGAATGCCTATAGATTTTTTCTAAATATATCATATTAGGTAGTTAAATGTTTGGTTAAGTTTATTGTAAATAATTAGTGGATTATTTAGATTATTATTTAGTTATTTTTTAATTTATTTAAATGATGATATACATACGGTTTAGACGGTTCATTTTGAATTTCTAAGCTGCATATATATATATATATATATATATATATATATATATATATATATATATATATATATATATATATATATATATATTAAAAATGGCTTAGTAATTTTTGCTCTTGAAGCTCTTTTAGCAAGAAATAATATTTTTGGGACATAATGTAAAACTCCCTTCCTAGAAAATCGTATATACCTTTTTATTTATTAATTATTAATTAAATTATAGTAATTAGGTCTAAATAGGAGAAATAGATTTTTAATAATTTTTATGTTAGGTGTTCGGGCACTTAGAGGACTTATGGGACCATCAGGAATTTTTAGGAATTTATTCCATGTAGGAGACCCCTTGAGCTGTTGCTAGCCTAACGATGTGCAATACCCTAATCTATCAATTTTCTTATGAGTATATATATATATATATATATATATATGTATATACAAATATATATATATATGTATATATATTTTATAAAGAAAGAAAGGAAAAAAAAAGAATTAAATAAGTATATAATAATAATATAATAATAATAATAGTAATATACCATTAGCTACTTAGGATTTGTATTGCTGCAACTTAACTATTCCCTTTAGCATTGCCCCTTCAGCGTGTATACGTGAGCCACCCACTTCACATTGACCCTTCAGCCAGAGACCCGACTTTTCCTATTCCCTTCGGCCCTTCACCCGCGATCCACATCCCATCTCTCTCTCTCTTAATATATATATAATATATATATATATATATAATAGCTCTCTAAAACCCTAACCTAAAACTCCAGACTTCCTCTTCCCATCTAGAGCCGTCACCACAGCCAGAGAAGCCTCCCCAAGCCATCCAACCATCCCGTCGACGCCGACATCACGAACTGCAGTCTCCCACTCGAGGCACCTCCGTTTCGGCGTGATTTTCCGTTGACTCGCTCGACCAAACGCTGTTCCGTTTTCATAGGTATGATCTTCCCTCAACTCTCTCCAATATTTGTTTTATAGTCAACCCCGGAAAATGTGTGCCCCTAGGTGAAAAACAGCGCCCAAGTTGGCCCGGACCTACCCAATTCTGAAATCGCAGAAACTTGCGATGACCACCCATATTGTCGAGTTCGTATCTCCCACCACAGAGATCCGAATTCGATGATTCTTTTTGATACCTGTAGATTACATGACCTAGTTTATTTTCTGTATAATAACTTTGTGCTATTAGTTGCTGTGGACAAAATTATATTCGTCACAAAACTGCGCGCACCCACTTTTTCCAGTTTTCCAAAAGTTGGAGATCGGAGCACGCCCCGCCAAACGGGACCGCCCCGCCGTGTGCCAAGTGTACCGAATGGTGCACGCAGCATAATCAGACACGTGAAAATTCGTGGGGACAGATTCGGACGCGTGAGCGCGCCGGAAACAGGCCGTATCCGCGGACACATTTCGTGTCGCCATTTTTGTGGAACTCGTGCGTATTTTGTGCACGCTTGTCAGATTGCAACGAAACTTGTGCCACTGGACTCATGGTAACGCGCTGGTCCTGTGACCCAATTTTCACGCATTTCTGAGATGGTTGACCAGATCGCCAATTGGCGGGCCCACAGTTGACTTTTTGGACCAAATTTTGTTCGGCTCATCGGAATCCAAATTTGGACATACCGTTGGGTTCGTATTGACATTTAGAGTTGTTTGACCCATAGTTTGTCCCATTTAGAGACTGTTACCCTCGGCACGCTTTTCGGTGCAAAGTGGGCCCCACGTGGACCCCACTTTTACCCGAAATTACCGTTTTGCCCCTGTATCCAAATTGGACGAAAGGGATGTGTTTTTTAGCTATTTTGCTCATTCCAAAAACGTTGGTGATGTTTATTTCAGCATCCGGAGACGTTTGTTCGGAGTCCTTAGTTCCAGGTTCAGTGTCCTTGACATTTGGGCGCGTACACTTTACAGATTTCTTGCCAGGCAAGTATACCTTGCCATTGTACTGTTTTTATATTCCATATGAGGCATGCATATTTATTTTCTGTTTATTTAGTTTATTTATTTTAACTGCTATATAAACTGCGCGTCCAAGGAAACTTGGGTGCAACGACGGTGTCGTCGTACTATATTTTTACTTATGTATATGCATTGGACCTACTTTATGAGACTACCCCATCTTCATGAGGCATTTATGTTTCATTGGCCATGACACTATTCTTACACGAGTGTGAGTCACATGTAGGACACGGACTTGCGTACTCGGCTGGCCACTGGTACGTATAGGTCGTGCGACGGATATGGATAACTGCCAATAGAAACTTTGCATGCTAGTAGACCTGACGGTTATTAGAGGTTTATCGTGTCATGGACATGACATGCTTAGAGCATGGGGTGGGGAGAACAACAAGTACCGCATTTGAGCTCCTTTACACATTTTTCTCCTGTACTCCCGGATTCTCCGCTGGAGATACGGGCCATGATGACCACTATATATTATGTACTATCAGGCGGGCCACCGGCGTTCAAAAGACGACGTGCCTTTTAGGCCCCTGGATCTCCAATAGAGAACCATGCCAAATCCCAGTTTTCAGCCAGATAGCTCACTTGTGGGAAAATGTGTTCTTAACTGCATTCACTTAGACGGTTAGGCGACCCCCATGGATGTTTATTTTCAGTACTTTATTGGCATGTTTATATGTATCTTGTTACGTCCCTCTGAGGACCTGGTCTTTTTCCCAGATATAGATGAGCAGGAGTATCCGCAGGAGTATGGACCTGGACCTGACGCTACCTATCAGTCTGAGACGATCTTATCTTCTGATTATATGTGATTCTTTGCAGCTGTTTAGAGATTCTAGTTACTATTCTTTTCTAGACATTTATTCTTATATTAGAGTTTATTCTCTTCTCTCTTTAGTAGTTTATTATAGTCGATTTGCAGTGGATTTGTTTCCACCCGACTATTGCACTTTGAGATTACTATTTGAGACTACTTCTTTGATATTCAGTTATTGATTTCCTTTATTCTATTATTGGTGTTGTGGATGAGATATAGAACTGCGTGTGACTTGTTGTGACATATATTTACCACTGTGGATTGGATATTCATGTACAGCGTACGTGTGTATATGGTTTGCATACATTGGAGTTCGTATACATACGGCTGGCGTGTTACGTATTCCTAGTCCTACGTATTTTGGGACTGGGGCGTGACATATTTTTGTGGTGGGCCATGCAGGTCAAGAATATATTGTCGCGGTTACGTAACTGTACCGAACAAGCCTGCGTAATAGGAATAGAGTATAAGGATCTCATCCATGCTTGATTGAAACTCATCCTTCCTATTTAATACTTGCATCATGTTTGATTCCTGTACTTTTTCTAATCGTTTCGTACATCAACTGCAGAGAGATGGATTTACAGAATAGATGTACTGCCGCCGATGGCGACACAACTTCTGGAGTCAATGGTCAGACTCAAGGAGGGACCCCAACGATTCCTAGGCTTCCGGGGCCAGATGGACAGACTCACACCCCAGTTCCATCTGATCTTCCCGCTTCACCTATTGGGAACCCTCCACCTGCCCCAGTACCGCAAGATGGCCAAGCGCAGATGTTCCAATTCTTTCAGATGATGATACAGGAACAGAGGCAGCAGGCAGCCGAGCAGAGGCAGCAGGCAGTCGAGCAGAGGCAAGAATTTTTGGCAGCACTGGAGAGGATGGCTGCACATGCTACTGTACCAGCCCAAGCACTAGCTCCAGTACCTCGAGCTAGGGTTGGATCAGTAAAGGATTTTGTTCAGATGGGTGCAAGGCAGTATAAGGGCACTGAGAGCCCGGAGGAGACTACCAGCTGGATCACTCACACACAGAAGCTACTGGAGGCATCGCAGTTACCTACGGACCTATGGATGATGGGTGTACGGACGCTTCTAGATGGTAATGCTCATCACTGGTGGGAATCCATGGAGCGCCAGTTGGGTACTTACCAGACTTGTGAGCAGTTCTTGGAGTGCTTCGAGGGAAAGTACTTCCCGGACACTGTCAGGGACACCTTGTATGATCAGTTTCTTCACTTGGAGCAAGGGAACCAAACCGTGGACGAGTATGATGCCGAGTTTAGTCGACTCAGCAAATATGGCGCTGCTTTGATATTAAATGACTTGGCTAAGGCTAAGAGATTTCATCGAGGACTGACCCAGGAGCTTCAACATTATACAAGATCGCAGTCCCGAGTCTCTTATGCTGAACTACTGACAGAGGCCAGATTTCAGAAAACCATTAGCAGAGGAAATGGAGGTCAGATGAGGACACAACAAGGAACAGCAAGGATACAGCAGGGACCAGCCAGGACACAACAGGGAGGACCTATCAGACATCCTTTGGCACAACAGCATCAGCAACACCGAGCAGCACCGTACCAGAATCTGGGGAAGCCCTATTGCAATTATTGTGGGAGGAACGGACATATTTCGAGGGATTGTCGGACTCGCTTGGGTCAGTGTATGAGATATGGCTCCGGACAGCACATGGCGAGAGACTGCCCCATGCAGCAGGCACTTCCACCGCCAGTTCAGAGATTAGCGCTTCCAGCACCGAAGCCAGCCCAGCAGATGACTGGACCAGGAGCACCTCGACCCCCAGCAGCAGGAGGATTTCAGAGAGGACCACCGCTACCCACTCAGGAGGAGCAGTATATGAGGACCGGACATGGACAGCCGCAGAGGAACGGGCGAGCTTTTGCATTGGAGGTAGATGACATGGATCATGAGGTGGATGTCATAGCAGGTATTACCCTTGCTTTTACTTTTCCTGCGGTGACATTATTTGATACGGGAGCCACCCACTCATTCATATCATCTAGTTTTATTGCCAAACACAATATTGCTTCTACACCATTATCTAGTTGTGTTAGAATTCTTACCGGAGGAGGAGTTGTACCAGTTACTCGAGTTTGTAGATCGGGCCCTATAGTGATACGTGGCAGAGAGATGAACGCCCAACTCTTAGTCCTTTCTATGCCATCTTTTGATATTGTGCTTGGAATGGACTGGCTAAGCAAGTACCATGCTTTCTTCGATTGCTTTGGAGGAAGTATCCTTTTTAAGGTACCTGGCCAGCCTGAACTTGAGTTTGCCCAAGGATCCACAGAAATCCTTGATGGTATGCAGCTCGCAATGGACGATGTTGTCTATCACCCTATTATTTCAGAATTTCTAGATGTCTTTCCAGAGGAGTTGCCAGGACTACCCCCAGACCGAGACGTAGAGTTTTCAATTGAACTAGCACCCGGAGCGGCACCTATAGCATCGTATGTTTACAGACTGGCGAAGAAGGAGATGGACGAGCTGAAGGCACAGTTAAAAGAGCTAGAGGAGAAAGGTTTCATCCGACCGAGTGCATCACCCTGGGGAGCACCAGTGTTGTTTGTACCCAAGAAGGATGGGTCAGTGCGTATGTGCATTGACTACAGGGCCTTGAATGCAGTGACAGTGAAGAACAAATATCCATTGCCACGCATTGATGACCTGTTTGATCAACTCAGTGGAACTAAGGTATTCTCGAAGATAGATCTGAGATCGGGATATCACCAAGTGAAGGTACGGAAGCAGGACATTCCAAAGACCGCATTCAGAACAAGATATGGACACTACGAGTTTTTGGTCATGCCATTTGGATTGACCAATGCTTCAGCGATCTTCATTGACTTGATGAATCGAGTCTTCCACCAGTACTTGGACCAGTTCGTGGTCGTCTTCATAGATGATATACTTGTCTATTCGAAGAGCCACGAGGAGCACGAGGAGCATCTGCGGATTGTTCTAGAGACTTTGAGGGGAGAGCAGTTATATGCTAAACTCAGCAAATGTGAGTTCTTCTTGGACAGAGTTTTATTTCTTGGACATGTTGTTACAGGAGATGGTATTTCTGTTGATCCAGAGAAGATCTCAACAGTTGAGACATGGCCTGTTCCTAAATCAGCAGCAGAGGTGAGGAGTTTCCTTGGACTTGCGGGATATTACCGACGGTTCGTGGAAAACTTCTCAAGGATAGCGGCACCTATGACTCGTCTGACTTGTAAAGATCAAGAATTTATATGGACTGGCGAGTGTCAAGCAGCCTTTGAAGAGTTGAAGAAGCGACTGACTACAGCACCGGTATTGGCGATTCCGTCAGGATCAGGAGGATATGTGATCTACAGTGACGCATCAGGAAAAGGCCTAGGATGCGTATTGATGCAGCATGGCAAGGTGATTGCATATGCATCTAGGCAGTTACGAGTGCATGAGAAGAATTATCCAACTCATGACTTGGAACTTGCAGCCGTTGTATTTGCTCTGAAGCTATGGAGACATTACTTATATGGGGAACGAGTGGAGATCTATACAGACCACAAAAGCCTCAAGTACGTCTTCACGCAGAAGGAGTTAAATATGAGGCAACGTCGATGGCTCGAGTTGATGAAAGATTTCGAGATAGAGCTACATTATCATCCAGGCAAGGCTAACGTGGTAGCAGACGCGTTAAGCCGGAAGCCAGCAGCTTACTTCTTAACAGCACAGAAGGAACTATTGGAGGACCTGCAAGAACTGGGCATTGAAGTGATACTACCCGGAGCAGATGGGACACTAGCCAACTTACAAGTTCAATCATCATTGGTAGAGAGGATTAAGGCAGCTTTGCCTACAGATGCCAGATTCAGGAGACTAAAGGAAAGGACAGAGGCCAGAGAGCAGACAGGATTGTGCATTCATGAGGATGGGACATTACGATGTGGTGATCGTCTTTATGTTCCAAATGGAGAGATTCGACAGGAGCTGGTGGCAGAGGCTCATAGTTCGATCTATTCTATTCATCCTGGAGGCACCAAGATGTATCGTGACTTACGACAACACTTTTGGTGGCATGGGATGAAGAGAGAGATAGCTCGCTTTGTAGCTAAATGTCTGGTATGTCAACAAGTGAAGGCGGAGCACCAGAGGACAGCAGGATTATTGCAAACCCTTCCGATTCCAGAGTGGAAGTGGAAGCACATCACTATGGACTTCGTCACGGGTTTTCCCAAGAGTCCAAGTGGGAGAGATGCAGTGTGGGTAATAGTGGACCGACTCACCAAGTTAGCCCATTTTATACCTTTTAGAGTGGGTCAGTCTACAGAAGCTTTAGCTGATTTATATATGAGGCAGATCGTGAGATTGCACGGCATACCAGTCAGCATTGTATCGGACAGAGATTCGTGCTTCACATCGCACTTTTGGAGGAGCATGCAAGAGAGTCTTGGTACTCGTCTGAAGTTCAGTACATCTTACCACCCGCAGACAGATGGGCAGTCGGAACGGACTATTCAGACCCTGGAGGACATGTTGAGGGCTTGCATGTTAGACTTCGGAGGATCATGGGAGGACCACCTACATCTTGTAGAGTTTTCTTACAACAATAGCTATCAAGCGAGTATTCAGATGGCTCCGTTTGAAGCATTGTATGGAAGAAAATGTAGGTCTCCTGTGTGTTGGAGTGACGTGGGAGAACGTCAGATTTTGGGACCCGAGTTGGTGGTCAACACCGTAGAGACAGTCAAAAAGATTCAGGGACACTTGCGAGCAGCGCAAGACAGGCAGAAGCAGTGGGCAGACCTTCATCGTCGTCCCTTGGAGTTCAAAGAGGGCGATCACGTCTTCTTGAGGATATCACCGACCAGAGGCACCATCCGATTCGGAGGACGCGGCAAGTTGAGTCCAAGGTATATTGGACCATTTGACGTGCTCGAGAGAGTTGGAGAGGTGGCATATCGACTTGCGCTACCACCTTCACTGGAGGGAGTACATGACGTATTCCATGTGTCGCAGCTCAGGCGATATGTGGCAGACAGCAGTCATGTTCTCGACCATTCAGAAATCACCATTGGGCCGAGCTTGTCTTACCAAGAGCAACCCATGGGAATCCTTGATCGTCGAGAGAATGTATTGAGGAACCAGTCTATTCCCTTGGTTCGCGTAGCATGGAGGCATGGCGTGCCAGGAGAATCAACTTGGGAGCGCGAGGACGACATGCGCAAGCGTTTTTCGAACCTATTCGCAGACCAAGATATAAATTTACATTGTTAATTTATATCTTATATCATCCTTGCATTCTATCGTGGCTTAATTTTAATTTCGAGGACGTAATTTTTACAAGTTGGGTAGAATGTAAAACCCCCTTCCTAGAAAATCGTATATACCTTTTTATTTATTAATTATTAATTAAATTGTAGTAATTAGGTCTAAATAGGAGATATAGATTTTTAATAATTTTTATGTTAGGTGTTCGGGCACTTAGAGGACTTATGGGACCATCAGGAATTTTTAGGAATTTATTCCATGTAGGAGACCCCTTGAGCTGTTGCTAGCCTAACGATGTGCAATACCCTAATCTATGAATTTTCTTATGAGTATATATATATATATGTATATACAAATATATATATATATATATATATATATATATGTATATATATTTTATAAAGAAAGAAAGGAAAAAAAAAAGAATTAAATAAGTATATAATAATAATATAATAATAATAATAGTAATATACCATTAGCGACTTAGGATTTGTATTGCTGCAACTTAACTATTCCCTTTAGCATTGCCCCTTCAGCGTGTATACGTGAGCCGCCCACTTCACATTGACCCTTCAGCCAGAGACCCGACTTTTCCTATTCCCTTCGGCCCTTCACCCGCGATCCACATCCCATCTCTCTCTCTCTTAATATATATAATATATATATATATATATATATATAATAGCTCTCTAAAACCCTAACCTAAAACTCCAGACTTTCTCTTCCCATCTAGAGCCGTCACCACAGCCAGAGAAGCCTCCCCAAGCCATCCAACCATCCCGTCGACGCCGACATCGTGAACTGCAGTCTCCCACTCGAGGCACCTTCGCTCCGGCGTGATTTTCCGTTGACTCGCTCGACCAAACGCTGTTCTGTTTTCATAGGTATGATCTTCCCTCAACCCTCTCCAATATTTATTTTATAGTCAACCCCGGAAAACATGTGCCCCTAGGTGAAAAACAGCGCCCAAGTTGGCCCGGACCTACCCAATTCTGAAATCGCAGAAACTTGCGATGACCACCCATATTGTCGAGTTCGTATCTCCCACCACAGAGATCCGAATTCGATGATTCTTTTTGATACCTGTAGATTACATGACCTAGTTTATTTTCTGTATAATAACTTTGTGCTATTAGTTGCTGTGGACAAAATTATATTCGTCACAAAACTGCGCGCACCCACTTTTTCCAGTTTTCCAAAAGTTGGAGATCGGAGCACGCTCCGCCAAACGGGACCGCCCCGCCGTGTGCCAAGTGTACCGAATGGTGCACGCAGCATAATCGGACATGTGAAAATTTGTGGGGACTGATTCGGATGCGTGAGCGCGCCGGAAACAGGCCGTATCCGCGGACACATTTCGTGTCGCCACTTTTGTGGAACTCGCGCGTATTTTGTGCACGCTTGTCAGATTATGATGAAACTTGCGCCACTGGACTCGTGGTAACGCGCTGGTCCTGTGACCCAATTTTCATGCATTTCTGAGACGGTTGACCAGATCGCCAATTGGCGGGCCCACAGTTGACTTTTTGGACCAAATTTTGTTCGGCTCATCGGAATCCAAATTTGGACATACCGTTGGGTTCGTATTGAAATTTAGAGTTATTTGACCCATAGTTTGTCCCATTTAGAGACTGTTACCCTCGGCACGCTTTTCGGTGCAAAGTGGGCCCCACGTGGACCCCACTTTTACCCAAAATTACCGTTTTGCCCCTGTGTCCAAATTGGACGAAAGGGATATGTTTTTTAGCTATTTTGCTCATTCCGGAAACGTTGGTGATGTTTATTTCAGCATCCGGAGACGTTTGTTCGGAGTCCTTAGTTCCAGGTTCAGTGTCCTTGACATTTGGGCGCGTACACTTTACAGATTTCTTGCCAGGCAAGTATACCTTGCCATTGTACTGTTTTTACATTCCATATGAGGCATGCATGTTTATTTTCTGTTTATTTAGTTCATTTATTTTAACTGCTATATAAACTGCGCGTCCAAGAAAACTTGGGTGCAACGACGGTGTCGTCGTACTATGTTTTTACTTATGTATATGCATTGGACCTACTTTATGAGACTACCCCATCTTCATGAGGCATTTATGTTTCATTGGCCATGACACTATTCTTACACGAGTGTGAGTCACATGTAGGACACGGACTTGCGTACTCGGCTGGCCACTGGTACGTATAGGTCGTGCGACGGATAGGGATAACTGCCAATAGAAACTTTGCATGCTAGTAGACCTGGCGGTTATTAGAGGTTTATCGTGTCATGGACATGACATGCTTAGAGAATGGGGTGGGGAGAACAACAAGTACCGCATTTGAGCTCCTTTACACATTTTTCTCCTGTACGCCCGGATTCTCCGCTGGAGATACGGGCCATGATGACCACTATATATTATGTACTATCAGGCGGGCCACCGGCGTTCAAAAGACGACGTGCCTTTTAGGTCCCTGGATCTCCAATAGAGAACCATGTCAAATCCCAGTTTTCAGCCAGATAGCTCACTTGTGGGGAAAGGTGTTCTTAACTGCATTCACTTAGACGGTTAGGCGACCCCCATGGATGTTTATTTTCAGTACTTTATTGGCATGTTTATATGTATCTTGTTACGTCCCTCTGAGGACCTGGTCCTTTTTCCAGATATAGATGAGCAGGAGTATCCGCAGGAGTATGGACCTGGACCTGACGCTACCTATCAGTCTGAGACGATCTTATCTTCTGATTATATGTGATTCTTTGCAGCTGTTTAGAGATTCTAGTTACTATTCTTTTCTAGACATTTATTCTTATATTAGAGTTTATTCTCTTCTCTCTTTAGTAGTTTATTATAGTCGATTTGCAGTGGATTTGTTTTCACCCGACTATTACACTTTGAGATTACTATTTGAGACTACTTCTTTGATATTCAGTTATTGATTTCCTTTATTCTATTATTGGTGTTGTGGATGAGATATAGAACTGCGTGTGACTTGTTGTGACATATATTTACCACTGTGGATTGGATATTCATGTACAGCGTACGTGTGTATATGGTTTTCATACATTGGAGTTCGTATACATACGGCTGGCGTGTTACGTATTCCTAGTCCTACGTATTTTGGGACTGGGACGTGACACATAATATTGTGAATAACATAATAATTCCAATAGATAGAAGTATTAAATTTGTTTCTAAAATTTTAGACGAAATTACTGATAATAAACAGTTACAATGATTTATTGGTGCATTAAATTATGTATCTGAATTTTATAAGAATATCGTTAATGATACAAAAAATTCGTATCAAAGGTTAAGAAAAAATCCTGCTCCATGGATTAACTCATACTGAAGCAGTAAAAATAATAAAACAAAAAGGTAAAGAATTTATCTTGTTTACACTTAGCAAATATTGAGTGAAGGAGCATTCTTCAGACCAAATGGTATTACATTCCATTCATAATGACAAAAAAAAAAAGTAAAAGCAGCCCCTGTAGAGTATTCACCAGTTTCTATTAATCTGGCAGTATGTCTAGATATATTATTCAGTTCTAGTTTATCCTGTCTTTTCTGGATTTGCTGATCTTGAGATTTCAACATTTTAATCTAAATTTTTAATGTTTCTATTTTAGACTGAAGTTCCTGCATAGTAACATGTTTAACTTGTCTGCTTCTATATCTAGAAATTACTTCATCCATACTGTAGGTCTTAGTTGGAGTCTGGATATGAGTATTGACTTTATTATCCGACTATTCTCCAATTAAATGAATTATTCTAGTTTTAATTGCAGAACTGATATTATCAGTAAGTAAGGCCTCAATAATCTCTTTTTTCTCATCAAGAGTTAAAATATTTATTGATAACCCATTCATTTCTACTATTGATTTATAGTAGCTAATATCCTTATCGGCAACACATTCGTTACACTTGTAATTATCATCACATTCATTTACTGATTCATCACTAGATTCATCATTGGATGAACTATCTTCATAATCGGAATTGATCATTAATTTATATAGGATTTTTTCTAACCCTTCATCATCAATCTCTTTCAATTTCTTTTTTGTGTAACATTTATTATCATAGTGGCCTAATTTATCATATTTAATAATATAAGTTTTTTTTTTCTTAGAGTATCTACTGTCCTTTTTAACTGTAGTTTCTTGCCTTCTTGAAGGATATTTCTTTCTTTTATAAGGTCTTTCATAATCTTTATATTATTTTACTTTTGTTTTTTTCTTAGTATTAAGATGTTTGAAAGTGTCCATTGCAAATTGGTTGCAGAATTCTCCTAGTTGCTTCTTCTGAAAGATTCTTTGAGTTTTTAATTGATGTCTTAGCTTTAAGTCATTACATAAAGCTAAACCTTTTTCAATATATTTATTAATCAAATTACCATAAGTATAATTAGAATAAGAAATAATACCATTATTTTGGCTTCTCAATCTTTGTCTTTTCTTTTTCAGCAAAAAGATTAGAAAGTTCATCTATGAACTTAAGACTTCCAGTGAGCATTAGGGATATTGCTACAATTTTTGAGACATAACTTCTCTGTTAGTTCTGCTAAGTCAGACATAATGGTTGAAGACAATATTGAAGAAGATTCAGAAATATTTTTTAAAAGAATGCATCATCGAGACACTACTCAACAGTCTGACGATGATATTGATGATGAAGCGATACAATAATTGTATCGGCCTGCCAAAATATATGTGGCAGCCTTCTACTTTACTTTATAAAAAGAACAATCTATTTATTATCATGGTCGATAATGATGAACCCTACTATATATATATATATATATATATATATATATATATATATATAATAATAATAATAATAATAATAATAATAATAAGGATAAAAGGGATATGAGTCGTAGACTCTTATTTCTATATGAATCATGTACATGTAGACCAATAGGAATAGAATCCTCCATCCCATGTGCACCCATGTGCACTAGTATATTACATTCCTATTGATCCACGTGTGCATTTACTCATATAGAAATATGAGCCTATGGCTCATGTCCCTTTTATTCTAATAATAATTATTGAATTATTTTTTTTACTATTTATATTAGATCAAAAAATTAAATAATTTAAAATTTTAATATCTGAGACGGACAACCTCCGGGCGGCCCTCCCTGCGTCTTCTAGCGCTCAAAATCTACCAAAAATTGAAAAATTGGCATTCGACCAAAACACTTAGTGTTATGATTCTATTTGTTATAATAATATTGTATATTAAATATTATATATGAGTTTGACTGATACAAACAAATCCATGTCTTAATAGCTAAATTATTCCAGAAGTGGGGTTCATCAACGAAACATGACTTTTATAAGGAGAAGTGTTTGACAACGTGTTCCGTAAGGATACGAGAAACGTATCATACCGTGGCCAATGTCTTGGGTTGGTCGTTGGTACGTAGCTGATATAGCCGGTAGCCATTTAATTAATCGAGAAAAACAAAATGTTTGTTAGACCAAATTCTAACCATGTGGCAAACTTTACAAACAACACCAAGAGACGTCTAAAATGGAACAAGATCCTCTAGCCTAGGAAGAGACCTAAAATGGATCAAAAGATAGCGAGATCCTATGGGATCAACAAACAATTTACCCTAAACTGTTTGAATTGTCCAATTTGAAATCCTTAATTTTGATAGATATTAAATTAATATATTTTTTCTCCATTTCTAATCTAACGACGTTAAAAAAAAAAATTTGACCAAAAGATCCCCCTTCTCTCTCCTCCCCCCCCATCTTTTTCCGACACTCTTCCATCTTTCTCCGACGTCGAACAAAGGGGGACGCGCAACAGTAGCAGCTAGCATTAGCAGCTTGCAGCACCAGCAACAGTAACGACAACCACCGCCAGTGGGGGACGCACGATGGGGTTAGGGGGTAGCAGGGACGCGCGCGTTCGGGAGGAGGAGCAGCGAGCAATAACAGCGGCAGTGGCAGCAGATCGCAGCGATGGGAAGGGAGGACATGGTACGAGCGTTACGGGAGGGAGAGCGGTGGAGGGCGAGCTTGACGGGAGGGGGAAAGAGGGAGGGGGGTTGCCCACACTTGGAGGGGGAGGGTTGGGGTGGAAAAGAGGGGATAATTTAGGAATTTTATTTTTACGAAAAATTTAACAGAGGGTATCAGGTTATAAATATTAGTTGAGAGATTGTATTAAGTTTTACGTGGTTATACAATTACACACATCACTAGAGTTATCACGTCATATCAAATACGACATTTATTGTTACAAACATGTAATAAAAATAAATCTTATGTCCAAAGTTTTAACTTCATGCCTACCAATATAAGCTGGTCACAGCTGAATTCGATAATTTAACGATTTTGAGGATCAGACGTTTTGGAATCTTATCTTTTCTTAGAGCATCTCCAAACCTATTATTTTGTAATGTGATTTTTATGTATTATAATTTTTATGTGGCATGAGACACAAAATAATATATTTTTTTAGGTGACAAGACTATATTTACAAAATACAATAAAGTTGAAAATAAATTTTTCCAACGTAAAAATTATGAAGATATTTATTTTTTTAACTTCCAAGATAACTTTTCATTTTTTTTATTTCCTTAGTTTACTACCAGTGCTTTACAACCTTCTTACAACCTCCTCCTCCCCCCCCCCCCCCCCCCCCCGCTATCTAGGTCCCACCCGGCCCCACCTCTCTTCCAATGAGCAGCAGCCACGTGGCAGTCCCATCTCTCCCCTCTCCTCCAATGGACGATCGCCACGTGACGGTTGTAAGATGATTGTAATCATTTGGTTGTAGTGGTAAGAGTACCGTTCTTCTAAATATTTTTTTATTCATAGTTGATGATAGAGATGTGATAACATTGTCAAGTACATTGTCTAAAACTAGACAACAAATTTTATAATATCTTGTATAATCTTGACCACATAAATTTTATAATTTAGGAGAAATTTTTTTAAATAAAATTATGTCATTCTTACGCGGCATCAAATTTTTTTTTTTTCCAAAGGCACAATAGGATTGGAGATGCTCTTACCTATATATAACTAATTCTATATATAACTAATTCAATTTCTAAATGTATAAATATTTAAGTGAAGTTCTTTGTACTATTTAAAAAAAAAATTGTTGTACATAATTTTTTTAAATAAATTAGTAAAAACGAAAAAATTTCTAAAAAAATTAATGTAAAGAAATATTTCGCCAACGTCGATGGCGAAATTTTTTAAAAATAGTTTTTTATTTATTTTGTGAGTTGGCAAAAATATGACATATACAGTTTTTTTTGTTTATTTTCGTTTAAGTTTTATTTGGTTTAGTTCGTTTGATTTTTTTCCTAGTTTGATTTTTTTTTTGAAAAATAGTGTTTTTGTTTAGTTTTATTTAGGTTTAGTTCTTTTAAAAAAAAATATTGTAACAATAATTTTTTAAATAATTTAGAAAAAAAATGAAATTTTAACATCCAAAATAAATATATGCTATCATTAAACATCCAAATTTTTTTTAAAAAAATCTGCCGTAAAGAAATTACACATGCCGTCGAGCAGACTTCGAGCAGCCATAACTATTTATTTGGAAATCGTTTTTCGTCAAACAATAGATCGATTTGTATGTTTTCGACGAGAGTAATACAATTCGTGTAGAAAAAAAAAAAAATCATCCGAAACAAGATGCACATGTTACATGCAAAATTATAAATTGTAAAACTTTAAAATATCATAACTTTTGACCGAGAGATCGAAACAAGGTCCAGCTTGTGCCAAAATGACCGTAACAAAAATTACTATAGGATAAACAGTTTTACAGTTTGACGGACTTTGAAAAAATTTAGAATCGCAAAAAAACGATGTTTCGACCTCAAAATTTTACTTTCAGTAATTTTATTTTCGAATTTTTTCGGTATTTCTTTGTTAACGAGTAAATTTTGTGTCTCCGGACCCTCAAACATTATCATATAATATACCAGTGTGAAGATGATTAAAAATGTGACAAGAATATATATTTTATTTTTTTAATGATAAAATTATCTATTTATAAATAATTATCTATTTAGTGTAAATAACCCAATCAGGATTATTTACACTAATTATTCGTAAGTTTTGGACTTATTACACGGGGTACCCCTACTTTTAACTAATTACACTGACCAACCCTCCCTTTAGAAAAAAAATTAAAAATAGGGGTAGTTAGTGTTATAACTTTTAATTTTTTTTTAAAGTAGGGATACCCTGTGTAATAAACATAAAACATAGGGGTGGTCAGTGTAAGTAGTTTAAAAATAGGGGTATTCCGTGTAATAAGTCTAAAACTTAGGGACAGTTAGTGTAAATAACCCAATCAATAATTTACTAATCGTTATAAGATCAATTTGACTTTCGATTACGGTAGAAACTTTAAGGGTCTGCTTGGCTGTCACGCCCCAATCCCAAATTCTATGGGATCAGACACGTGGCAATGGCCAGCTGGTACGACTCCATAGGGCTTTCCAATTTAATGGACCCGACGAAGTGCACTTACGCTGTCCACGGTCAAGTGATGCAGTTGATAAACTAATTCTAACATACAACAAGTAAACTAAATCTCAATCCATGGTAAATAATCTCAAGAAAGAACGATACGCATCATCAGTCTGCAGCCCAATAATACCTCAGTTCGAATAGACCAAAAGAATAACACAGGTCTATAAAACACTAAGCTATAAAAGCAGAATAAAAATAAAAAGTAGTACATGACTGTAATAGCTGAAAATGTAAAGATACCTGCAATGACGTACACATTCAACTAGATCAAGCATCCTACAAACTGCACAAATAACCTGGAAGGAAACCAGGTCCTCAGAGGGACATAACAAGATACAAAAATACATGCCATAGAGTAAATACTGTAAAAACTCAAGGGTGAACTAACCAGCTAAGTGAAATACAATTTGAGGACAACTTAGTGCGTATGGAAAGTGTTGGCTAGACATATGCTGACGTAATTCACCAATCGTGGTGACGAACTAGTATATGCCACATATGCCCCCATAACAAGGGCGCTCTGTAATATAATAACGTCCAGCTCCGAGGAGCATGGTATCTGTATGAATAATAACGTCCAACGTTCTCTAGAGTGTGGTATCTGCAAAACCACCAAGTAATGTCCAACAATCTAAAGAACGCGGTATTTGCATAAATATATACGTCCGTATCGCTCCGAAGAATGCGGTATCTGTATAAAGGAGGTGGGTGTCCCATACGCCTACTAGTTGTCCTCCCCGCCCAATGCTCTTTATATGTTGTATACACAACACGTTGTAGCTACTATGCCGAGACGGAGCGCAAGTATCGGTGTCGTAACTTTGGCTCATAGCCTATCATTAGAACAATAGCCCATCCTTACAACCAAACAAGGACAAGGAATGGACCACCGTACTACAATAGTCTATGCTCCTGGACTACTAATAGCTGCTAAGTCTTCTAACATGCATCACTATTAGCATTTAAACCCTATCCGTCGCACGACCTACACGTACAGGTGGCCAACCGAATACGCAAGTCCGTGCCCTACATGAGACTCACAACACGTGTAAGAAATGTGTCAAGGGCTGGGGAGTCATACTGATAACTCCACGACTTTAAGTGGGTCTACTAGACACTAGGTCAGACACAAGTCCTATCGTCAACGTCTTCGTTGACTGCACCCGAGTCTTTCTCGGACGCGCACAATTATATAATATAAAAATAATAAACATGCAACTAAAATAATAACTAAATTTAAACAGTATAACAAGGCAAGGTATACTTGCCTGGGTCCTCGAGCTGTGAGTGCCAATAACCTGCTCCCGAAGTCTCGCCTAAATGGTCCAGCGATCCTATACATATAATATAATATAATAATATGATCATCAGTCACTACAGTAGTACGCACAGAAAATGCTACGTTGTACTAGGAACTGACGCAAGGGGGTCTTACTTGGACAACTAACTGTGTCGTGTGTGCACGCCGCTAAGACGTACACGTGTCATAAATTTTTAAGAGTTAATTCTATAAATACATATAATAATATTAATATTTAAAAAATACGTAATACATAATTAATATATATATATATATATATATATATATATATATATATATATATATATACACACACACATATATACATATAGTAAATATATATACATATAGTAGATACATATACATATAGTAAATACATATATATATACATAAATACCTTAAATACGTATATATATATATATATATATATATATATATATATATATATATATATATATATATATATATATATATATATATATATATATATATATAATATACATATATACATATCATATATTCATATATATACATAAATACGTAAATATAATACTTATATACTTTAAATACATTTATATATACATATATATACTCATAATTATACATAAATACCTATATATATACATAATACATATATTATACATATACATATACATATATGTATAAATACAGGTATATACCTGCCCTGTGTCGTGTCCGGGGGTGTCCGCCGTGCGAGGGGGTCATCGCCGGCGAGGGGGGGGGGGCGGAGCTCCGGCGGTGCACAGTGCACAACAGCAGCAGCCGCTCTGGCAATAGTTGCAGCAGCTGCAGCGGCTCCGACGGCTGCGGGGACGGTTGGTCGTGGGTGGTTGACGGCGGGGGAAGGGTCGTGGGAGGTCGGTGGTGATGGTGGCGGTGGTCGAGGGTGGCTGAGGCGGCGGGGGTGAGTGGAGGGGAGTCGAGGGAGTACTCGGTTGGGTGGTGGTGGTGGTATTGCTGATGGTGGTGTTGGTGGTGTTGCTGATGGTGGTGTTGGTGTTGGCGGCCAGGGGGTGGTGGAGATGGCGAGGACGGTGGTGGAGATGGCGAGGACTGTGGCCCAGGTGGTGGTGGTGGACTGTGGTGGTGGTGGCTACGGTGGGGGGACTCGGGGGTTGGGTCGAATGGGTGGCCGGGTGAAGAAGAATGGACGGGAAGAAGAAGAAGTCGAGGGAGGAAGTCGCTGTGGCGGCGGCCAAGGCGGCGGGGGATGGCCGGGGTTGCTGTTGAAGCTGGAAGAGGGAGGTGGTCGTGGCTGTGGTGAAGTTGGAGGAGGAAGGAGGAGGAGGGTGGTTTATATAGGAGAGGAGGGGAGTGGTGTATGCATTAAATGCATGTTAGGCTAGTGTATTAAATGCATATAAATGCATTGCATTTGGCCATGAACGAAATGTAGGGAGGAGAATCCTTCATGAATTTCCTCCAATGGGAGGTGGACTCCTCACCTCCCTTTTTGCACAAAAGTCCTTGGCAATTTAGAAATTGCACAAGAGTCCTTGAAAATTTAAAAAATTGCACAAATAATGAAATTTTGATTAAATTAATTAAAAATTAATGCAAATGGTGTTCTTGAATTAATTGGAACTACCTGAGACTAAAATTAGGTGGGACACAAGTGTCATGGACATAGATGACTCAGAATAGAATATTATCATAAATTGGGTTGTACAAAACGGGTCAAGATTGTGTCTCCAATTTCGATTGGAACGCACAAGGAATGCAAAATTGGATTTAATTGGATTTAAACATGGACATTTGTAACGATTATTGCGCGACTAAAATGAAGCACAAGATAGAGTATTTATGAGTTACACAAGGGTCAGAATGGAAGGCTAGCACGTCTAGAAAAAGTGTGTAAAATTTGTTTGGAAGCAAATGCTAGTGTAGCGCTCCCAATATCGAAACAACGGTAAGTGCACTAAGGTGATATAAATATTGCACAATAAATCAGAAACACCGTGTTCTAATTCTAATTGGCTTCAAACTAACCCTAGTCTCTCTATCTAAGCTAAGTAGACCTGAAATTTTGTCGAGGGGGGTTACATGGGAGTAACGGTTATGAGGTATTTTTATAGTACCGGTTATGAGTGATCCGATTTTGAGTCGTTTTAAGTAGCGGTTATGAAATTTTTTTTTTACAAGAATAAATAAAATAAATAATTTAAAGTTTTCATAAACAATTGAAGGTTTTCATAAATAGAATAATAGAACCCCTCAAAGAAATTACCAAGCAGAGGTTTTCATGAACAATCGGTTCAAAAATATCCAAAAAACGGTGAAAACACCGTTACTAACCAATTATTTTTTTGAGAATTTTGCCAACTCAGTTGGTGAACTATTGCGTTACTGTTAAAGTTTTTGATTTTTTTTCGTTTTTTCTAATTTATTTGAAAATTATAGGTATAGCAAATTTTCTGCAAAAATAAAGCAAATAAAAAAAATTATACTAATTTATTTAAAAAAATTATTACTACAATATTTTTTTAAAAGAGAACTAAACCTAAATAAAACTAAACAAAAACACTCTTTAAAAAAAAACCAGAAAAAAGAAGAAGAAATAGACCAAAAAAAACTCAAACGAAAAAAAACAAAATAAAAATCGTATATGTAATATTTTTGCCAACTGAGTTGGCAACATTTTGACAAAGTCAAAATTTTGCCAACCAGGTTGACAAAAATGTCAAAAATAAATAAATAAGTTATTTTTTTAGAATTTTGCTATCTGCGTTGGCAAAATATTTCGTTACAGTAAATTTCTCTAATTTTTTTATTTTTACTAATTTATTTAGAATTATTTTCTGTACAATAAATTTTCTAAAAAAAAAACATTTATTATTGTTAATTACTTCCTTCAACTTAGCCAATTGGCTGGCGGCTGGCAGACTGTTTCCACGGCTTCAAACCATCTACTACAAACGGCCAGGATCAAACAGGCCCACCCAATCCCATCCGTCCAATCCACGCAAACACTCCACTCCCAGTTCTATATTCTAGGTCAGCACCACCGAACACATAAAAATCCAATCTTTCCCAAAAGAAGTTCTTCTTTCTTCTTCTTAATCTAGAGTTTTTGTTGCTGTTGTTGTTGGCCATGGATGCTGGAGTCCTCGACGACATCATACACAGGCTGCTCGAGGTGAAGGGGAGCAGGCCGGGTAAGCAGGTGCAGCTGTCGGAGTCCGAGATCCGGCAGCTCTGCGCCGTCTCCAAGGAGATCTTCATGCAGCAGCCCAACCTCGTCGAGCTCGAGGCGCCTATCAAAATCTGCGGTATAAATTTCGTTTTTTTTCTATTTCGGCTTTTCTACGAACAGGTTATGTGCATGCTGAATTGTTGTTTACATTTTACTGCTTTTCAGTATTTGTGAAGTTGGTTTGTCTGAATTGATGTAGTTGTGATGTGGACAACATCCAAATTGGGCTAATTTTCTATTATACGAAGTTGGTTGTCGATTAATAGTATATTCCAATGTTATTACTGTTGAATTTACTTCTATATTGGTTTGTACGTCAAAAAGTTGTGGTTGGTCTTTGATATGTTAGTGAAGGTGTATGTTTTTCTTACTATTTTTAGAGTATTTGTGAACTGGGTTTGGTTACCATCCAAATTGGCTATTTGTTGTTGTTTGCGGTTTAGTTTTCTCTTTAGTTCTGATTTCAATTCTGTATTTTGCGGTATAGTTTTTGTAGTTATGGTCTGGGCATCATCCAAATCGGGTTAATTTTTGCTTCACACTAAGTGGGTTGGCAATTGATAGTATATTCCACTGCTTTTGCTGTTGAATTCACTTCTATATTGTTTTATTTAAAGATGGATTATTTGTATGTTGATAAGTTGTGTTGGTCTTTGAGATGTTAGTTGAGGTGTAGATCTAACTGGGCTTGGGTTTATTTTTGTAGTTATGATATTGGGTGTAATCCAAATGGGTTTATTTGCAGTTAGGTTTTGTGTATGGGATTGAGTTCGATAATGATTGCTAGTGTGTTTGTGGACGGTCTTGAGTTTGAAGCATTTATTCTCGAGTTGCTGTTGGGGATTGGTATTAGTGTGAACATAATTAAATAGTTGGTGTAATTTTCTCTCCTTTTGGGTCAAATTTCAACAGTTTGAAGTGGGTTGTCAATTGGTAGTATATTCCACTTCTAGTATTGAATCCACTTCTAGAATGGTCTACTTATAAATAGTTTATGTACATGTTGAATAGTTGTTGTTGGTCTTTGGTTTGTCTGTTGAGTGTGTGTTAAATTGCTTAATTATTATGTTTCTGAGTACTTGTGAATTGATTTTCTGGTAGTTTTCTTCT
Organism: Iris macrosiphon; assembly: GCA_036927795.1. Classification (NCBI taxonomy): domain Eukaryota; kingdom Viridiplantae; phylum Streptophyta; class Magnoliopsida; order Asparagales; family Iridaceae; genus Iris; species Iris macrosiphon. The sequence continues at coordinate 250,559 of JAYESA010000192.1, read as the reverse complement.
ATATCAAACGGGTTGTTAGGTGGTAGTATAGTTATGATTTGCGGAGGGTGTTGAGTTTGAAGTCTTTCTTCTAAAGTTGCTGCTGAGGATTGGTACTAAACTACTAGTGTCAATGTAATTAAATAGTTGGTTTCTCTCTTTTTTGGTCACTTTTAAATAGTTTGAATTGTCCGTAGATTGGTATTATATCCACTGTTTCTAGTATTGAATCCACTTCTATATTGGTTCATTTGTAACTAGGTTATGTATATGTTGAATAGTTGTTGTTCTTTGGTTTGTTTGTTGATGTGTGTTTTTTGTATGAAAGGTTTAAGTCTACAGTTTTTGAGTATTTTTGAAATGTGTTTGTGTCAGTTTTCTTTTATATCAAATGGGTTGTTAAGTGATAGTATAGTTTTGATATGTGTATCATCTGAATTGGGTTAATTTTCTCTTATAAGAAGCGGTTGTGGAGTGATAGAAATTTCAATGTTTTTAGTATTGGACCCTTTATATGTTGGTTTGTTGACAGGTACGTTATGTGTATGTTGAAAACTAGTTGTTCATACTTGATATGTTAGCTGGGTGTGGTTTCTTTGGTATAGATGACCCAATTTTACTTTTTTTTGTTAGTATTTGTTATGTTAAAACTGGGTTTATGTTAATTGTTAGATTAGTGCTATGGGTATTATCCAAACCGATTCACTTGCAATTAGATTATGCATATGCAATGTTCTAAAATGCGTTAGAAAGCGGCGCCTAGGAGCTATGCGGCTACCCACTGCTAGGCGCTAGGCGTTAAAAAGTGGCGCCTGGGTGCTAGACGCCCCCTTGCCGCATAATGGCCGCCTAGAGCTTTCTATAACATTGTGCATATGGATTTATATGGGTGGGGAGGAGAGTGTTTGACGATGATTGCTTGCCGATTGTGTGGAGTTGAAATATTTATTTTTTAAATTGCTGTCAAGGTTTGGTATAGTGTCCATGACTCCATGTATTGAACAGTTGGTGTAAATTAGATAATCCACATTTGGTTGTTTATGATGTTGGTCTCATGATCTCATCTGACTTGGTTTTTTAAAGTTTGGTTGTGTGTGTTTACTCATTCGGGTGGGCTGGGTGGGCCAATTTGGGAAATTCGATGCCTTTTATCAAGAATGTCTACTTTTAACTGTTTTGAGTATTTGTGATCTGGTTTTTGTTACGTTCTAACGTTATGATCTGGCTATCATCCAAATTGGTTACTTGTATTAAGTTATGAATATGGATTCATTTGTGTGCAGAGAAGAGGTTGGGGGGGGGGGGGGGGAGGGGTTGTCGCAGATTATTACTACTGTGGACTTTAAGATACTTGTTTTGAGTTACTGTAGGCAATTGGTGTCAATGCATGTTGGTGTTAATTTGAGAACTGGATTAATTTGTCATGGGTATCTATGATGTGAGTTTCATCTGATTTTGCCATTAAAATGTTGTTTATGTGTGTTTATTCATTTGTTTAGGGTTGTGGTGGATTTTGGATTTTTGCTAATGGATTGTGGAAACATGTTGAATTTGGAGGGTTCGTTTGTAGCTCCTTTTGGTTGAACTCTTTAGTGGGTGTGGACGGTCCACATAATACTGTTTGTGAGCTGGATTTTGTGTTAATTTATTTTATAATGTGTTTTGTATGGAAGATTGTTCTGAAGTGCTGGTATATTGAGCAATAGAGGCTGATATACTTTTGCATATTTTGGTCTGAGTATCACCTAAGTTAGTTATTTGGAAACAAAAACAAGTTATGCATGTGTTTTAACTGGTGGATAAATGAGGGAGATGATAGATTGTGCAATGAGTGCTAATGTTTTTCTGAAATGTGTTGAACTTGGAGTATCTTGTTGATACTTAATAATTGATGTTGATCTTTACTATATAATAGTCGTGTTAGTTTGTTGAAATGTGAGCTATTTGAACCATGTACTCTGAGCTATTTGAACCGTAAATTTTTTCCCACTATATACAGAATAAATTTGTTTACAAAGTGGAGCAAGTGTTTTTTCAGTAAATTGGACTGCAGTGACTGATAACGAGAATGCGGTCCAATTGGTTCTCCCACATATATGAGTCTGACTGATTCTGCAAATTATTCACAATCTTACAATTGATTTCTCTTCTCATTCTTCTTCTACGGGACATGAGATATAATCAAGTTAGAATTGCAGCTTTTTGATTGTGTTACAGTGAAGTCTCCCACCATGACTTTGGTGGTTGAATGGAACAGGTTGTCTGCAAAGGAATTGTCATTTTCCAAAATAAGAATGTATGGGGCTCTATAGAGCTTATAATTTCTCTTGTAATCATGAGTCGGTTTTGAACTTTTTCCTATTGGCAAGTCTCTTGCTTGGTTGTGTTTTCTCTAGTTTCTCAATTGAGCACAAATTTTCTGTTTCCATTGGCAACCTCTTTACCAAGTTCCTTGACATTGTCTTCTGATTCTGTATTTTCTATTTAGAATTAGTGCATTAATTCGTTGTTTTCTTGAAAAGTTTTTTTTTCCCTTTCCGAGAATTCCATATTTTATCGAGTACACCATTGTTTTAATCAATTGGTAGTCAAGCCTTCAATTTCAGAGTATTTATCTTGTTTGTGATTAGACTTAAGATTTCACCATAGATTTGAGCTGCTTTATTGCAGTTGACCCTCACATTCAAAATTGATACTAAAACCTTTAGAAGCCTTTGTCTTAGAACCCTATCTAAATAGTCCCCTTCTTCACGAGGCAGAGTTTGTTGCAGACTTGCAGTAACAGATCTATTAGTAGCCATGAAGAAGGTACATTGGAATAAGGATTAATTGTGCTTTAAAGCAAGATCTGAGACGATGAAGGTGGTATTCATTGTTTTGGGGCATTATTGTGCCCACAATATTAATAGGACAAGTGCATGTAGAGGGTCCACCTTTTTGCTTCTGTGACACCTTAATTCAACTCAACACTCAAATAACCTAATAATAATACAGTAAAGTGAAAGAAATAATCTTTAAAAATGGAAATGAAGCACTAAGATATTATGTTCCAATAGTATGCAGTATCATTGAAAATAAAGATAGAAGTAGCATTCTGACGTAAATCTAAATTTGCATGCTTTTACTAGTACTGGTGTAATATGATTTCGTGGAGAGAGCCCTAAGATAGGTATGTGAAATGGGTTTTAAGGACTAGATTGAGTAGTATAGGTCCCAATTTGTTATTGCTTCAGTTGATATAATCCATAAACTGCCAGGTTTTTTCAGCCAAGTTTCCAGATGACCTTGTGAAACATAGAATTTGAGCCATTACGCTTGAGCAGTTACTGTTGAGTAAGATGATTCTAGGGAGGAACCTGCCAATATAAGGGTATCAGAAACCTATTTAGCATAGTTATCAAACCTGGAACAGACCTCTGGTCAGACCAGAAAACCGGCAACCAGTGGCTAGTCTGGTCCGGTTATCCAATTGGACAGTTTTGCATACTGAACCGCTAAAAAGTAAAACTGACTAACCCGGTCGCGTGCACTGAACCCATGCAACCCAACTGGTTTTGGCCCAGACTAGTTTACTAACTGGGATCTGGGCCTTGGATTACACTTTGAATTGCGTTCCCACTGCTCACTCAGTTTATAGACAATGCTCACCTATCATTTCCTCTCCATATCCAATGTGGGACCAAAGTGGATAGTGTGTAAAGTGTAAGGATGTGTTAGCCAACACTTCTATCCTATTGGCCTTTAAGTGGCGTGCTCCCAAATCTCCTACTGTCCTACAACTAAAGTAACAGTAGCATGTACAATAATCTCCATATCCAAGTCTACTATTTATGTATATGAAAAGCTTATTTATCCAATTCAATCATGTATGCGAGAACATCATGTATATGAGAAACTTGTCAAATGTAGATGAAAGCTTAGTGATGACCAACTATTATGAAAATCAGCACTAAACCTAGTCGCACAAAATCTGTTGATACCCAGATGTTGGACCAGTGAGTTAGTGACCCGGAGCCTTGACCAGGTTGATGTCCAGTCCGGACCCGGGTTTAATAACTATGCTGTTTAGCTATCCGCAGGGTCCAGCTTCCAAAGAAAACTCCATTACCAAGTTCCAAAAATAATCTTACAGCAGTCTACCTTATAGTCCTAGTTCGTCATAATTTTAAGTTGTATGAAAAATGTCTATTCACTTAGGATATCATGCGTTGCATATTTGGTTCGTGAGGTGTGCATTGTTCATTGTTCACTAACATTTACTTAGAAGAGTCTCAGTGAGTTTGATTAAGTCATCGGAAAATACATGTTTCTGAATGTGTCTAAAAGAACTAAAAATAAGGAATAAGGATGTGACTATAATTATATCGTTTTCCCTCTTTCCCAAACAACCACAAGCAACCCACTCCACACACACCAACACAGGTCTCTAGTAGTTCCCTAAAAAGGTAATGGTCAGTTTTATCTTTCGTCAATCTACTTATTTATCTACTTTATGTGGTAGTTGCTTTATTTCCAGACATCTAACTTTTGCTTCTCTTTGGTTCTCAGGAGATATCCATGGCCAGTATTCTGATCTCATGAGACTATTTGAATATGGTGGTTTGCCGCCTGCAGCCAATTATCTATTCTTAGGGGATTATGTGGATCGAGGAAAGCAAAGCCTTGAAACAATATGCCTCCTTCTAGCATATAAGATTAAGTATCCTGAGAATTTCTTTCTTCTAAGGGGAAATCACGAGTGTGCATCTATAAACCGCATCTATGGATTTTATGATGAATGCAAGCGTAGATTCAATGTAAGACTCTGGAAGGTATTCACTGATTGTTTTAATTGCCTACCTGTGGCTGCTCTCATCGATGAAAAAATTCTCTGCATGCATGGCGGCCTTTCTCCAGACTTGACTAATTTGGACCAGATACGAAAGTTAACACGGCCAACGGATGTACCGGACACTGGGTTGCTTTGTGATCTTCTCTGGTCTGATCCCAGTAAAGAAGTTCAAGGATGGGGAATGAATGATAGGGGAGTTTCATATACCTTTGGACCGGATAAGGTGTCTGAGTTCCTTCAGAAGCTGGATCTAGACCTTATCTGCCGTGCTCACCAGGTATGGATTGTCTTGATTACTATTTAGTCTTTTGATGTCAGATTAATGTGGCCACTGTTTCTAATCTTGATACTTATTTTTTACTTTTAGGTTGTGGAGGATGGATATGAGTTCTTTGCTGACAGACAGCTAGTGACAATATTCTCAGCACCAAATTATTGTGGTGAATTCGACAATGCTGGTGCTATGATGAGTGTAGATGAAACCTTGATGTGTTCATTCCAAATTTTGAAGCCTGCAGAAAGGAAAGCTAATTTCAACTTCTCAAGTACCACTACAACTAAAACTGGGACCCCGCCACCAGGTGTCAAGGTACTCTAAAGGTTTTGTGTATAGATCTTGTTAGATAACATAATACGCATTGCTAAATCAAATTTTTTTTTTAATAATATGAGTTTTTTCTGCAGGGCTTTAGTTTTTAGAGCTTTATTTCTGTTGACAAGCCATTTCTTGGTGCCAAGGCACGAGAATTGGCATCCAAGAAGTATACGCCATGGCATAATGCTGAATTGGTCAGATCCTGTTGAAACTGGAGGTCCACATGTGACGGGTGGTGCTGAGGTCGATCTTCCCAAAGAAATTTCCTTTTGCTACGGTTGATCTTCCCAAAGAGCTTCCTTCCCATTTTGGCATGGCATTTGCCGTGCTGTTTTTGTAAATTAATGGACTACTAGGGAGCTTGCATTCTATTGTAAACTTTGTTGAAGGTCAAGGGATGTTGTGGATTTGCTTAAACCCCAGAAAATAGCAGTTTGTTTGAGTGGTTTTACTTCTTGGAATATTATTAGAAGTTATTTCGATGTTCTGTACTTGAATTGTGCAGCGGTTAGATTTCAAAAGTTTGTGCCTTTTATGTCATTGAAGCAATGTATCTGCTAATGCAGAATCCCTTCATAGTTCTAGTTTTAAAATGTGATGAATTCTTTCTTCACTTTTGAGATTGGGGAGTTTGCTGTAATTTGGATAGCGCAACTTGGCTGAAAGTGGGTTGAAAGTGGTAGTTTATGTTGAAATTGGATTTTTTTTTATTAAGAGTGACAAACATTTGTCCCCTGCAAGTGCTCATTTTGAGCTTCAACAAAAAGATGGAGGAAGTGGGGCGTAAGTGGTTTTTGGGTTGCTGCACTTTCATTCTCACCGATGTTTTTAATTCTCTCATGCATTGAAAGTAGTCTAAACAAAATTGGTTTGAAACTCCCTACTTTTGGGGAAACAAAATTATGTATCCAAACATATTTTGGAAAGTGATATATGGTGCAAGTGTACTGTATTATAACAGTTACAAGTATCCAAATATGCTCTAATAGCTACAAAGTAAGATCTGAAAGATTTGAAAACAAGTTTCTTATATTCACAAGTTGGTCGAGGCCTCTTGTTCTAAGTGTTAGTCCTGAAGCCAAATCAAAGTAGAGGAGATCTACAAAGTAGAGACTCACACAAGAGTTCGTCTCTACAAAAATTTGTGTACTGTGAGTCATTCGAGAATGTCTCTACAGTAAAAACAACTCCACAACAGCACAACACCTAGAACAGGTTACAAACAGACAAAGGAGAAAGAGAAAAAAATAAACACTGCAAGGAACAGAAAACCGTTATTCTCTTTACATTCGCATACGCTACAACGAGAAGAAACGGAAACAAGAAAAGAAATACAAAGAATGTAACTCCTGCTGGGGTGATCAAAACTACCGGTACTCAAGGCAAGATTTGTGCTATACGACGAACTGTCTCCAGGATCCAGCAAGTTCACACGAGAACTTCTGGAATGCTCTTGGTCACCTTTGGATCACTGGAAAACACTTTGTGGAAGGGTGCTTACTGTTGCCGCATTAGGCTCTGGTGCTCTCTGGTTTTCTGGTTCAGTTGAAATTTTTTCAACCCCTCAAATGAAAGAGGAGCACCTCTATATATAGAGAAAATCAACACCTATGCGGCACGAGAAAGCACGTGCTGCATATGCGCTGAAGACCAGATACCAAGGCGCATGCGCCGCCTCCGTCGCATGTGCCGTCAAACGCCGAAAGTAGCCGTTGAGAGCAGACAGTGCCGAAAGCAGCAGCGTGCACAGAAAACCACGTGCCGCTGCGCGCTGCCTGCGTCGCTCTCGCCACATGACGCTGCCAACAACAGATCCTGTTCCCTCTACATCAGGCCGCATAGCCCCAGGCTGCATAGCTCCTAGCTGCATAGCGCCCTAGCAAGCAATCGTGCATGCAACTCGCGCACGAACGCCATGCTGACGTGCAAAGTGCAAAGTGAGCCAACAAAGCACCACTTTGTGCCATTGAGCCCGAATCTGAGTCCGAGTCGCTTCGGGGCTTAGCTCCTAAGGAAAACTTCCCAAATGTGGTGACAAAATAAAGATTGTCATAAGGGGGGTTCACACTTAATCTCTCTAGGAAAATTAACCCACATGGGCCACCACCCCATGTGCATATACCAATACTAAGCAAAGCTATATATTGAGATATACACATTGATGGTTTTTCGATGTGGGACTAAAAACTCTCAAAGCAAAGTGAAAAAAACCAACAATCCCTCACATATATCACAATATATGGTCGAGCGTCCCTCACAGTGACTGCCCATCATGCATTAGGATAGATGTCGCCCACGACTTGAATCTTCCTGCATGGGTCAAACAATAGTACGATACCAGAATGGACTACGCCTTGAATTCTGAACCATAGCTGATGTTCTTCCCATTCGCATAATGATATCAGTTGTGCCTCCGGTCGCACATTAAAGGCCCTGTGCTGACCTGGTTTCGGTGTATCTATCTTGGGTGTCTACAAGTTTACCCTCAAGAGACGGCCTATATCTCTTTTCATATACTTAGGTGAGTTTCTTTCAAGTGAGTTTAATATTTTCCAACATTAAGCATTGCGCTTCCGTGCGATGCTACACCGCTGTGACATGGCTCGTAGCCGATGTTAACTACCTCATGTGGTGTCACCCACAGTAGTATGAGGTTACTAGCCTCTTAGTAGTGCTGTACTACATCCCAGCATGAAGTCTTGCGCTTCCGTGCGGTGCTACGCCGCTGTGACATGGCTCGTAGCCGAGGTTAACTACCTCATGTGGTGTCACCCACAATAGCATGAGGTTACTAGCCTCTTAGTAGTGCTGTATTACATCCCATCATGAAGCCTTGCACTTTCGTGCGGTGCTACGCCGCTGTGACGTGGCTCGTAGCCGAGGTTAACTACCTCATGTGGTGCCACCCACTGTAGCATGAGGTCACCGGCCTCTTAGTAGTGCTGTGCTACAACTTTCTACCTTTTCAGCATTAGACTACCTGCCTATTTACGGTGCTACTGTCGCTGTGACATGGCTCGTAGCCGAGGCTTTACATCTTTTACCTCATCATTGTGTCACACCACTGTAGCATGGGATACAAGTCCCTTGTAGTGCTAAACTGCCTGTATTTCCTGTAGCATACGTTGGACATTCACTCTGCCCGAGAACTCATTAAGGCGTCGAAGCCAACCTTACACAGGAATTGTTCTATAGAACAAAAAAGTAGACTACAGTGGTTTCGGGTACGTATCCCACATTGTCCATAAAGACTACCCACTGTACCTGATATTTTTTTCTTTCAGTGGTCCTCCCTTGAACCAAAAGCTAGATGCCTAGTAGATTTCTCTTTGAACTAATAGCATAAAACTTAATGGTAGGATTTACAAAGACACAATATCTGAGGTCATTCAAGCCCATTTTACCTGCCGTGTCTTCGAATAACTAGAACTTGAGACCTTTAGTGAACGGATCCGCCAGGTTCTCCTGACTCCGAACATCCACTACTACAATGACACCAGTCTTGATGAGATTGTTCAGTGCTCTGTGTTGAAGCCGCACAGTTCTCTTATTTCCATTGAAGAGATTATTAGATGCTACTGCTGCAGCTGCCTGGTTGTCGTAGTATATCGGTACAGCCGGAATCTGCACACCAACCATTGGAAGATCGTACATGAGCTCCCGAAGCCATTCTGCTTCATCTGCTCCAGTAGCAAGTGCATAAAACTCATACTCCATCGATGAGCGTGAGAGCATAGTCTGCTTCTTCCACTTCCACGATATGACAACTCATCACATTGAGAAAATATATCCTCTTGTGGATCTCTCGCTCTCTTCTTCTGAGCACCAACTAGCATCACTAAAGCCTTCTACCACTGCTGGATCTCCGCTATAGTAAGTGCAAACTTCTGAGTCTTCTTGAGGTATCTCATCACCCTCTTCACATCTTTTCAGTATTCAACACCTGGGTTACTCGTGAATCTACTTAGCATCCCCACAACAAAAGCAATGTCAGGCCTAGTGGCATTTATAGCATACATCAAGCTCCCGATGACGCTAGAATACTCCAACTGTCTTGTCACGCCCCGATCTCCCGCAGGCTAAACGGCCGTCCCCACTGGGTACGAATCACCGCGCCAACGCTCCCGCGGGACGATCGCTTAGACCCATCCAGGCGTGATGCCGCACGAGCGGGAACCGCGCCCGTGCAAGGCCATGGTTCGTTGGCTGGCGGTAAGAGATCTAAGCCACAGAGTCACACAGATTGTCCGAGTGCAGCGGAATGTATAACGCATAAGCGAATGGCAACAAGTTCCCTGAGTCGACAATAGCGGAAGCAAGATTGAGTACACAAGTATAGAAGTAAAGCAACTCTCTTATTCATATTGAAATAAGTGTTACAGGCGACGTATAGCCGAGATTACAAGTCGCTCGAGCACTCTCTCTCTGAAACATAAAGGCGTGCCAAGTGGCTACATTTATGGAATGATTGAATAGGCGATGTTCCAACATTATGTCTAGTATATGTGCATCAGTTCCGGACGCAGCGCTCCAAGGCTCCAGAGTCGAACTCCACGCCTTAGCACGTACGAAGGAGGCATCCGCACCGAACGAGGTTCTCCCGCACCCTGCAAGCAACCTGGTGGGTTATCAGTACATGAATGCACTGGTGGGGAGGCTACTCGCCCGCTCGACAAATCCAAACACGTAATATAGGTTTCGTGCACCAACTACTTTATTCTCTTTCTAGTTGTGCCTTAGGATAAGTTTCATGGCAATATTGAATATCCTAACTCGTGTGGCAGTGCGTCATGCGATATAAGAGGAACCACGGCGAGACTTACCAACTTACCGTTTGTCCTTCCCGGTCCAAGGCAAACCGTTCTTATTTCATGCACCAGGATATATAAACATTCAAGCATTAGCATATGCAACATAAGTGTCTCAAGCGAGATTTCATATTGGGTGCCCAAGTTCTTCTATTTAATTCGTTTAACACGGGTATACTTATTCCTCAGATTCAAGAATGATTCCCAGGTTCATAACTCTTTTATCAGGACACTTGGATTCAGCTTCATAGATGCAATGCAATGACGCGCACTCGGATTGCCGCAAAGCGAGTATAATCATATGAATGCACAGGAGTCGCTGGGGAGCCATTTATGGACATAGTCGCAATAAGACGGTGGTCCCGATGCCCTGGCAACCTGTCACGACCCGCACCCGGATATTCGGGCACGAGTGCGTGGGCACGTCCAGCCTACGCCGCAGAATCGGCGGTAGTACGCTGTCTAGACCAAATCCACACTTAACTAAACTAGCTCATTCACAATTAACATAAGCAAGATAATAATGAGAATGGAAACTTAAGATTGCAACTGAAATAAATGTGACAACAGATTCAATTGTTTAGTACAGAAATTCAGAATGAAATCGGGGACAAACCCGATTAATAAGATAAGAAATAGAATAAAGATAGCTACTGCTAACTACTCTGCAGGAGTAGTCTCCTGGGTGGGAACCGGCTCTGCAACTGTATCACCTGCTGGCTCATAGGGTCCATGATAGGTAGGGGCAAGGTTCTCATCATCGCCTAAACAACGGATCCAGTCAGGAAAAGAGCAAAGTACACAGTGCACAACAAGATTAAACTAAATATTTATGACAATTAACATTGAATATCATGTTAAGGAAATTGCATAAAGAATGTCAATATCTCAGAGTCACAACTATAAATAGGAATATGAGAAAACAGAAGTAAATGAGCAGAGTGAAACTATCACAGTCAGCAAGAAAGATAACATGACTAGAACTATCTGTATGAAACTTGTGTTTGTTTTTAGAATACATAGTTGGCATGTAGGGGTTTATAAGGCTAATAAGGCCGTCATAGACGACTAGTGTCTGGAACAATCAAGTATAAGGCTGATGGTGCAGTCGCGTACCAACAGCTAGTATCTGGACCTGGGGAAGGGTAAACTACATGCCTCCTAGTATTCTCCCACCCGACACGAAAGCAAGACATGAAATCCCGTATTCAAGATATAAAATACAGTATTCTAACACTACGTGTACTCATCAAGGTTACTAGTAGAGCAGGAAATTAATTATCATAATATAAAGATTAACTTGAAGTGCAGGTACTTGCCTGTTGTTTGGATCTGATTAATGTTCTAGGGGAAGTTTCCACAGATGAGTCCAAAAGCTGAAATAGACATTACCATCACTCTCAGAAGATGTCAAATAGCTAGAAACGCCTGTCCTTAGGTCCAATTTGGAGACAAGGGCAAAAACGGTAATTTTGGGTCAGAACGGGTCCGCCGGTGGGCCCGCTTTGCACCGAAAAACGTGTCCGGGTCAAAGGTCTCCAAATTCACCAAACTTAGTGTCAACAGGTCAGGAACGCTGATACGAACCCAACGGAACTTCCAGATTTGGATTCCGATGAGCCGAACACAAAATCGCCCGTCGAGCGGGGCCTGTGGGGCCCACGACACGCGATTTCGTCAACGTTCTCAGAATCGAACCAAACTTGACCCACAGGACCAGCGTATCGCTACGAGTCCGATGGCACAAGTTTCGTCTCGATCCGACGTGTGTGCACGAAGTTAGGGTGAATTGCCGAAAAGGCGGATACGGGGCGATGTCCGCGGATACGCGTTGATTCCGGTGTGCACGCACACCCGAATCAGCTTCCGTGAAATCTCACACGTCCGTATCGACGCTGCGCACGTATCTGTGAAGACCGCACGCGACCAAGTCGTCCCGTTTGGCGGGACGTACTCAGTTCCGGGGTGAAACAGGGTCTGGTTTTTCCTGTTTTTGGATCGCGGTGTGCGATCACCACAGGACGCGGTGCCCCGAACAGTTTGTCCGGACACCGAGAGGGTCACACAGGCTTCCCAACGCAATTTGCGGAATTGAAAACGGAGCTACGAGGCGAAAGTTACACGTACCTGAAGGGGACCCGAAGACAGGGTCGAACCGTGTCCGACTCGTGTCGGACGCGAGGGCTGAACTAGGGTTAGGGTTAGGGTTTTCGACGGACACTGGCCGTGGACGGCGGAGGGCGGCTGCTGGGCGGCCGGCGAGGGCGGGGGACGGTTCGCCGAGGGGTGCTGGGCCGGTGGCTGGTGGCGGCGGAGCCGACGGGCGGCGGCCGGAGCTGTTGCGGCTGCTGTTGCTGCTGTCGGGAGGAGTCGACGGCCGGTGGCGCGCGGCGAGGGAGGAGGGAGGTGCTGGCGGTGCGGGGGGGTCGACGGTGGCGGTGAGCGGCGGGTGGCGTAGTGGCGGAGGCGGGTGGTCGAAAGGGGACGGCCGGGGTCGATTTATATAGGGAGGAGAGAGGGGAGCGGGTGGCCGTGGAAGGCGGAGGGGTGGCGGAGAAAGCGGCGGCCGGCGAGGCGACGTGGCGCAGCGGGCGGAGGCGCGTAGCTGCGTGGCGCGGCGGCCGCGGGCGGCGGCGCCGAAAGCGGAGCGGGGAGCGGTCGTGGGGGAACTGGGTCAGCGGGTCGGGCTGTGGCGGGTCCGGGTCGGGCGCGGATCCGGTCAGGCCGACCCGCCCGACCCGTTAAGCATAGGGCTGGGCCGGGTTCTCTAACGGGCTCGGCCCACTGGGCCGGGCCGGGCCCAAAACTTAAAATATAATATAAAAAATCAATTAAAATAATAATAATAATAAATATTAATTAACTAAATAATTAATTAATTTAGAAAATAGTTTTTAGGCTTTTTAAAATAGGTCTGAGGCCCAGAAAAATCCAGAAAAATTACCCTAAGTCCAATTTTTCATTTTACACCCAAAAATGTTATTTTCATGACATTTTAATATTATTTATTGCCAACTAAAAATCATTTATTAATTAAAGGCCTTGATTTTAATTACAGAAAATTCACAGAAAATTCCAGAAAATTGGGAAAAATCCAAGATTTTATTATTTTGAAAATTCAGGGGCTTACAATCTACCCAACTTATAAAATTTCGTCCTCGAAATTTTAAAATTATAGCAGGGTTCTCTCTGTCCAATCTCACTTGATTACAGTCCATCGGTTTTCTCTCAGGTGAACATTACGGTCGCTACCCAACTTATAATTTTACCCATATATCTTCTAAGGCTGTACAACTGGTAAAGCTAGGTCTCAACTTAATAAATCATGGTATTGAATCCTTAAGTCTGCAACACAAAACACATCACCTAGGGTATTGCCTAGTCATAAAGGGTTATCATCTAGCACTACAAATCAAACTTATCTCAAACACAGGATTTTGTCTTTCCGAAATAAGGGAAGACGAGGGTTAATAATAAAGAGTTTAAGGGCGTGGTGGTAGAACAGAGGTATAGGGATCAAGGCGTTTAAAGAATTCTAATGGGGATTGTCAGGCGGTTATGGATTGAGATTCTATTCTGGTAATCATTTATCCGCATGCTCGTATCAGTATAATTATGTAACTGATATGATATGCTCGGACATGTTTAGGGGCAAGTATACTAGTCACTATATCTCTCAATCCACGTAAAATAGTCGTGCGAAGTGCGAATCAAAATGCACTAAGGTTGATCAGACCGTAGTACACTGATTCTGAGTAGACACTTGTATTAGTGGGGTTGATCAGGCCTCAATAATACACGTGTCATGAACAAGCCCGAAAAAGGGTAAGCTTGCAAAACTAGGCTATAAGATAGCAGCATATGTCAAGTTCAGCAAAATTAAGTGCGTTAGATGATGATGAAAAGGAGGTGCAAATTATTGAAGTTCACAAAATAACACAAAATAAGCATAATAGCACAATCCTCTAAAACAGTTATCACATTTAAAAGCATATCAGGTATTTAGCAAGTTCAAAATTACTAGGTTGGGGCTGAGGTCACGAACCAATAGGCACAAAAACAATACTAGAAGAGATATCTACGAATCACTTACGCGCATTAGCTGCTTCCAGAGTTTGCGCGTTCTCCACGGTCATCACGTAAGCTTGTCCGCGTCCTGGAGCAGTGGGGCAGTCCCTCACTAGATGTTCTGTTGATCCACAATATAGACAGACACCTAGTCTCATCCTACAAACTTGCCAGGTGTGACCTTGTTTTCGACAAAAGCCACAAGTGGGAACTCGTTGGGTCTGCCCTTGAGCTTGATGTTGGGGTGCTGGAGCTCGAGGGAGAGGACGCTGGGCTTGCTGCGGGGACCTCTGCTGTTGTTGTTGTTGAAAAAGGCGTTTGTTGGGTCCCGCATTTCCGGTATCTCTCTCTCGCTTTAGCTTATGCCCCATGTCTCTCTCAACGCCTTGTGCCACGTTTAAGATTTCCTCATAGGTGCGAGCTCGGCTGGTGGTGACAGCAAGGCGAATATCCGGAGACAGTCCCTTCTTGAATCTACGGGCCCTGTCCTCCGGGGTACGGACCATGTACTCCGCAAAATGGCTTAACCTGCTAAATTCAGCAGTATACTCATCAACAGATAGGTTACCTTGTTCCAGTCTCTCGAATTGGCTTTCGAGAGCTTCCCGAGCCACTTCGGGGTAGAATTTCTCCTTGAATAGCCTCTTGAAGTTCTCCCAGGTGAGGTCAGGAGCAGATAGTTGGGGTTCATCTCTGAACCAGGTTCGAGCAATGTCGAACAGTTGCAGGCTTGCGGACTCCACTTTGAGATCATCGGGAACCCGAGCAGTCTTCAGGAGTCTCTCGACATTCTCTATCCACTCATCCGCGTAGAGAATGCCCTCAGTTCCGTAGAATTCCAGAGGCCTAAGGTTCTTGAAGTCTTTAGCACTTCCTGGCCTCTTGAGTGGCGACTCCTGGGACTTAATAGCTTCCGAGAGGCTGGTCCGCAGAAGTGCAGTCTGTTCTTTCTGGGATTCCACTAATCCCTGGAATACTCCTATTAGCTGTGCCCCATCTAAGGTAACTGCTGGAACAGATGGAGGCGGCGGGAGTGCAAGAGTCTCGGACACATTCTGCTCAGCTGGTTCTGATGTGCCTCCTACTGTGTTTCTCGTCTGAACCATTCTGAAAGATTAAGGGATAGGAGAATCAGAATAGAATACTTGGAAATCAAAGGCGATAGGATAATTGAGCAGAAATGATATCAAGAATTGAAATAAGGACCCTATACTGTGAATGAGCTTTATCCTAAAATCCTCAATCTTGTTGCAGGCCTGTTCGGTCCCTAAGTTGGAACCGAACAATTTAGTCGTTTGACCTGCATGGGCCACCATAAAAACGTGTCACGACCCGCACCCGGATATTCGGGCACGAGTGCGTGGGCACGTCCAGCCTACGCCGCAGAATCGGCGGTAGTACGCTGTCTAGACCAAATCCACACTTAACTAAACTAGCTCATTCACAATTAACATAAGCAAGATAATAATGAGAATGGAAACTTAAGATTGCAACTGAAATAAATGTGACAACAGATTCAATTGTTTAGTACAGAAATTCAGAATGAAATCGGGGACAAACCCGATTAATAAGATAAGAAATAGAATAAAGATAGCTACTGCTAACTACTCTGCAGGAGTAGTCTCCTGGGTGGGAACCGGCTCTGCAACTGTATCACCTGCTGGCTCATAGGGTCCATGATAGGTAGGGGCAAGGTTCTCATCATCGCCTAAACAACGGATCCAGTCAGGAAAAGAGCAAAGTACACAGTGCACAACAAGATTAAACTAAATATTTATGACAATTAACATTGAATATCATGTTAAGGAAATTGCATAAAGAATGTCAATATCTCAGAGTCACAACTATAAATAGGAATATGAGAAAACAGAAGTAAATGAGCAGAGTGAAACTATCACAGTCAGCAAGAAAGATAACATGACTAGAACTATCTGTATGAAACTTGTGTTTGTTTTTAGAATACATAGTTGGCATGTAGGGGTTTATAAGGCTAATAAGGCCGTCATAGACGACTAGTGTCTGGAACAATCAAGTATAAGGCTGATGGTGCAGTCGCGTACCAACAGCTAGTATCTGGACCTGGGGAAGGGTAAACTACATGCCTCCTAGTATTCTCCCACCCGACACGAAAGCAAGACATGAAATCCCGTATTCAAGATATAAAATACAGTATTCTAACACTACGTGTACTCATCAAGGTTACTAGTAGAGCAGGAAATTAATTATCATAATATAAAGATTAACTTGAAGTGCAGGTACTTGCCTGTTGTTTGGATCTGATTAATGTTCTAGGGGAAGTTTCCACAGATGAGTCCAAAAGCTGAAATAGACATTACCATCACTCTCAGAAGATGTCAAATAGCTAGAAACGCCTGTCCTTAGGTCCAATTTGGAGACAAGGGCAAAAACGGTAATTTCGGGTCAGAACGGGTCCGCCGGTGGGCCCGCTTTGCACCGAAAAACGTGTCCGGGTCAAAGGTCTCCAAATTCACCAAACTTAGTGTCAACAGGTCAGGAACGCTGATACGAACCCAACGGAACTTCCAGATTTGGATTCCGATGAGCCGAACACAAAATCGCCCGTCGAGCGGGGCCTGTGGGGCCCACGACACGCGATTTCGTCAACGTTCTCAGAATCGAACCAAACTTGACCCACAGGACCAGCGTATCGCTACGAGTCTGATGGCGCAAGTTTCGTCTCGATCCGACGTGTGTGCACGAAGTTAGGGTGAATTGCCGAAAAGGCGGATACGGGGCGATGTCCGCGGATACGCGTTGATTCCGGTGTGCACGCACACCCGAATCAGCTTCCGTGAAATCTCACACGTCCGTATCGACGCTGCGCACGTATCTGTGAAGACCGCACGCGACCAAGTCGTCCCGTTTGGCGGGGCGTACTCAGTTCCGGGGTGAAACAGGGTCTGGTTTTTCCTGTTTTTGGATCGCGGTGTGCGATCACCACAGGACGCGGTGCCCCGAACAGTTTGTCCGGACACCGAGAGGGTCACACAGGCTTCCCAACGCAATTTGCGGAATTGAAAACGGAGCTACGAGGCGAAAGTTACACGTACCTGAAGGGGACCCGAAGACAGGGTCGAACCGTGTCCGACTCGTGTCGGACGCGAGGGCTGAACTAGGGTTAGGGTTAGGGTTTTCGACGGACACTGGCCGTGGACGGCGGAGGGCGGCTGCTGGGCGGCCGGCGAGGGCGGGGGACGGTTCGCCGAGGGGTGCTGGGCCGGTGGCTGGTGGCGGCGGAGCCGACGGGCGGCGGCCGGAGCTGTTGCGGCTGCTGTTGCTGCTGTCGGGAGGAGTCGACGGCCGGTGGCGCGCGGCGAGGGAGGAGGGAGGTGCTGGCGGTGCGGGGGGGTCGACGGTGGCGGTGAGCGGCGGGTGGCGTAGTGGCGGAGGCGGGTGGTCGAAAGGGGACGGCCGGGGTCGATTTATATAGGGAGGAGAGAGGGGAGCGGGTGGCCGTGGAAGGCGGAGGGGTGGCGGAGAAAGCGGCGGCCGGCGAGGCGACGTGGCGCAGCGGGCGGAGGCGCGTAGCTGCGTGGCGCGGCGGCCGCGGGCGGCGGCGCCGAAAGCGGAGCGGGGAGCGGTCGTGGGGGAACTGGGTCAGCGGGTCGGGCTGTGGCGGGTCCGGGTCGGGCGCGGATCCGGTCAGGCCGACCCGCCCGACCCGTTAAGCATAGGGCTGGGCCGGGTTCTCTAACGGGCTCGGCCCACTGGGCCGGGCCGGGCCCAAAACTTAAAATATAATATAAAAAATCAATTAAAATAATAATAATAATAAATATTAATTAACTAAATAATTAATTAATTTAGAAAATAGTTTTTAGGCTTTTTAAAATAGGTCTGAGGCCCAGAAAAATCCAGAAAAATTACCCTAAGTCCAATTTTTCATTTTACACCCAAAAATGTTATTTTCATGACATTTTAATATTATTTATTGCCAACTAAAAATCATTTATTAATTAAAGGCCTTGATTTTAATTACAGAAAATTCACAGAAAATTCCAGAAAATTGGGAAAAATCCAAGATTTTATTATTTTGAAAATTCAGGGGCTTACACAACCCGACCGAACTTATCCGTGCTAGGAACAAACTAGCGCGACTACCGGATCTTCCCCCTAGGCCGGTTCGGTCCCGGTGCCCCGATGCCCCGAACCGAGGAGATCAAACTTGTGCACAAGCGTCCGCGACTGAATGAATGATTTCTTGTTGTTCTTTCATATTATGAGTAAATGACAATGGTTGTAGGCGCATGTCATGATCCACGCTATAAGCCATCCCAGGTTGTTCCTGACTTAGTGATTCATTTGTTATGCATTTCACACAAGTTGATATGACAATCCATGATTCATTATACAGATGCAACTTGACTTGATGCGCTCCCCAGGTTCGGGGATTGCCTTGGTGACCTAACGGTCCCGGATACCAGCAGGTTCATATTGCACAACAGAACTAATTGATAGTCATCTGGGTAACAAGATGCATGTACGATATACCACAGTGTTTTACTTGATTGTGGCATGATTCCATATAACAAGCATTGAATCGAGGCAAGGGTATGAGTTAACATATAACAGGAAAGAATGCATTTCCAATAAAACTTAAGCATTCACATTGGCTCGGGTCCGAAGGTAAGCCGAGGAGTGAAACTGCAAGAAACTTATCGAATGGCATGCTCCAGGGTCATTGCAGTGCAATGAGTAAACATAGTGTACTTGTATCATCCTACTCGAGGCACATCGGGGTCGAGGCAACACTCCTAGTTAACATATCAAGCAGACAAGCATGCATACTTAAACAATCACGTCAGCTCGGTCCCGAAGGTAGACCGAGAGGTAAAACCGTTAAGGAGCTTAACGAGCGACATTATCTAGAGTCGTGCAATGTAACCAGGTGAATAGTGCACTAAGAAAATCAATACACATATTGATCTATCGAGGCATAGTAGGGTCCAGTTGCCAAGGCAACGGTAGCATGCGAGGGTCTGTACATGAGCAATTGTTTCATTTCCATGTTCTATCATAAGCAATACAAATTTGGGATTATTCCCTTAGCTAGGTGCGTTGTATTCTTATTAGCATGCATGGGGTGATTCACCTAGCGACTAGCATGAAACATTCCGTATTTTATGTGTGCTGGCTAAGCAAAGGCAAGTTTACCGTAGCCACCCACCTTAGCAATGATTCGCCCCGGTTGAGCGATACTCCGAGCGAGCCTCTGAAGGCCTAAGACGGTTCTCTTGAAGGACCAAGTCAAGGATAATCCTTTGCCTCAACGAGTCGCCTCGCTGAGCAAGGCAGGTAGGGACGTTGCACTTTTGCCGTTTGAATCGGCAGTCCGCTTAAGCGGAACGGGGTGTTACATGTCTGACGCTTTTTTCTGGGTTAGGCTTCAGTTTTTTGTCACACCTATATAGAGTATCGATCCCTGGAAGATCCATATATCCATAGCGTGTGGACATCTTCTCCACGTAGTGAGTTTGTGATAGAGCAAGCCCAACTTCCGTCCGGATTATCATAATCCCTAGGATGATATCTGCATCTCCCATGTCATTCATACTGAATTTAGACGAGAGAAACATCTTTATTCTAGTGACACATTCTTCATTCGTGCCTAGGATTAGCATGTCGTTCACATAGAGACAAACGATGACACCTCTATCACCAGCGAACTTCGTGTACACACACTTATCAGTTTCGCTGACCTTGTATCCGTTTGATCTGATAACTTTGTCAAACTTCTCGTGCCATAATTTGGGAGCTTGCTTCAGACCATACAGAGATTTCACCAGTTTGCAAACTTTGTCTTCAAGACATTTGTCGACAAACTCTTTTGGCTGCTATATATAAATCTCCTTAGTCAGTTCACCATTCAAAAATGATGTCTTGACATCCATCTGATGAATCACCATTATGTGAATAACACCTAGAGCAATCAGTATCATGATAGTAGTCATCCGTGCAACGGGAGCATAGGTGTTGAAGTAGTCAATCCCTTGTATCTGAGAAAATCCCTTGACCATTAGCCTGTCCTTAAACTTGTCAACAGTTCCGTCTGGTTTCATCTTCTTCTAAAAGATCCACTTGCATCCGATGAGTTTAGCTCCTTCAGGCAGATCGACTAACTTCCAAGTATTATTAGAAGTTGTCGAGTCAAACTCGTCATAGATAGCCTCTTTCCAGAAAATAGTATCTCTGGTCTTCATTGTCTCATCATAGGTAAGTGGATCAGCTTCCACATGATAGATAATAAAGTCTTCTCCGAAGTCTTTCAGCCTCCTCACTCGCTTTGTTCTCGGCTTAGCAGGTTCTGGTTCAAATGTTGTCTCATCAATGATAACGACTACTTCTCTCTGAGAGATACTTGCCTCGTCTGTGTTAGCAGCATTCTCCGGGACATCCATGAGAACAACATTCTTATGCCTAGCAAATTTGTCTTCAAAGAATTTTATGTCGCGAGATTCTATCATAGGATTAGATTCGATATCTAGGAACCTACGAGCATCACTCTTATCAGCATAGCCTAAAAATATGGTCTTCGTAGTTCTCGTTCCCAGCTTCTGAATCTTGAGGTCTGGAAGCTTCACATACGCCAGACACCCCCACACTCGAATGGCATTCAAGTTGGGTCTGACCTTGAACTAGAGTTCATGAGGAGTAATGTCAGATGTCGCGAACGGTACTCTATTCAGAATAAACATAGCCATAAGCGCTGCTTCTTCCCAGAAGTACTTTGGAAGTCCTGCTATCAGCAACATGGAGTTCATCATCTCTGTCAGCGTCGTGTTCTTCCTTTCTGCTACACTATTAGATTAGGGAGAATACGGAGCAGTAGTTTCGTTGACAATTCTATGTCCTTTGCAGAACGATACGAATTTCAAGGAACGACATTCTCCGTCTCGATCGCTTGGGAGTCTTTTGAGTTGTTGACCGGTTTGACGTTCTTCTTCAGCCTTGAAATCCTTGAACTTCTCGAACGCTTCGTCTTTCGACTTGAGAAGATATACGAACGCGTACTTTGAGAAATCGTCAATAAAAGTGATGAAATACTTCATTCCGGCTTTTGTGGAGAATTGCTTGAAGTCACAAATATCTGAGTGTACCAACTCCAGAAGATCTGTGCTTCAGTTCACTCTTCTGAACGACTTCCTGACGATTTTTGTCTGCGCACAGAATTTACATTTCTCCACCTCCTTACCCCCACATTTGGAGATAAGGCATAGACTAGACATCTTGTTAATGCGTTTACAATGCACATGTCCTAGTCTATTATGCCACAACTCAAGAGAATAACCAGAAGTAAAGACTGCATTGATACAAATAGAATGAGTTACAAGCTGTAGTTTAAACATTCTTTCGGTACATAAAGTTTTTCTGAAGTATGTTCTCTTGTAGGACAGATCGGCATTGATATCCATCCTCAGGTCCGCCTTGTACAACAGACTCCCAGAAACCAGATTCTTGGTGATCATTGGTATGTACTTCACATTCTCCAGTGTAAATGACTTTCTAGAAGTCAGCTTCAGCACTACCATCCCTATCCCCAGTACTGCAACTTGAGACTTATCCGCCATCGAGACTTTCCTAGAGGTAGGCTAGTACTTGACGAATAGCTCATTCTTAGAGTATATGTGGTAAGATGCACTAGTGTCAACCCACTAGTCAGTGTCCACGCCATGTGACTCAACCTGCACAATCATAGCAACTAGGTTAAGCTCACCTTGTTCTTTCGGTTTAGGCTTCGACCTGTAGTCGCTTTTGTAGTGACCTTTCTTGCCATAGTTGTAGCATGTCACATCAGTCTTCGGCTTTGGCTTGAACTGAGCCGACTTCACCTTTAGCTTGTTGAAGTCCGTCTTCTTCTTCTTGTAGAGAAATTTTTTCTTTCCTTTAGAGTCACTAGCATGTACAATGTTGGCCTTAGCCAACTGCTTGGACAAGGAGTCCAACTTCAGTTGCCCCCTGGCTTCATCTTCAATGTGAATCTAGTGAAGAAGATCTTCGAGCTGGATCTCCATCTTTTTACGGTACATGTCAGTCTTGAACCTGATCCAACCTGGAGGAAGTCTGGTGACGATAGACCCCACCATAAATTTGTCTTCCTGCTTCATGCCCTCTTCTTCCAGTTTCTGCTGCATCTTCAGAAGTTTCTTAACTTGTGGTAACATCACCTTCTTGTCCTCAAATTGCAAAGTGAAGAACTTCTCGACGAGATAGATTTTAGTCATTTTTTTGTCATTTTTGTAGTGCTTCTCAAGAGATTCTCAGACATCTCTTGCCTTCTCCTTCTTGCTGTAGGACTCTGCCATCGAGTCATCCAAAGCATTAAGAATCAACAACTTGCAGAGGTCGTTGTCTTTCTTCCACTTGGAGTGCACGTCTTGCGCCACACCAACTGCAAGCTCTCCTCCATCTTCGGGAATGATAGGTTCAGGATCAACCAACACATAAGCAACTTTGACAAAACGAATATTCAAGGAGATCTTTCTCTTCCAAATGTTGTAGTATTCGCCATCAAACTTCTCAAGCTTGTGAAAGCTAATATCGAGAAGGTTTGAGCAGTTGTCCATTCTAACTCGGATCTTACCATGAGATTGTTAGTTCCGAAGTCAAATCAGAGTAGAGGAGATCCACAAAGTAGAGACACACACACGAGTTCGTCTCTACAAAAGTTGGTGTACTGTGAGTCACTCGAGAGCGTCTCTACAGTAAAAATAACTCCACAACAGCACAACACCTAGAACTGGTTATAAACATGCAAAGGAGAAAGAGAAAAAAAACAAACACTACAAGGAACAGAAAATCGTTCTTCTCTTTACTTCCGCAGATGCTACAACGAGAAGAAATGGGAACAAGAAAAAATACAAATAATGTAACTTCTGCTGGGGTGATCAAAACCACTGGTGCTCAAGGCAAGATTTGCGCGATACGATGAACTGCCCCTACGATCCAGCAAGTTCACACAAGAACTTCTGGAACGCTCTTGGTCACCTTCGGATCACTCGAAAAATATTTTGTGGAAATGTGCTCACTATTGCCGCATAAGGGTCTGGTGCTCTCTGATTTTCTGGTTTAGTTGAAAATTTTTCAATCCCTCAAATGAAAGATGAGCACCTCTATATATATATAGAGAAAATCAGCACCTATGCGGCATGAGAAAGCACGTGCCGCATATGCGCTGAAGACTAGATACCAAGGCGCATATGCCACATGCGCCGCCAAACGTCGAAAGTAGCCGCTAAGAGCAGACATCGCCGAAATCAACAACGTGCACAAAAAACCACGCGCCGCCGCGCGCTGCCTGCGCCGCTCGCGTCACACGCCGCTGCCAACAACAGATCATGTCCCTTCCACATCAGGCCGCATAGCCTCTGGCCGCATAGTGCCAGGCCGCATAGCACCAGGCCGCATAGCTCCTGGCCGCATAGCGCCAGGACGCATAGCTCCACGGCCGCATATATAGCGCTACGAAGCATGCTCCCGAACAAACAACTCGCGCATAAAAATGAGCACATGAGCGCCATACGACGATGCTGACGTGAGTGCAAAGTACGCCAACAAAGCTCCACTTTGCGTCCTTGAGTCCGAGTCGCTAGCTCCTAAGGAAAACTTTCCAAAGATGGTGACAAAATAAAGATTGTCGTAAATGGGTTCACACTTAATCCCTTTAGGAAAATCAGCCCACATGGGCCACCACCCCATGTGCATATACCAATACTAAACAAAGCTATATATTGAGATATACACATTGATAGTTTTAAGATGTGGAACTAAAAACTCCCAAAGCAAAGTAAAAAATACCAACACTAAGTCCCAAAATGATCACAAGTTATCAAGGAAATACTTGAACATTTCAGGCAGCAAAAATGGCAAGTACCTCTCATTTTCAAGTTCAAAACATTACATGCTTCACATTAGTTTGTAAATGTCTCAATTACAAACCCAATTGTGTTAGAATCGATAATAATATTGTCCATTATTTTGCTCTATTAGAAATGATGAAAATCCCTGCATAAATACCACAAATTCATTGTCGAAAATGGCTAATATTGCATTTATGATGTCTACGTAGGAACCAAGACAAATAAAACACAAGTAGACAAATCCTAATCTTATATTCTCACTAATAAAATATTGATTACACTTGTAGTTTGAAACTTTTGTCTCAATGTTCAACTTCTCACAAATCTCAAGAAGAAGACGTAAGATTAAACAAAGAAATCACTCACCAACCATGTGACTATCTTGTGACTATCTCGCTGAACGGAGCAGATGACTCACATAATAGATCTTCTTCTCTAACTGTTTTGGAGAGCGAGCTTACGAGCAAAATACAAACTTTTTTCGTAGATTTTTGTGAACTTTTTTGAATCTCCTCAACGAGCACATGCAAGTTCCAACAACCTTAGCCTATTTTAAATAGGCTAAGAAACCATAATTTAGAATAGAAAAATACTTAATTGACCTCAGCCAAATTTTGGTCATCCATCTAATCCAACGGTCCAAAACAATGCTGAAAGTGGACCAAATTGCTCAAAAAATTTCACGACCGGCTAAAAGTGGGCCAAATTGCTCCAATTTTGCGACCGGTATACTGGCGGTATACTGCCAGTATACCCCCAGTATACCGTGGGAATCCCAATTTAGGTCCTGGAACAAAATAGCAAAAATCAGTATACTACTGTTGTTGTTTTGGCTCTGTTTGAGTTCCGATTTGATCACTGATACTCCGTCGTCTTCGCTGAAACTACTCATATCGATGCTCCATGACACTCCAGACCGTTTCCCACACCTCGAATCGAGGCTGGAATCACAACAGATGTTTGTGCAGATACTCATATATCCATCGAGTTTTCTCTTGAATGTGAACGTGGGTCTATGTTGCTTGGATACAAGCATGATACAACACAAGTACTATATTTTTGGGTGTTTTGTCATGTATGATACTTAGTTTGACACGCACACACAAGATACTGCACGTAACTAAGTATGGTGTATAAGTGCTTATATATGGACTAAATTGGAGTTTCACATATTAGCCTTTTAGCGTATTATTTATTTGAATCATTTGACTTGTATGCTAATATTATGTTTCTTTGAGAAATCTTAAGTTTTTATATATATGGACTAAATTGGAGTTTCACATATTAGCCTTTTAGCGTATTGTTTATTTGAATCATTTGACTTGTATGCTAATATTATGTTTCTTTGAGAAATCTAATGGTTTTAGCATTAGAATAGCCAAAGGGGCATGGTACAAACTTGTTAGAGCCATTTCTTGCTATGATCGGAAGAACCCATAAATGGGGAGAGCCATAACTGCTGGCTAATGGCTCATGATCCGAAGGATCTAAAAAACGGAAAGCTTGGCTAATGATCCACATAATCACTAGTTAACATAGGGTATAATTAATATTGTTATTTGTTCACCCACCAAAATTATGATGCTTGTTAACCCCCCACTAAAATTTTGACACGTGTCAATCCCGTCAAAATAATACCACTCTAAAAGTGGTTTTATTCACCCACAAAAGTGACTTTTGTCAAATTTTTAGTGGAGGATGAACAAACACGGTAGTTTTGGTGGATGAACAAAAATGAACTCGAGAATTGGTCTTACACTCTCCTTGGGATTCTATAGCATGCCCTTTAACTAGGAAAAAAAATACTACTCTTTACTTGAGATGAAGAATAGAAATTGTATGAGCAAGCTATTAACAAACACAAAATCTTCAGATTTCCATTTCTTATTACTAGGATTATAGTACATTACACTCTGGAATGAAGCAATAACCATGGTCACAAGTAACTTCAACTACATCTCTAGGAGTGACCTCGCAATCCTGGTTACATCCTCTCCAGTAAATCCGTATTTCTGAAATGTGTCCAAGTAAGCTCCGCTTGCTCCAAACGCCTCCACTCCATGCACCACCCCCTTCTCGCCCACATACTCCCTCCACCCGATGGGCGAGCCGGCCTCGACGCCGACTCGCCTCCACACCTCGCTAGGGAGGACCGTCTCCTTGTACCGCCTCGGCTGCTGATCGAAGAGCCTCCAGCAGACCAGGGACACGACCCTCGCGCGCCTCCCTTCCCTTCTCAGCACCTGTGCAGCGTTCTCGCAGAGGCACAGCTCCGAACCCGTCCCTATCAGTATGATCTCTGGCGCTGCGTCGTCGCCAGAATTGTCGCTGACCACGTATCCACCTCTCTCCACTGCCGACGCCAACGTGCCTTCAAGATTCGCGGTAACCTTTTGCCGCGAAAGAGCAATCACAGATGGGGTGTCGCGGCTCGCAACGGCTACCTGCATGTATAGAAACGTGAGTTCGCTGCATCTGCACTCGTTATTCCCGCGGTTACAAAGATGCTATACAGTACATAAAAACCCAAATTACAATTGTTACACAAGCCGTTTACAATTACAGATATGAAATAACGAACTTTGCAACGTAGTTGCGAATACAATACTTGTTACAATCAAAATAACATCACACTATACTAGCCACTTGGACTACCACTCCCTATGTGCACACGTCAATAACAGATAAATATTATATTACAATTGCCAACATGGAAGTGATACTATTCTCTAGAATCCAAATCCAAACCCGAATAACACTTGTATAAATTTCTGTAATCCTAGCACCTGTTTCAACAATTATGTTGTCGCACAAAATAGTAAAAAACCAAGTTTGCATCACTTGGGAATCTTGTCAACGAGAAAGCCTCGACTTTCCATCAATAGTGCCAATGACACATTACTTTCCTCCGCTCTTTCAATGTTACTATCCCCTGGTGTATCATGACAGTATTGGTGGGGAGTCGAGGCTCACCACTTCACACTCACTGAATGATTTCTTCTTGTCAACAAACCGTGTAACATAAATGTTTTGATGAACATTTGTTGCTATTCTTTCTCTAAATTATCCCATATCCATATATTGCAGAAAACTGAGGTTGGAGGAAATGTACCTTGTAAGCCCCACTCGTCTCATTGCCGTCGGCAGGTCGAAACACTAATAGGCGCGGAATGGCTCTAAGTCCTACCAAGTGCTCGACAGGCTGGTGCGTCGGCCCATCCTCACCGAGCCCGATCGAGTCGTGAGTCAGCACGTAGACGACTCCAGCACAGCTCAGGGCCGACAGTCTCATCGCGTTCTTCATGTAATCCGAGAATGTCAAGAATGTCGCGGCAAAGGGAATCAGACCGCTCCCGTGCAACGCAATGCCGTTCGATATGCCGGCCATGGCGTGCTCCCGGACTCCGTATCTGATGTTGCGACCCCACGGTGTCACGGGTGGTCGGAAGTCGTCGTGGCCCTTCAGGTGGACCTTGTTCGAGCTGGACAGGTCTGCACTTCCACCGATCAATCCGGGGAGGACTTTTGCCAGTTCGTTCAGGCATTTCTCAGAGTATCCTCGGGTGGCGTCGACTGGGTCGGAACTAGACCATTTCTGCGCTCAATACAAGTTCAAATTGACATAAATTGTATGCATAAAGTGACTAAGAAATGTATCAACATTTTTTGTTGTTGATCAGAGTACTGGTAAGCAATCTTCCCAGCCTGGAGGTAGGCCTCCATCAAGCAAGGTTTTGAATTCTTCTGCTTCTTGAGGATACTTTCTTTGATAGCAAGCAAGAATGGAATTCCAGTTCTTCTCCAGGCTCTTGCCATCCTCTGCTTTCATCTGCATTTCCCTTAAAAAAAAAAAGGTAGTATGTTTTCATATATGATTTGTCAAGGTATTTACTAGAAAATCATATGCTATGTTGTCACAAATTCACTTGATTATTGTATTATCTATCATAATATACTGACAAAAATATATATCATATGACGGATTAAATACTACAATACCAGTAGCTTTAATAACGTAGAAATTGCAACAGGTTACAAGAAGTTAAGAACTGCACACATGAAATTCGTACTCGAAAGTTTTCAGCTACAAAACATCATAAATCTACCTTTTAATAGTTTAGAGGTTATTTTCTGTTCAAAGTTTTGAATCAATGATTACAATATACAACATATTTGATAATTAGAGGGTAATAGTTTTGCATTTGACAACTAATCCCTTTAATTTGATCATATTTTACCTCTGAATTAATCTATAAAAGAGATCACAAAACATACATTAATAAGTGCTATGGTTTGATTCTAATCCCAAGTCCAACCAGGATACACTTAGGACATCGTTAGGACAACCAACCCACAGGTCAGACGCTTATCCAACTTTTCTCAATAACAAATGAGCAGAACCTTTAATATATATCAGTAATCAGTTGTACCGAGGTCACCTGTAAACCATAGGAATGACATGAAAAGGTTGATGATCCTCCCATTTAACTTTCTCTCTCATTCTTCTCACATCTTCCTCTTCGAAAGTACCATGATGAGCTTTCGAAGTACCTTCCTTCGCGCTTAACCTCCCGATTAATGTTTTCACCTAAAATTAGTACTAACAATCAGATTATGCAACAATTTGGACCAACACCAAAAGGGGAATTCAAAGATAGTTTTGCCTTGATAAAAGTCGGTCTCCCGGTTTCACTATGAGCAGCTTGGAGCGCCTTGTCGAACGATCCTATATCGTCATGGATGTTCTCCACTGCAACAGTATTCCAACCGAGAGCTCCGAAGCGAGCAGAAACGTCCTCTGATAAAGAGAGTGATGTATCTCCGTCGATAGTGTTGTGGTTGTCGTCGTAGATCAAAGTGAGCTTATTGAGCTTCCAATGCGCTGCTAGAGAGGCAGCTTCGTTTGTTATGCCTTCCATGGCACACCCATCGCCCATAATACAGTATCTAATCAAAACATTGATATTGGCAACGAGACCAATTAACCAGAATCAAAGATAAATTTGTTAAAGAGGGAAGTTTGAGTACTGCAGAAGGATCAAAGTATTCGACTCACGTGCGGTGATCGACAAGAGTAGCATCCGGTTTGTTGAAACGTGCGGCTAGGTGCGCTTCCGCGAGAGCAAGACCAACGGCATTTGCAACACCTTGTCCAAGAGGTCCTGTTGCAAATGAAATCATTGTTAACAACTAAGGGCTGTTTGGTTCGCAGATTTGGAACATCAAATTGGTCAAAATCCGGATTTGGGACCAGTACTTTATATGTTTGGTATTGATGTAGTAATTTACAGTAAATACTAAAGCAATGGTAGATGATGAGCAGAAGCATATGTACCTGTTGTGACTTCAATCCCAGAGGTCACCACATTCTCTGGATGTCCAGGAGTCCTGCTTCCCAATTTACATAATTTCTTCAAGTCCTCAATCTGAATAAATGTAAAGATTACACGCAAATGAATATAATTTTTTTTTTTCTTTCAAAGTTTACTGAGTAGTTTCGATATGGAAGATTGTGTTCAAATGTAGTTCTTGCATCTTTTCTGGACTTTCAGATGATTTCCCTGAGTATTGTGTAGGTTGCTTGAAGCATGATATGATATGCCATTACTTTTGAAGATTTCATGTAGTCTAGAGGAGAATGTGGTTAAGATGACATTTCTTTGGTATGCCTGGCCCGAAAGAAATATTTTTTAATTCAAGATCCGTCAAATTTCTTTTCTTTTATACTTTGGGTATAATCTGGATTCCGGATTCGTAGATCTCAACAGAGAATTATGGTAAACCCATACTATGGAGGCAATATATATGTCTACGAGTACTCTTACATATCAACTGCAATGCCAACAGGTTCAGTGGATGTCACTGTTGGGGTTCAGTCTCGATTCAAGGTGTGTAGAAAGACGATCTTAACGTCGTGAAGCGTCGACGGAAATTGCGGCAAAGATGGTGTAAACCCCCTCCCTAAAATTTAGAGGTGTCCAAATTATTTATAGATTGATCACTATTTTATTTATTTGGTTGCGTGGTTCATATTGTTACCATACACGTTTGTGCATATTTTTCCAGTAGGAACTTAAGGAATATATAGTATCGTTATTATTTTTGATCTTTCTTAATATTTAGATAAATCATCTAAAGTTACTAAGTAAATTTTTTGAACATATTGATTTTTTTGTGTCTAAACCATAGTTATATGTATGGTATATATCAATTGGGCTTTAAAAGCCATAAAGGTAATGTACTATCCTTGTATATGACAACTAATTTCAAGATCCAGTAATGAATTTTTTTTGAAATAGAGATATTATTTGATTTCCCACATGTAATGCATTAGTTGGCACTTATGAGGATTCTCATTTTCTTTGCCTGGGTATTTACACGTTCATTATTAGGAACATCAAACTATATAATCTCCTTCATTCCCCATCCCATTCTCAACTACAATCATGCATGGCCATCCTTCCTTTCTTTTCCTCCATCAAACCAACTTTCCTTATTTATCTTCTTCTCCTTTACTGAATTCACCATCCTCATATATAGTACCTTCATCCAAAAACCATGCTTACGGCAATACCATCATTACCTCACCATCACCAGCATGCTCGATCCCATCAACCGACAACACCACAACCATCATCCGCTGGCACTCGACCGTTCGACCACCCCTCCGGTCCGCCAACCTTCTCGCAGTGCCTTGCGCGCGCTGATGCGAGGCACCCCTCTGATCGGACAACGCCACCATCGTCCAACATCGCCATTGCGGCGTGACCCTCCAGTCATCAAACCGATGCCATGTCGGAACATTCTCCTTCAGCCGCCAACCTACCTTATGTCAAGCTAATACTAGCCATCGTGCAACACCATGCGCCACCGCTATCTGTCGTGGACTTCGACGATGCCGAGTCCATGCTTTCTTCGCCAGTGCCGGAACATTTCGACCCTACCCGACGCAGACATCGAGAACCGGTAAGCCTTTGTTTCAGTTGAATATGGATAGTTGATACATGTAGTATTTGGAAGTTAGAAGGGCTATGTATATACTCGAAGAAAAAGAAGATAAATAAATTGGGTGTAGAAGAAGAAAAAGTATGTCCTCAGTTACATTCACATAGATTGACTAATGTTAGTATACCATATCACATGTTACAGTTGTTCTCGGTACTCGTCTACATGTTTATTTATTGTATTTCATTCGGCTTGCATTTTTTGTATCTTGTTATGTCCCTCTGAGGACTTGGTTTTCTTCCAGGTTATTGTTTAGTGCTGACATAGGATTGAGAACTACTTCAGGCTTTCAGGTATCGCTAGTTGATACTATCTTATCATTTTACCGCAGTTACATTCATTCCTAGTTCATAAAGTGTTGTGGATGATATATTAGAGAGAGAGATGGATTTTAATATCATATAGACAACTTATACGTATTCGAGTCGGACTAAAGTCCACTTAAATGCGTAGCTGGTCATTGCCATATGGTCTTGTCCAATATATTTTGGGACTGTGACGTGACAGATGGCGAAAAATAGGTGTCCAAACAGGAGCTCAAATTGAATCAAAATAGTAACGACGACATATCAACAGTATGCTAGTGGCAGTATACCGACGGTTTATCGCAAATTGGACAGTTTCTTCCAGAACCTATTTGCGTGGTCCTGGCGGTACGCCGCATCATACCAGCGGTATACCACCAACCAGGATCGGTTCGGGACCCAAAGTCAGCATATAATATGACCATGTTATTAAATCTGGACGGCCATGATGCTGGACTATTTTAGAATTTTTCTAAACCCTAAATTAGATTTTTCAACCTTTATATAGGGGGGGGGGGTGTTTGCCAAGGAAGAGCTCATATACGGAAAATTCAAGGGTGCATGTCCACAGAAATCTAAGATAAAGTCCGGACAGTTTGAAAATGAGATATGTTTGAAGAGTTGTCTTCTTCGTTCAGAGAGATCGTCATAAGGTTGCATACATA
This sequence comes from Iris macrosiphon, assembly GCA_036927795.1. Lineage (NCBI taxonomy): Eukaryota > Viridiplantae > Streptophyta > Magnoliopsida > Asparagales > Iridaceae > Iris > Iris macrosiphon. Next base: position 218,425 of record JAYESA010000192.1, on the reverse strand, counting down.
ATTCATTGTAATATTATATTTCTTTTTGAGTTTGGTGAGGGTTGAATTTGGGGACAAATGATTCAACATATTATATTCAATCTTGTATTTTTTTTGAGTTATATAGATTGATGTTTGTCCATATGACATAGTCATCGAACATATACTGTGTTTAATCTGTCTTTGATCTTATGTAGGACGGAGTTTTATTATTTTCAAGTAGATTGACATCGATTATGTTAAATATTTTGACCGATGATTGAACCAAAAATCTTTGGTACAGATATGACCGGGGTTCAACCGGGGTTCAAATAGGCCCTTTACGAGAGCCAAATGATTTGAGATCCGTAACATATCCACATTTACTTATTGGTTTGGTTCTGAGTATGTTTGTTTTGGTTTGCTATAGTTTTATAACTATAAGGTTTCTCAAAACCAAACCAAGATCAAAATGGTCCAAATCTAACCATTTTGAGTTTATTAAAAAACAGAAACCAAGCTTCGGACGGCTCAATTGTGTACATATTAGGATGGGACAAAAAAATATGCTGGTTCTTAAAAAACCTGGTTCAAATCCGGTCCGACCCGGTCCAACCCATAGTCCGGTCCAACCGGTTCTGACAACATACACTGATTCTTTTGCGTTCCCTTCCCATCAAGTGTCCATCAGTGAAGGTCGTGTCCATGAGTGAAGGTGCGATGTAGAGCGAAACACAAGTTGTTATCATTCATTGACTACTATGAGCAGAGTTAAAGCTAAAAGAGCAAAAACTTGAAAATAGCATCATATCGTATGTGTACCTGAACCGATTCAAAGCCGGCGAGGTGCAAGCACACGTACTGGAGCAAGCAGCCGTGTCCCGCGCTGAGCACGAGCCTGTCCCTGTTGAACCAGCCGGGGTTCTCGGGGTTGTAGCGCATGGCGTGCCGGTAGAGCACGTATCCGGCCTCGGCCATCCCGAGGGCCATCCCGGGGTGCCCGGCCCGCGCGTGCTGGACCGAGTCCACGACCAGCATCCGGATGTTCTCGACGGCCCTCCGGTCGACCGCGGGCCGGAAGAAGAGCCCGTCGTCGTCCTTCAAGATCTCCGCGGAAAGCGGGCCGTGCCGCTTCGCGAGCTCGGCGGCCCACGACGCCTTGTAGTCGGAGGAGGAGGAATGGATGAGTTGGGCCTTGGTCCGGTAGCTGAGCTGAAGCTTAGGTGCAGGTGGAGGCTTGGATTGGATTCTATGGGGAATGTTGAGAGTATGGTTGTGGTGACAGGAAAGGGAAAGGAAGGAGGAGAGAGCCATGATCACAGAGAAGTAGGAGAGAGAGAGAGAGAGAGAGAGGAGTGTGTGTCAATTGTCAATATACTGCATCATGTTGTGTTTGTTAACTCGGTGGCAAGGAGGAAGGATGGTTGTAGCTTGCAACACGTGGAGGCCAAGAACACGCGGCGTGCAGAGGAGAGGGTTTTTTGCGATCAGGGCCAGATTTTAGATTTTAATACAGTTCAACTACACAAACTCAAATAGGAACCTGCAATAGGATTAAAACGTGTGGACATTTTTTCGATTTTTTTCATATAAAATAATATATTTATATAAAATTATAAAAAAAAAAAAATTTGACGAAAATGCAGAGAGGAGGAGGACTCGTCAACTGAGTTGGCGGGACGCAGTCATCGAGAGGTCGCTCGCCAACTCAGTTGGCGGGGCGCAGTCCTCGAAGACCACCCATCCATCCGACTCCTCCCCTTCTCGGAGACCCCCCCCCTCCCTATAACTACCCTCAAGTCCTCCTCCTCCTCACACCAATTCTTCTCCTCCTCCTCCTCCTCATAGTCACAACACTTCTCCTCCTCCTACTCACAACACTTCTCCTCCGCCTCCTCCTCATAGCAATTCCTTTGCATCTTATAATCAACATTTTTGGAGATGGCTAACCACAATGACGGTCGTATTCCTGGTGGATCGACTACCAAGCTTATTATTAAGCAACACGAAGACCACATTTCTAGTCGAATATTTACTGGCGAGATAATTTTTAAAATTACAAGTTTCCAAGTTTAGTAATTTACACACAAAATATAATGCATGTGTTTTTTATAGTTATACGACCATGATCTTGCACTACCAGAAAAAGTCAAATTAGCGACGTTTAAAAACGTCGCTAAATAACAATAAATCATCGCTAATTAGGTTTAGCGACGTAATTAGCGACGTTATGAAGCAGTCGGAAAACACCAAGTCGCTAAAACAAAAAACGTCGCTAAACGTCGCTATACCGACGTTTTTTAGCGACTTCAATGTGTCGCTGAATTTAGCGACGTTTTGCGACGCCAAGTCACTAAAAAGCGACGTTCATTAAAGTCGCTAAACGTCGCTGATTAGCGACGTCAATCGCGACGTTACACCGACGTCTTTAATGACCTGGCTATACTTGCCATGTCAGCAATTGGCGACGCTTAGCGACGACTTTAGCGACGTCATTAGCGACGAACTTAGCGACGTTTTACAGAGTCGCTGATTAGCGACGTAATTAGCGACGTAAATTAACGTCGCTAAGCGTCGCTACACGTCGCTAATAACGTCGCTAATTTTAAAAAAAAAAAAAAAAATTCCAGAATCAAATATTGGTGATTCCCTGCAGTTTTACAGCATCTTCATCATACACACCAACATGATTCAATCTAGTTAACTATATAATCCAATTAAATTAAAAACCACAAGAAGTATCAATCCAATTAAATGTGGATAACTATATAATCCAATTAAATTAACTAAAAAATTCAAGACCACAAGAAGCATCATACATCATGTCTATTGTTGAAGTACCAATAATTCATAAATAATAATAAAAATAACTAGACTACTACGGATCTGCAGGAGGCTGACCAGCGGCGCGCTTCAAGGATAACAACTCCTCATACTCGTCCCGTGGAATCGACACCGATGTCGATGGAGAAGACAGTGACGTCGGTGGCGGCCGTGCACGCTCCAAGTCTGCGAGTCGCTGGTTGTAAGAATCCAGGGTATTTAACAGCCTCGTACTGCTATCACCCATTGAATCCTGCATCCTCGTCAGGTTCTCGCCCATCGATAGCTGTGACGCATGCATCCTCGTCAGCTTCTCGCCCATCGATAGCTGTGACGCCTGCAGCTCCATGATGTTGCGATCATTGGAGGCTCTAATATCATTTGTCAATTCTCGTAGCTCCGTCATGCTGCGGTCGAGCATATCCAATCGTGCGATAAGCATCGGATCGTCCGCCTGCGGTTGGGACCGGGACTGGTCCTCCATACTTCGCAGCAAGTCGTCACGGAGAGACGCAATCTGACGGTCAACGGCCTCCTGGACGGCCTCCTGGACTCTGGCCGACGACTGCGAGGGCTGCGACTGCGAGGGGTGTGTGGAATGCACAGCTGTCGGGGAGGCCCTAGATGACTGCGTCGCAACCAGGGCGCCATAGGAGCCCGTACCGTAGTACGTACCCCTCTGGAGACCACCAGCTGCGGTCACCCACAGGTCGTCCGCCGACGGAGATGGACCGGGCTGCGACGAAGCACCAGCCTCTCCAGGTGTAGGTGCACTAGCAGTCGCCCGCTCACGAAGCCTAAGATACTCGGCCTAGAAAAGGTTTGGAAACTCAATAATTGCCTAAGTTATATTAAAATAAACACAAAGTAAAGTAATACTTACATAGGTCTGTGAGGCCCTCTCATCAATGAGATTTCCGTCCTTGCGATGGGTGGCCAAGAAGACGGTCACCATGTTTGCATCCTCACCCCTCTGTACCTGTTAAAAATATATTTTTTATTACTAAACTTAAATATTTTTTCCAAGTACCATTTTATGGTACTTATATTAAAATAATATATTTTAAAAGAAAAAACATACCAAACGACGGAAATGTTCCGTCATCGGAATCGAGCCACCACACCACTTGGCAGCATTCTGCCTAGCCGCCTTGGCCTTCTTAGACCTTTTCTTGTAGCTCGGATCGTCGAATCTAGCCCTCATCGCAGTCCACTGCTCAGGCGTGATCCAACCTTGGATCGATTTTCCAGCACGATCACGAGCCTTCTGGTCATCCAGAGCATCTCGGATAAGCTTGGCGGCAACGGTAGGAAAGAGCCGCTCGATCAACTCGGCCCGGTGCGGAGGATAAAAATACGTTTGCTATAATAAATAATTCATTAAGTTAGCATCACGAATATGCATAAATTAGAGGATTTATTTAATATACTTTTACCTGGAAGTGCGCAAACCAGAACGCCTTCCTCTCCTCCGGAGCCTCAGAGTAGTTGATCCAAGGGCCACCGTAGTTGTTCCTCAGAAATTGGCCCAGGCGTCTCTGAACCGACGATGGACGATATCTATACAGAAATAATAATTTAGATTACTGAAAAAGTCAATATACGATGAATAAAGAGAAACACAAATATATACTAAACCATCTAATTGACTTACTTTGTTCCGTCGGCCCAAATCTCTGTCCTCGTCTCCTCCGGTGGTGCGCATGGAGGATCTTGCTGATGCTGGGACAACGTCGGCACGACCTCCTCTACATGCTCATCAGTCTCCATGGTTCCGTCAGCAGGAGGAACGCTGGACGAGGGAGTACTATCACGAGTACTATCACGCCTGGAACTACTCGTCCCAGGAGTGATGCCACGCAACGTCGTCGCAGTCGGAGATGTGGCTGCTCGATATACTGGAGTACTGGGCGACGATGATCCGGAACCAACAGTAGGCAGTACCGGAGTGGCACTCTGTCTACCTCGGGACCTGCCGAATCCTCCGCGTCGTCCTGTCATATCTGATAACAACATATGATGAATATAGAGAAACACAAATATATACTACATTCTACAGTCAAAATGTGATACATATCTCAAAGCATTATACAGTCAAAATATAATACATATATTCGTTAATGTCAAAATGTGATACATATCTCAAAGCATTATACAGTCAAAATATAATACATATATTCGTTAATGTCAAAATGTGATACATATCTCAAAGCATTTTACAGTCCAAATATAGTTACATTCTACATGGAATATTTTATATTTTCAATCATCTTCAGAAAATTCATCTTGTTCGCCTTCCTCGTCCTGCTCTTCCTCTTCCTCGTCTTCAATTTCATCTACTTCGTCCTCTTCGGATAATTCTACATCTTCTACATTATTACTCGTGTAATGAGTAACTTCCGTTGAGTCCACATCTACAATATTTGTTACAAGAGGTAGATCGTCCTCCTGATAAGCTATTTCGTCAATGTCAAAGGTATTTCTAGCTTTAGTCTTGCATACTGCCCACCAATCCGACCTCGCTGACCCCCGTCTAGGATAAGTTGTGAAGTACACGAGCTGAGCCTGACTTGATAGGACAAATGGTTCGTAGCCTTGATATCTACGCTTGTAGTTTATATCCACAAGGCCATGCTTGTCAATTTTCCAACCTTGATCTTGAATCGGATCGAACCATTCACACCTGAATAGCACGATATTAGCAGGTTCTGGGCCATAATTATATGTCAACTCCACAATCTCTCGTAAGATGCCAAAAAAATCATTGCCCGGATTGACGTCTTTGTAGTTTGTAGATTTGATACACAAACCACAGTTTTTCGTGGAATCAAGATCCAGAAAGCTGTCTCTGATAGGAGCATTTGTTGACTTGAACCTGAACCCATTCACACAGAAACTTGGCCATATTTTTACGGCAGTAATTGGTCCCTTGGCTAGAGTCCTAATAGATTCAGTCTCGGATGATATTAGACGATCGACCTAAATACCAAAGTAGCGATGGTAAGTTATTTGTTTTACAAGTGCAGAAATAAAAAATAATTACCAAGTATCTTACATATGCGCTCAACCAAGAAGGAAAATGGCATCTCATTTCTTGTTCTACTTCTTCGTCTGTTATGTAGGGTCTAACCGACCTTAACTCATCATTATATGTGCTGAAAAACAATGATGCAACTGCTAATTAGTAGCATAATAGTATCTTATACTATTACATTGAGATGATGTAAACGTGGACGTATTAATTACTTACCCCTCTAGCTTCTCCACTTCATCCTCGTCGCAATTGAGTAATATATACAATTGAGCAGCCCTTAGCTCATCGTCATTCAAATATCTCTTCTTCATTTTTCCCGAAGGCTTTCCGGATGCATTGAATACTTTGAGTATTGCATCATTAGATTCCTTATATGCGTCGTCGTTTCTGGGAGCTTTATTCCTATTAGTAGCAACATGCGGTTTGAAATACGTCGAGCAAAAGTTTGTAATCTCCTCGAGAACATAAGCTTCACAAATAGATCCTTCAACCCGTGCCTTATTTTTCACCTTTCTCTTTAGGTGATTCAGATGACGCTCGAAGGGGTACATCCACCGATAACCGACAGGACCACCAACACGTGCCTCATAGGAAAGATGAATTGGCAAATGCTCCATAGAGTCGAAGAATCCTGGAGGAAACACCTTCTCGAGCTTACATAGTGTTACCGCAATGTCCCTCTCTTGCTTTTCTAGACGATCGACGAGCAACTTAGTACAACAAAGATCTCTGAAGAATATGCTCAGCTCTGTCAATGGGTCCCAAACGACCTGCGGTAAGAATTCCCGAAATGCAATCGGAATTAACCTCTCCATGAATACATGACAATCGTGGCTCTTCATACCTACTAGTTTATTCTCCTTGAGGTCGACGCATCTTCTCAAGTTCGACACGTACCCGTCTGGAAACTTTAGACCCTGAATCCACCTACAAAGTCTACCTTTATCCTCTTTATCCAGTGAGAAAACTGACTTAGGTTGCTTTAACTTTCCATTCCCCTCCTCTATCAGATGCAATGCAGGACGTCTACATATGTCTTCTAAGTCCAACCTGGCCTTCGGATTATCTTTCGTCTTCCCCTTTACATCCATTACAGTATTAATTATGTTATCAAACACATTCTTCTCGATATGCATGACATCAAGGTTATGTCTGATCAGATTGGTGCTCCAATATGGCAGATCCCAGAATATACTCCTCTTCGTCCAGTTATGGGTGCGACCAAATCCGTCACACTTGTACCCCTTAGCAGGCTCTTCGATAGCACTTGGTAAATATTTTACCTCTTCCCATATCGTGCATCCGGGCCACCTTGGAGGTGGATTGGCCTTCTCCACAACTCCCGCACGAAAAGCATTCCGATTCCTCCGGTACGGATGATCCTTCGGCAAAAATTGTCGATGACAATCGAAGAAGCACGGTTTGCCTCCGTGTTTCAAACAGAAAGCCTGAGAACGGTCCATGCAATACGGACATGAGAGACGACCATGGGTGCTCTATCCCGATAACATTCCATAGGCCGGAAAGTCGTTGATGGTCCACATAAGTGCTGCCCTCATCTGAAAATTCTGCTTTCTAGAAACATCGTACGTGTTGGCACCTACTTCCCACAGCTGATTCAACTCATCTATCAAAGGCTGTAAGTACACATCGATGTTCCTCTTCGGATTGTTCGGACCCGGGATAATAACGGTTAGGAACATATACGGAGTCTTCATGCACATCCAAGGCGGTAGATTGTACGGAGTGACGATCACAGGCCAACACGAATACTGGGAGCCCGAAAGTCCGAATGGGGTAAAACCGTCAGAGCAGAGCCCCAATCTGACATTACGCGCTTCCTCGGCAAAATGTGGATACTCTCGATCAAAGTGCTTCCATGCTTCTCCATCGGATGGATGATCCAATACTCCTTCGATCTGTTTTCGCCTGTGCCAACTCATGTTTTCTGCAGTCTCCTTAACCATAAACAACCGCTGCAACCGCGGCGTCAAAGGCAAGTAGTGCATCGAATCGGTAGGCTTCCTTGCACCGACAGACTTTCCTCTAACAGTGGCCTTGTAGCGATCAGCACCACAGAATCTACACGCATCTTCATCCTTGTTGTCTTTGTAGTACAACATGCACCCATTGCGACATGCATCGATTTTCTCGTATCCCATCCAAAGCGATCTCACCATCCTCTTAGATCGATAGAAGTCTTTAGGCAACTTTGCACCCTCGGGCAAGATCTCTATAATCAAATCGAGCAGTCGATTATAGCATTCTTGCGACATGTTAAAATCGGACTTGATGCTCAATAATCTTGTAACCACCTCCAACGGTGAATGGTCCTCACAACCAGGATATAGTGGAGTCCTTGCATTCTCAAGCAACTCCATAAACTTTGCAGCATCGGCATTCGGTGCCTCCTCAGCTGCATCATAATTGTCTGGATTGAAACTAGGTCCTGCCGCATCATAATTGTCAGGATTGAAACTAGGCCCCGCCGCATCATAAACCATGTTCACCAACCCGTCGTCGTAAGCATCGTGGTCTTGGACATCCATATACGGCTCCACATAGGGCTCCGACTCTGATGCTAGAGATACAAGTTCTCCGTGCGCGGTCCACTGATAGTAATTCGGCGTAAAGCCCTTCGAGTATAAATGATATGTAACTTCCACTTCTGGATGATATTTCCTGTTGCGACATCTCACACATGGACACTTAATTTTGGTACCGTCCATGTACTGAGGGAACGCCTTGGCGAACTGCAGAAACTGCTGTACACCCTCAATGAATTCATCCCGCACACCGCACATGTCATCAGGATGACGGTTGTACATCCACGAACGATGACGCAGATAGTAATTCATATCCATTTCTAGATACTTCTGCAAAATTGACAGTATGTATCATATAAATCATTACATGCAAAATTAACTTCTGTGTCTGTGTCAGTGTCCGTTATTGGAAAAGCAGTATATATATATATATATATATATAACATTACCCAAATAATATCTTAATACCACTTTACTACTATACCTTAACCCACTTCTGTGTCAGTGTCCGGATTTTAGTGTAGTAGGCTCCAGCCGAAGCCAATAAGTTTCTTGAGATGCATGTCCTTAATGATGCATGCTGCGATGATATCTTTGCTCCATTAGAGGCTCTTCATACTGCTAGCTAGTGATTTCAGTAAGTGTTGAAATTAATCCTTTATTTATTTAAGCTGATTTGTAAGTTTCGTTTAGCTAATTCAACTGTTATAGTCATATTATTTAGACCATTAGGCACTTCTTGAAACTGGCAGTAGGGTGAGGAACTGAGATACATAACTCCGCAGTACTTTGCTTTCAGCAATTAACCCCTATATATATTGGGAGTGGAACGAGGAAGTAGCTAGAGCTCAAAATTCTTGGGGCACAATTAAGGACGGTTGCTTAGATCATACACTTCCTGGTCGAATAATTGGCGTTCTAATTAATTTGATCACATGATCAGTTGTTGTACGAATATTCAGGAATTAGTTCTAATTTGTTCACCCAATATACGTAGTCATGACATATGAACATGGATTCAATAATAGCTATCATTTTTTCCCCTCCTCCATTGGACCAATGAATAGTAACCACAAAATCAAACAATTAGTATGTATGTATATATATATATATATATATATATATATATATATATATATATATATATATATATTGCAAAAGTGCAAATAAATATACTTATGTTCTTTCTTTCTTATTCATCGATCCATATTATTTATTTATTTTATACTTGAAAGAAGAAATTAAAATCTGATCTCTACATGATCGCACATGCATGAACATTGTCAAAAAACCTAACCCTAACCCTAACCCTAACCCTAACCCTAACCCCATGTCAAAAAACCTAACCCTAACCCTAACCCTAACCCCATGTCAAAAAACCTAACCCTAACCCTAACCCTAGGTCCAGATCAGTGTCTGTGTCAGTGTGTGTGTGTGCCGTGTCTGTGTCAGTGTCAGTGTGTGTGTCGTGTTTGTGTCAATGTCACATGTGTCCTGTGAGAGAGAGAGAGAGAGAGAGAGAGAGAGAGAGAGAGAGAGAGAGAGAGAGTATACCTTGCCTTGCCGGAGTAGTCGCGGTCGACGGAGCTGGGGAGGGGGGGGGGAATATATTTTCGAATCGAAATTTCAACTGACGGGGAAAAAGGAAACCGACCCCTAATTAACCAAATTTTAGCGACGTTTAGCGACGTCCAATAAAAATGTCGCTAAATTAAATATTTGCGACGTAAAGGACGTCGCTAAACACGTTGCTAAATATTTTGAGTTTAAATGTCGCTATATACGTCGCTAAACGTCGCTAAATTAGACATATTAGCGACGTTTAGCGACCTTAATTGAACTTATAGCGACTTATCTTTTAAAATCGTATTAAAAGTCGCTAAACGTCGCTAACTGTCGCCATTTAGCGACGTCTAGCGACGTGTTTATAATGAGTCGCTAATTTATGTATTATTAGCGACGTTTATTTTGACGTCGCTAAAATACGTCGCTAATCCCGCTTTTTCTAGTAGTGTTGGTTTACGAACCCGAATCCATGTACATTGGCGGACCGAAAGAAATTATCGTACGTGGGAGCTAAATTCGGTCCAAAAGGCTTTGGTGGAATCCTTTGGATTCCACTATATAGATCGTGTTAGATATTTAATCCACGATCTTCATTTAGTTGTAAGTCTTGTGGAGCGTTGGTGGCCTGAACGCAACACTTTCCAACTCTCATTCAGCGAGATAACGATCACCCTATTTGATGTGACAAATATACTAGGATTACCTATTAAAGGTGACGCTATATATTTTGATCCGCACTTAAAGGGATCTGATCTGATCATGAGGTATCTCGGTGTTAGCCCTCCATCTGGTATAAAAGACGATAATTTTGTGAAGTTTACATGGCTTCGTGGCAACTTCATGGACCTACATCACACTATTGACGGGGTGGTTGATGTAGATGAAATGCGGGTATGTATTTTTATTAGTATATTTGTTTATGACTTAATTTAGTGTCTATATAACACTTAATATATCCAGGTCATTCGTTGCACTAGAGCGCATCTGCTCTGTTTATGTGGTGCAATTCTATTTCCCGATGCATCAAAAAATATGGTAAATGTGCAGCTTCTACCATTCTTGGATAATTTGACAAAACCTACTGAGCATGCGTGGGGAGCTGCTACTCTTGCCTTTTTATACGCCAATCTGACAGAATTTGTGAGATCCAATCGTAAGAGTATTTGTGGATGTATTTCACTGATTCAGGTATGAATGAAAGACCTAAAAAAGTTAGAGTAATTTTATACGCAAATTTTGTTTGTACTAATGTCATATTTTTGTTTTATAGTTCTGGTCCTACGAGCACTTCTATATTGGTAGGCCTGTTACTAGCATTCTCAGTGATGTTGGAGTATTTTCAGTTGCTATGCGCTGGCCCACAAATGTAGTGGATTATCAACACTACCAATACAGGAGTGTATCACTTTATCGTAGGCAATTTGATACACTGCAGTATAATGAGGTAATTTTTAAATATCTAATAAATATCTTTAAATTATTTCAGTTTTGATCGTAGATAAACATCACATCTATTTGATACAATATCTTTAAATAGGTTACCTGGTTACCTTACTCATGTGAAGATGATGCTCCAGAAATCAAGAGGACATCATATGCGTTTACTTTACACATATCTCATATTATATATGATCGGTTCACCATGTACCATCCGGCAGACCGTGTTATTTGACAATTCGAAATGAGCCCAATAATTCCCGATGATCCACCGACAGTCGGTTATGAGGCAGCAAATACATTACAACGAATCCTTGGTCTCGTTGCTGACTGGAATAATCGGTTCAAGAATTATAGTGTGAGGGACATGTCTCCCAGACTAAGATCTGCTGAGGAATGTAAGTTATAAGTTACTCATTATTCGTATTGATTTAGTGTAAATAGTTTGCTAAAATTTTGTTTATATTATGCAGACATGGGTAACCTGGACTATAGGCAATGGTGGGGATGCCCTCTTATGAGCAACCGAGTATACCAATATGAGCAGCAAAGGTTCAAGAGTAGATCCGTAGATGATTCTACTCTGCGTGCTTTTGCCGATGGAATGCATGATTTGGTATGACTTTATTATACTTTCAAAAATACATATACATAGATATGATAAATATATTAATTTACAAGTTTAAAATTTCAGAGTGGTGTATACCGACAATATTTACAACAACCTCATAGAAACCTTTTCCCACAAAGTCGACGTCTTATGGAGGAACTTGTGACTCGTGTTGATCATCTGGATATTGGATGGGAACCTGAAATGCCTCTAGTACAATCACGTCTTCCACCAGACTATCCGACCGGCTTAGTACGACAGAGACACTCTCGTCGTCGTCGGAGGGATACTGTAGAGGACCCTTTTCACCATTATGCTGGAGCGGGCCCGAGTGACTAGTATGCTGGAGGGAGCCCGAGTTACCAGTATGCTGGAGCGGGTCCGAGTGACCAGTATGCTGGAGCGGGCCCGAGTTACCAGTATGCTGGAGCGGGCCCGAGTTACCTGACTGCTGGAGCAGGTCCGAGTTACCAGACTGCTGGAGATGAAAGCTACCAGATATTCACACAATTTTTTTCGACTCCATCAGCACCGCTGCCTACCCAAACTCAACAAGACGAGGAGGAGGATGAGTAGATAATTTATAACAATGTTTGATTTGTAAAGGTTTTTGATTGCAATATTTGGATATTGAACAATTCTATTTTACTCTCTCATTATCAGACTCACTATTACAATATTTTTAAGTTTGTATTGAACAATTCTATTTTACTCTCTCGGTTGACTAGTATATCTTCTTCGGTTGTGTCCCATAGCACCACAATTACTGCAACGTAGATCTCTCGTCGATGAATTCCGGGGTTTGATGCGGTTCTTCTTTGGTCTTCCGTCTTTGCGTCTTATATCTGGTACCCCAATTTGTCCTCTAACCAAAGGAGCTTGGATCTTGTAGGGAACTGGAATTGGCTCCATTTTTGGTGCGTATACACTTCAAGGTCTCCGTCGAAAATACTGCAGGATAAAAATTATCAATACGAATATTGCAATATCTACAAACAAAATATGCATGTATACATAGTATATAAGTATGGTACCATCTAAAACATGTACAAGATCTGTCAGTTATATTAACAATATAGGTTCTACTTGTTGCACGGTCTATTATTTCAAACTTATAACTATCAATAGCTAATATTTCTATGTGATTCTTCTCTTTAATAATAGAAGCCATGTTCTTTAACATCTTCGGACAATAATCTGTGTCTATATTTTCAGCATTCTTTCTACGATTGTCATGAAGTATAATAATCTTGGCTCTAATACCATCGAGAAGTATTGTTATTGGCTTATCTCGTAATTTCTTAATCCAGCTATTGAAACATTCAACAAGATTAGAAGTGTTAATATCTAATCTAGGACAAGTAGCATACGCTGTTATCCAATGTTCAAATTGACGACTTTCATTGTTTACACCAATAAGCCAATCGTACAAAATTATGTTCTCGGCTTTAATTATATCAAACACACTCTTTGCATCCGTTTTATTATATGATCTAGCAAGCGAGTCTAACAAGTGTTGAAATACTGGTTCTTTGGTAACTTTTTTCATGTTTTGTTTAAAATGTTGAATACAAAAAAAATGAGGAGATGCCGGAAAAATAGCACGAACAGCATTTATTAATCCCTTTTGCTTGTCAGATATAAATAAAATTGTACTCCAATCATTAAAACAACTTTCAAAAGATATTTTAAGAGAATTTAAAAACCAAGACCAAGAATCACTATTCTCACATTCAGCAACAGCATAAGCTATAGGATATAATTGATAGTTAGGATCGTGAGCACAAAGCAATAAATAAGATACCTTGATATTTAGACGAAAGAAATGTAGCATCAGTGTTAATAATTGGTAAACAGCCCCTTAAAATCCATCAATACATGACTTAAAACAAATAAAAATTTGTTGGAAGCTATTGTTTTCGGCAGTTTTAATAAAGCATGTACTACCTGGATTTGTCTCCATAATTCTATAACAATACTCCTCAAGACTAGCGTATGCCTCATCATAACTACCATTAATTTCAGCCAATGCTGTCTCTCGGGCTCTCAAGGATTTGGAATAACTAACTTGTATATGGTGCTCCCTATATATATCTTTGTAAACCCCCTGATTTTTCAGGATTTTAAAATAGATTTTTCAGAAATTTTTTGGAATTTTCGGTGATTTTTCGATAATTAAAAACAAGGTATTTTCGACATTAAATAAAATTAAATATTTTTAAATAATATTAAAATATTATAAAAATAATATTTTTGGGTGTAAAATATAATATTGGACTTAGGATAATTTTTCTGGAATTTATTGGACCCCAAAAATATTTTTAAAAGACCTAAAACCCTATTTTTTAAAAACCCAAATAAACCGGGTTGAACCGGGCTCAAACCGGGTTGAACCGGCCTGAACCCTGTCCAACCGAACCGGACCGGACCGCCCACCCTAACGGGTCGGGTCCTACCCAAACCCGACCCGACCCGACCCGCCCCCCTCACCCGCTCACCCCCACGACCCCCCCCCCTCCCCGCGCCCCGCTCGGCCCGCAGCCGCCCGCACCCCGCCCGGCCTCGACGCCACGTCTCCGCCCCACCCGCACCCCTCGGCCACGATCCCCCTCTCTTCCGCCTCGCCCGGCGCCACCCCTCCTCCTCCAGCCCTATTTAAACACCGCCTCGCCGCCTCAGCCTACCGCACCACCACCACGAACCACCACCGGCTCCGCCTCCGTGTAAACCCCCTCACCCAAAATTAGGGCTACTTGGCTTAGATAGTAAAATTAGGGCTAGTTTGAACCCAATTAAAATTAGAACACGACTTTTATTTAATTATGCAATAATTAAATAACGTGTAGCGCACCTTACCGTGCTTCGATAATTGGAGTACCTCACTAGCCATTGCATATCTAAAACTTCATGATCTCATCCTAGACATGTCCGCCTACTATTCTGACCCTTGTGAAATTTATAATATTGCTCTCTGATGCTATATTTTAGCCGCACAATAAACGTCACGGACGTTATTTCTTAATTCGAAATAAATTCCAATTTTGTACCCTTGTGCGTCCCAATCGAAATTTAGGACACAATCTTGACCATTTTGTGCAAACCGAATTTTATTAATATTCTACACTGTTCCCTCTACGCCCCAGACAATTGTGTCCCACCTGATTTAATCCCATGTACTCCTAATTAATTCTAGAACATCGTGCGCGTTTCGATTTAATTAATTAAATTTAATTTTTGCCTTTGTGCAATTTTCCAATTTTTGGGGGGCTTTTATGCAAAAATGCCTTTTAGTGTCCCCACCATTGGACAATTCATGAAGAAACTCAATTTTCCCTTCACGTAGATTTTTCCGTAATTTTTAGCATGTGCAACGTGCGCACATCGCCCTCGTATATTTTTAACCCCATCCTTGTATTTTAATCATGCAATTATAGCCCTTCCAAGCATCCCCATGTGAGCCCAAGGCCAAGCCCAAGGAATGTTGACCAAGCCCTAATTCCTAGGTCAACCCAAACCAAAAATTTACATGTATATAAACACCTCTTCCTTCCCTTTTCTTTATATTTTATTTTTCCTAAAAACCTAAATTCCCATAGCCGACACTGTTCATCCCTCTCCCAACCCGATTCAGCACCGACCCCGGCCATCCCGATTCGCCGGAGAAGCTCCGTCGGCCCTCCCAAGTTCACCACCTCTTCTCCATCCTCCTCCTCCTCCTCCTCCTCTTCCTTCAGCCTTCCCGGCCGGATCCCCAACAATAACTCACCATCACCATGAACCGCCTTGCCACCTCGCCGGAGCGGATCCCCAACAGCGACCCGCTGCACTGCACACCCGCAGCACCCGCCTGCTCGGCGTCGACTCCACACGACGACCCCCGCCTCTCCTCGAACTCGCGAGCCGACCTACCGGAGTAGCATCTCGACCAGGACCCGCCGCTCCCGTCGACTTCGAACCATCATCCACACCACCACAGGCCGTCGATCTCCTCCCCTTCCCGCCGGACTCGACCACGACGCCATTAGTGCCGCACCACCACCAATACGACCACCTCTCATCGACATTACCCGAGCTCCTCCTCCTTTCGTTCTCTCCTCCGCTCTCCTCCTCTTCCCTATCCTTCCTTCGCCTCGCCGAGCCATCGAGCACCCTCGACTGAACGACTCCCCGCCGCCGGAGTCATCAGCACCCCTACCACCTCTTCTCCTCCTACTCCCAGCCACCATTATCATCATCAACTTCACCACTGCCACTTCCCTACACTTCCTTCCTTCACCATGCCACAGCCTTCCCCCTCCTAGACCTCTCCTCCCCTAGCTGGCCGGACCACCCCCTCGCTGGCCAGAGGTCAGCAGCCACAACCTGATCATCATCATCAATAATCTTCATCATCATCGTATCACCATCAACACCCATCATCATCATAAACATCACCACCATACATTGTCATCACCACCACCATTGCTATTAACACCATTACCAACATCATCATCATCACCCTCGTCGTCATCTCATCACCATCACTCCTCACCATTCATTATCATCATCAGCACTGTCGTCCTCACCATCATCATCGTTATCGTCGTCAACCTCTCTTCGTCGTCGTCCAGCCGATTCCGTGCACGTACTCCAAGGTAAGAACCTGTCCCGTCTTCTCCTTGTTATGTGAGTTTGTGTGTGTGCCGGTAGGATATTAGTATTGCTTATTGACTGTTAGTTGACATCAGGCCCTGAGTCGGTGAACCCAGATGCGTGTACGTATATGTACGCATACGCATATATTACTCATTGGTATATATATTTATATCTATACTTACTACATGTATTCAATTGGTATGAATAAATTGGGTTTTATATATAGAAATATATAAATATATGGTATGTACGTAAATTGTAAGTAATTAAATCCTATGCTAATTTATAATTATGACTATATATATTCAGACTGTACGACCCTATGACACCGTGGACTGTCCCGTATTCACCCTTGACCCTGTTGACCCTAAGAACAATGTTGGTGTCTGCCTTGTGTACACCGACGTACTGGCAAGACCGTGTTGGTTGACTGACTTATTGTGTACAGTACTTAAAGACCGACACCCGAGTAATTCAACGCGTAATTGATCGTGTTAGATGACTAGTGCTACCCCTAGGGTACCCCCTGAGTCCAGTATAAATATTGTTGTGTGTGTGCACTAGTGTAATGACTAATATTTTTATTGTATTATATCATATGTACATAGGATATTGGATTTATTCTGCGCGACTTCTGGAGCAGGTTATTGGTACATCGCAGCCTTCTTGCCAGGCAAGTATACCTTGCCATTGTACTATTATTCATATTCCATATGTTGCATGCATCCTTATTTTCTGTCTTTAGTTCATATATTTTAATTGTTATATAAAATGCGTGCGACGGTGACGTCGCGATATATTTTTATTTATGTATTGCATTGACCTTGTTCATGAGACTACCCCATTATCATGTAGCACCATTAGGTTCATTGGCCATGACACAGTTGTTACAAGAGTGTGAGTCTCATGTAGATCACGGACTGCGTGACAGGTCTGGCCTCCTGTACGTATGGGCCGTGCGTTAGGAATAACTGCTGTGAGAAACTTTGCATGCTAGTAGACTTGGCAGTTATTAGAGGTGTTATCGTGTCATGGATGTGACATGCTTAGAGCATGGGGTGGGGAGAACAACAAGTACCGTATTTGAGCTCCTTTGCACTTTTTCCTATGCACCCGGATTCTCCACTGGAGATACGGGCGGTGATGACCCATATATATATATTATGTACATTGGCGGGCCTCCGCCGTTCAAAAGACGACGTGCCTTTGGGCCCCTGAATCTTCAAAAGAGAACCATGCCAAATCCCAGTTTTCAGCCAGATAGCTCACTTGTGGGGAAAGTTATTCTTAAACTGCATTCACTTTAGACGGTTAGGCGACCCATTAGATATTTATTTCAGTACTTTATTGGCATGTGTTTAAGTATCTTGTTATGTCTCTCTGAGGACCTGGTCCCCTGCCAGGTGTATTTGTTCTTGAGTATTCGCAGGAGCGCAGATTCGGATGGTTACCTATGTTTCGAGGATGTCTTCTCTTCGAGCCGTGATTGCTAGCTGGTACACTTATATTGTGTTTGATTGTGTTGTACTTATATAGTATTTGCTTTTATATTTGAGTTGGTAGTGGATTTGTTTCCATCCAACTAGCATCCTTAGATACTTCTTATTGAGATATAGTTTCATAGATACTGGTTATTTATTTCTATATGATTTCGGTGGATGAGATTTAGATTTTACCCTGTGACTTGTATTACCTTTTATACCACTCGTGGATTTGATATTCACATTACAGCGTACGTATGGATTTGGTTTTCATATATTGG
Source organism: Iris macrosiphon (assembly GCA_036927795.1). NCBI lineage: Eukaryota > Viridiplantae > Streptophyta > Magnoliopsida > Asparagales > Iridaceae > Iris > Iris macrosiphon. Next base: position 200,054 of record JAYESA010000192.1, on the reverse strand, counting down.
AGTTGCCATATCCATGCGGCTGGCATGCTTACGTGTCCTAGTCCTACGTATTTTTGGGACTGGGGCGTGACACTCCGGCCCTCGGCGCCTCGCCGCCCTCGCGCGCTGCCACCCTCTCCCCTCGCCGCTGCCACCGGCCCCGACTCCGCTGTCCCCGCTTCCACCCGCAGCAGCAGCAGCCGCAGCCTCACCTCCGGCCGCCCGAGCCCCGGCGACGCTCAGCCCCCCCCACCAGCGTCTCCGCCTCCCTCCGGCGAAGCCCTTGGCCGCATCCCCCAGTCGTGCCCCAGCCTCAGCCAGCTCCGGTCGTCGAAAACCTAACCCTAACCCTAGCTTCGTGACGTCGTGTCGTGTCGACTCGCGGATACGAAGAAACCCCGTTCTGAGGAGCCCTGTTCAGGTAGCTTTTTCTCTCTCCTCGCTGCCCCATTTTTGGTTCCGTCTGTTGAAACGCAAACCCTGCGTGACCCTCTCGATGCCCGTGCAATCCGCTCGGTGTGTCGCGTCCTGTGGTGATCGCAAACTGCGACCCAAAATCAGAAAAACAATGCCCTGTTTCACCCCGGAACTGAGTGCGTCCCGCCAAACGGGACGACTTGGTCACACGTGGTCTTCACCGAAAGGTACGCGCCGTTGATACGGATGTGCGGGATTTCACAGAAGTTGATTTGGATGTGCGTGCATACCGAAATCTACGCGTATCCGCCGACAACGTCCCGTATCCGTCCGTTCTGAATCTCGTTGTAACTTCGTGTACACATGTCGGATCGAAACGAAACTTACGCCATCGGACTCGTAGCGATACGCTGGTCCTGTGACCCAAGTTTGGTTCGATTCTGAGAACGTTGACAAAATTGTGTATCGTGGGCCCCACAGGCTCCACTTGACGGGCGATTTTGTGATCGGCTCATCGGAATCCAATTCTGAAAGTTCCGTTGGGTTCGTATCATCGTTCTGGACTTGTTGACACTAAGTTTGACAAATTTGGAGAACTTTGTCCCTGACACATTTTTCGGTACGAAGTGGGCCACATGTGGACCCCGCTTTGACCCGAAATTATTATTTTTGCCCTTGTCTCCAAATTGGACTCAAGGACAGGTATTTCTAGCTATTTGATATTTTCTGAACCTGATGGTGATGTTTGTTTCAGCATTCGGAGATGTTCCTGGAGATTTCACGAATACCAGAGCCACAGTTGGAAACCAAACACCAGGCAAGTGTACCTTGCCAACTCGCAGTGATTCCTGTTATAGTACTTTGCTTGAGTTCTTTGTACATACATATATAATCTTGAAATAAATGTTCAACCCAGGACCGTGTGACTTTACTTAGCGTCTGATTAATAGTCGAGTGCCAACCCCGTACACGGAGTTGTGTAACGTCATCTAGAGATGGATATCGAGACCCTTCACATTTTGTGCTTGTCTTATCAAGTACATCATACCTCAGGACACCTGACACTATTCATGAGACAGAATCTTCCTGAAATATTCAAGGTGATTCTGTAAAGGTTATAGGATTTATGACATAGATATTATATTCATAACTAATTAGATGACTTGTTGCATTAGTTTTGATCTTGCATGACATATACATCATAAACTGTGACGTGAGATTACATTGGGTGGGGAGAGTATTACCATATCAAAGGCTGATTATATTATATATGCTGTCATCTGGAGGTGTCTTAGTCTCTGACACAGAGCTTTGGCACAAGTTCTGGCCCTTCGAGAGAACACTGCTATAGGTTTCTCCGACACTGATCCTATAGTAGTCTCTGCCCGAGTATGATTAAAACTCTCACTTGTATATCACTTAGCTGGTTATATATTTACTTTATTGTTTCATTTATTGCTGCACTATTATTTTGGCGTGAGTTATTTTATACCTTGCTATGTCCCCTGAGGACCTGGATCTGGATTATGTCCCCAGGATCAGCAGAGGATATCTATCCTGAGGTCTACGGAACAGGAGCACTTCTCGGAGCAGTACCAGAACTTGAGGACGAGATCGTGCCAGAGAACTTCTCCTGAGTATTGGTTTTAGATACTCAGTTATTTCTGTTTCTAGTCATTCCTTTATTTCCTGTTTATTGCATTGATGTATCAGACTTATTCTCGGGTTGTTTCCCGAGACACTTTTATTGAGACATGTTAGATAATATTTATTTTGATTTATTCTGGCATTTGATCCGTGTTTATATTCTGTGGAAGATTAGATTAGACTATGACTTGTATCATTGGACCCTTATTGTTGTACTACAGCTTAAGTACGCCCCGATGGATCCATTAAATTAGGTTTGTCCATCGGTGTATGCTGCTGGCCATTGCCACGTGTCTAGTCCCTCGTTATTTTGGGACTGGGGCGTGACAATCTTTAACAATTTGTGATGGAATGTATGACTGGTTATATCTAATAATGTCAATTATCATGGTCTTAATCCATGCAGCGGTAGCTAGTCGATGACGTCCTGTACTAAGTCTTCCTAAACAAGAATGATGATTTTCTAATGTACTAACTTTAACTATATCGCCATTTCCAATAGATTTGACATATACTCTCCAATTACAATTCGGTTGATCACAACTATATATAATTCCACGAGCATTATTCATAACACTAGCTGAACAACTAAAATTATATTTAATTGCTAAATTACTTATAAAGCTTCTAAAGTGAGAACGACTAGGAAATGATTGTCCCTTAAATACTTTATCAGTGATAGCTTTTACAACATCATCATCTATCGTATAATCTATATTTTCAACTAAATCATCACTATTTCCATCGTCGTTGTCACTATCATCATCATGGTTAGATTCATCAGATGAATGACCTTCTTGGATAAATGAAACAATTTGTTGAAAAGAACTAGCACCCGAACTAACATGCTGATATTCAGAAAAATATTCATTATTTCTACTATCTAAGGTTGCTGCTACTTTATTAACATATATTTTTATATACCGTGATTGTGAATTAATCTCAAGAATATAATTTCATGCATCTTCACTATCTATCAAAAAATAATTAGAACAAAAAATAAACTTCAGAATAAAATCATAATGAATAGAACAACGTTCAATAAAATGATTACGTATATTTTCAAAACTAATATTCGGATAAGTTAAAAAAATTATACTTTCTCCTCCTTCGTAATTTAACCCATTTACTTTACCGCCGTGCGAGCATACAATTCTTACGCTACGATCCATGACGGTTGAGAACTTTTGCTACAGGAAACTCAAATGAACTTTAGCTGCAGGCAAAACTTTGACTGAAGCTTTGCTAGCGGCAGAGAGACAGAGAGAGTGTTGGAGACTTTGCTAGAGGGAAGAGAGAAAATAGAGTGAGTGTGGGATGATTTGGTTGAGATAGGAAATATATAGAGTGAGAGTGTTGAATGAAATAGCCGTTGTGCAACGGCTATAATGCTTTCCAAATGTGTGAACGGATCCTTACTCGCCAACTGAGTTGGCGGGCAGAGTGCAACGGTCACTGCCCCCACCCTAAACCATCACTCGCCAACTGAGTTGGCGGGCATAGCTTCCAACTCAGCATCACTCGCCAACTGAGTTGGCGAGCGGCCTCTCGAGGACTGCGCCCCGCCAACTCAGTTGGCGAGTTCCTCTCAAGAACTGCACCCCGCCAACTCAGTTGGCGAGTCCTCCTCCTCCCTATAATTTCATCAAAGTTTCCCTTTTTTTATAATTTTATATAAATATATTACTTTATATGAAAAAAACCGACATTTTTTTCACATTTAGATCGTTAATATTTTAGGAAATTGTAATCAAAATATCACATGCATGTAATCCACGGTCAATAATGAATGAGTTTAAAAAAGTTAGAAACTCATGAATTTCTGTAGAATTTTTGATTTTAATATCTATTTTTGACTCAAGATGTTGTACGTATTTATGAGCAAATAATAATATTTAAATTAATATGGACAATATATAAAGCGAGGAACGAAACAATTTTTTACAACTAGCAAGTGAGCTATGGCTGTGACCAGAGCAGATCAGTTGTCACACCTATTATGTTGGTTTTTTTGTCCCCCATAATATTTTGGTGGGTTCCGTTAGTATAAAAATAAATAAAAATAAAAAGGCACACAGAGAGGGGACATGGAACCAGACATAATAAGTAGGACAACATATCTGATCTCGACTGTGATAACATCAATGTGGAGTTCTATAGATTGGGAAGCTGAACTTTGATGGAGCCTACTATGATGGAAAGATGGCAACCGATGCAATACTACGAGATGATTAGGACACATTCAAATGTTCTATGGCTATGTTCCAATATGGAGGAGGACCTCTACTTGCGGAATGAGAAGCCCTAAACCTTGGGGCTTGGAGTTCAACTTTGCAAACGGAAAAAGGAGGATGAATGTAATATTGGAGGGAGACAGTAAGATTCTGATAGACGCCATCAACCTGATGGATGACTCTATCTTATGGCATACGAGGCATATCACTGAAGAAACTCGAGCAATATTGATGGAAGCTACTACGGATGTCTCTTGCTTCTTTGCTCCGAGATCATCGAACTTCGTTGCTCACTCGTTAGCAACGAATACGTTATTTTCTGCCCATTATCCTCTTACTCAAGTTATTCGAATTGCACCTATGTAGCTATTCAAAAATAACGTTTGGCCAACGATGTGCTAGTAACATGCGTCTTTAACCCTTCCCCTCCTCCTGCTTCGCGTCCGACAGTTGCGCCACCACACCCACCAGAGCGGCAGCTCTGCCCTTCCCCCCCGTCCCTTGTAACTTTTCGGAACCGCACGGTGCGTTACGCTGAGTCGGATTGAATAAAACAATAGCTGGTTACATTTGATTTGTTGGATTTTGGGAAGAAGTATTGATTGAGTTAGTTTCATGTACAGATGGCTAGCGGAGTTCGATGGGAATCAGGTGTTCATTTAGAACAGTACTGAGATAGCTGGATGGGAGCGATAATACCGTCTTCCTTAATCCGATCGGTCGGATGATTTGGAGAGCACGGCTTGCTCGTACGGTCATACCAGTTGAGTAGATCGCGCTTTGCATCGGACCACGGGTTCAAGGGATTGGCCGTATCGGCAGGACATGATGCTTAATGGAATTAAATATTGTGAGTGGGCTCTTTCCCTTCTTCTCTACTCCTTCATGCCTAATAATATGGAAAACACGTAAAGGCTTGAACACTTGGGCTGAAACTTGGGAATCACTACACTGAGGCGTGCATAGAGTGTACGTCATTTGCTTGGATAGGATTGTGGCTTGAATTTATTTTCGCATTGGGTTAGTTGAGCTAGAGTTGGATTATACGCTTGGGGCAGTTGGTTGAATAATTGGGATTATGCTTGGACAGTTGGAATGATACATTGAGGCATTGGAAATATCAAAAATTCGGGCGAGCGAGCGTGCATCCGTGCACGAGTATCATTCGGGCGCTTTGTCAAGCAAAGCGTGCAGTTGTGGTTCAAAACCGAATAACTGCATCGGTGAGGGCATTGTGCCACTGTTGGGGCATTGTGCCATGGGATTGCTCTGAGCGTGGGGGTGTTGCACCCAATTTGAAACACTGTGTGGAGAAACGGCATAGTACCTATGGAAATAACTTGAGATTTGGTGCCTTGGGCTATATGTTGGAAGAATGGTTATGGATTCTTTGGTTGGATATTTTGGTTGGATATTTGGTTGACCAAGTCTAGGATCGCTTGGTGGAGCAAGAATGTTCGATCCTCTCGTCATACCTACTTGGTGTCTGCATGTCACAGACAATATGTGTTGTACAGTGTTTGGTCTCCTCGAACGGGAAGGCTCCGGGGCACCGGGGCCGGTCGGCCATGGAGGAGACAACTTGGTAACGTACCTCGGGCGCGGTGTCGGCGGTTTAATGCGATTCAGGCAGGTTCGCTACTTAGCGTTGTTTCGAGTAGAACCGCATTTGATCAGTCCGATCAACGTCATTTATGGCTTGGCCAGTGACTTCATATAGATAAGTGTTGGCTTGCTTTACTTTGGTTGGTTTGTGCTTCGTGTAGGCGCGACCACCTTGCCTCGGCAAGAGTGTGCACTTTGAGATTGGATTGTAAGTTTTGGTTGAGGATGGATATTGAGGCTTGGTTGATGGTTCATTATGTTATCGTGTTGCTTGGGCTTGAGTAGGACGGGTTGCATGCTAGAATCCCTCGAGTTGGTTATTCATTGCTTGTCTATTGGAGTGAGTTGAATGCTTGCATGCTTAAACTGCTTTACAGCTTTCCTTAACATGTCATCCCTATGCCATGAAATGAATCTAGGATTCAACTAGAAAGATCACCATATAACTGTTTGCATTCACTATTTACTTAGTGTCGGCTTAGACGAGTGGGTTACCCTGCTCACCAGTACGGCTGTGTACTGACCCATGTTTGTGGGCATTATTTCAGGTACGCATGTGTAGTGGCGCTGCTTGGATATACGGGACATGATGTATGAACTGTAAGTACCTTTGTGGGCTAGAGAAAGAGCAAGAGTATTTCATCGCCTTCGTGGCATTTCATTTGGACCCTATTGAGAGCTTCGCTGTGTATTACTCTGATGTGTGCTTGGTACACAATACTTGACGATCGTTGCAACTTGGTCATTTTGATGATAACTTTGGTGTTTGACAACATCGCCTTGTACGAGCGCAACTCCAGACTCGTACGGCATCACGTCCCGATGAGAACGATTGTCCTGCGGGAGAGCTGTAACGTGGTGATTCACGTTCAGCGGGGACTATTGAGCTTGCGGGAGATTGGGGCGTGACATATTGGTATCAGAGCGCCTGGTTCATTTCCTCGGACTTGGTCCTTCGCTTCATCACAAACTCTAAATAGCTTCCGCGTGTCGTCTAGCTCTTGACTCTACTCAGTACCGCATTGGATATTTCATGCAATAAGTCTATACTTTGCTGGTTGTGGCTGTATGTTGTGCTTCGTTGTGTTGCTTTTGTTGGTTTTCATTAGATTGCTTAGCCTCGTTAGGCGTTGTTGCATTTGTACAGCAAGTTGGGTGGCGTTGTTGCATTTGTGCAACAAGTTGAGAGGGTGTCGTTGCTTGGCTTGTCGTTCGGGGAGTTTCTGATTGCATTAGTGGATCAGTTGGTTGGCATAACGAGATTGGTTATACGGCATATTGTGAGTAGAAGCATTGGATTTTGAGAATGGATCGTTGCACGAGTTTCTCGTGTAGCAAAATTATTGGACGGAGTTTAAATTTTGGCTGGGTGTATCACAGAGAGCGTTGCACGAGTTGCTCATGTGGCGCATCGGTTGAGCAGGTTTGAGTTTGGCTTGGGAATATGGGGATAGTGTTGAACGAGTTGCTCGTACAACAAATGTGTGGAACAGTTGGGTATTGGGTTGGACTAGTTGGAAGAGATCATTGCACGGGTTGCTCGTGTAGCAAAAGTATCAGACGGTTTGAGAATAGTTGGAAGTATTGAGAACGAGATATGGCACGAGTTGCATCGCAAGATTGTTAGAAATAGTTGGTTAATTCGTGCATTGGCTGAGTTTCATGTCAGACTTGAGTTGAGAATGGCAGGATCACACATAAGGGATGGTTCGAACGGATCTTGGATCAGTGCAAAGAAATCGTAATGCGAGTAGCGACTTGATTCGGAGTGGTATATGAGATACCACATAGTAAGCGAGGCATTGGAATATTTTGGTTAGACATCAATGGGAATTGTCGCAACGGACTCGGGTAATGGGAATACAAGTTGGTTGGTGCACATCGGCTGAGTTGGAAAGAATGAAAATAAAGCAAGCGAATATTGAGTTGAGCATATCGAGAACGGACTCGTGCAAATGGAAGTATCGTTGGACTTAAGAGATGGACGAGATCGAAACGAACAGTTGGGAGACGCTTGAGCGAAGCGATGGGTTAATTGAAGGATAGCGAGCACGGACTACGATTTTGGGCAACACATTTGAGCTGTTGGTTCAGAAATGGAACACGATCTTGGTTTGGAGGGGCAATGCGATAGTTTCACACGACTTGAAGGATTTTGGATATTGCTTCTTGAGAAGTCGACTTAGGTTTAGCGGAAGTGGAATTTTGGGCAAAATGGTGCAACAAGGGTAGACGGATTCTCCGGAAGACGTGAACGGATTGAGGCAACAACTGAAGGCAATGATTGTAGCGGACAGACTTTTAAAGATAGCTAAATGTGGGAGCAACAATTGAGCAAATTACTGTGCTGCTCGAGTAAGTTGGACGTGCATTGTGGGACGCGGCAAACGGATAAGAATTTGAGCAAGTCTTGAGTTTCGAGAATCATTGCAATTGGTAGTGCGAGTAGTCGAACATGGAAATTCAGAAAATTTGATGGATTCAGGGCAGAACGACGGATTGATGGAAGACGGTTTCAACGAGCGCAGTTCTCGAGCTGTGGCTCAAATAGATAGCAAGACTCTAGGTGGTTAAGCGGCGTTTGGTTGACAGATCGTAAAAAGGTAGTGCATGAAGTGCTCGAATTCGGAAGTTCGTTCGGATGGAATGGTTGGAATTATGGTTCGGATTTGCAGATGAGATATAGCATGGTTCATAGTAACTGTCCATCGTGATGAGTTACAATTATCGAGCGTAGCTTCGGGACAGCTGACCCTAGCGACTTGACCGCCAGGTCAGAGATGAATATTGTAGACCCATAGAACGACCCTTGCGGCGGCGCATTTGGGAATGCGTCGAGAGATGATATGAGTAGTGTGTGTTGGAGATTGGCTTATTGACTGAGTATTGGATTTGAGAGACCCTTGGGATAGTTTTCAGCTGAAGATGCAGCCGAAAGATCGGAGCGATGGTGGAAATAGCCTAGTCAACTGATGAGATTCAGAGTCGCAAATTTTTTGTAGATGGCATCGCCTCTGACTCATCGTGCCCTGGAAGGGAATAGCATTCATATGAATTGACGACTGTAAAACTAGCTCATGAAGTTAAAGTAACGGCTCGTTCAGATCAAATATTTGCGAATACTGGAAGGGACAGATGTACCTCAGATTTACAAGATGCATCGGAACTTAGTCTGGGAAGCGTGCTCGTTCAGAAGGCAAAGGTGATATCCTATGCTTCTAGGCAAGGAAGCAGCACGAAGAACTATTCCATGCGCAACCTAGGAATTGTGGCGAGTTTGTCCACGTTGAAATCGTGGCGACACTATCCCTTTGGCGTAGCAGCGAGATCTTCGTGGATCACACGAACCTCGATATAGATGTTCACCCAGTGAGGTATCGAGATGGCAGGCAAAAGGTATTGGACTGAGCTGATCTAAGCAAAGTTTGATATTCGGGTAAGTCGCATAGTTGGGGTAGTATCAGTTGAGATGATCGTTCGGTGCATAAGATATATTTGGAGATGTTGCTAGTGCGGATTCAGAAATAGTTGGATGGATTGAGTTGAAACACGAACTCATTGAGTCGGTGGAAAATTATCATATTTGAGAATAGTGCTCAATCGAATATGTTGGAATGGAAATCATGATTTGGTTCAATTGGAAGTAAAGCAAATGGATGCCTCGGACATAAAGATACCCTTGTAACTTGTTCAAATTTGATATCGCAAAGCTCGGCTGAAATGCATGTATTTTAGTGATGCCTTAAATATGTGTACGATCCAAAACTAAGCGATACGAGAAATTTGTATTGAGCTGCAAGGAGGATGTGGGAATATGAAATTTGTACGAGCGTTCAGCAGAGCGAGATGTTGAGTCAGGATCGTGAGTATGAGTGTTGCATAGAGCAGAGTTATGAATTGGACAAGCGGCATGTGATAGGAATGAGTACCATTACGGTTCGTGGACGAACCTGATTCTAAGTGGTATATTATGTAACGTCCCGGAACCGCACGGTACGTTAGGCTGAGTCAGATTGAATAAAACAATAGCTGGTTACATTTGATTTGTTAGATTTTGGGAAGAAGTATTGATTGAGTTGGTTTCATGTACAGATGGCTAGCAGAGTTCGATGGGAATCAGGTGTTCGTTCAGAATAGTACTGAGATAGCTGGATGGGAGTGATAATATCGTCTTCCTTAGTCCGATCGGTCGGATGATTTGGAGAGCACGGCCTGCTCGTACGGTCATACCAGTTGAGTAGATCGCGCTTTGCATCGGACCACGGGTTCAAGGGATTGGCCGTATCGGCAGGACAGGATGCTTAACGGAATCAAATATTGTGAGTGAGCTCTTTTCCTTCTCCTCTACTCCTTCATGCCTAATAATATGGAAAACACGTAAAGGCTTGAACACTTGGGCTGAAACTTGGGAATCACTACACTGAGGCGTGCATAGAGTGTACGTTATTTGCTTGGATAGGATTGTGGCTTGAATTTGTTTTCGCGTTGGGTTAGTTGAGCTAGAGTTGGATTATACGCTTGGGCAGTTGGTTGAATAATTAGGATTATGCTTGGACAGTTGGAATGATACATTGAGGCATTGGAAATATCGGGAATTCGGGCGAGCTAGCGTGCATCCGTGCATGAGTATCACTCGGACGCTTTGTCAAGCAAAGCGTGCAGTTGTGGTTCAAAACCGAACAACTGCATCGGCGAGGGCATTGTGCCACTGTTGGGGCATTGTGCCATGGGACTGTTCTGAGCATGGGGTGTTACACCCAATTTGAAACACTGTGTGGAGAAACGGCATAGTGCCTATGGGAATAATTTGAGATTTGGTGCATTGGGCTATATGTTGGAAGAATGGTTATGGATTCTTTGGTTGGATATTTTGGTTGGATATTTGGTTGAACGAGTCTAGGATCGCTTGGTGGGACGACAATGTTCGATCCTCTCGTCATACCTACTTGGTGTCTGCATGTCATGGACAACCTGTGTTGCACAGTGTTTGGTCTCCTCGAACGGGAAGACTTTGGGGCACCGGGACCGGTCGGCCGTGGAGGAGACAACTTGGTAACGTATCTCGGGCGCGGTGCCAGCGGTTTAATGCGATTCAGGCAGGTTCGCTACTTAGCACTATTTCGAGTAGAACAGTATTCGATCAGTCCGATCAACGTCCTTTTTGGCTTGGCCAGTGACTTCATATAGATAAGTGTTGGCTTGCTTTACTTTGGTTGGTTTGTGCTTCGTGTAGGCGCGGCCACCTTGCCTCGGCAAGAGTGTGCACTTTGAGATTGGATTGTAAGTTTTGGTTGAGGATGGATATTGAGGCTTGGTTGATGGTTCATTATGTTATCGTGTTGCTTGGGCTTGAGTAGGACGAGTTGCATGCTAGAATCCCTCGAGTTGGTTATTCATTGCTTGTCTATTAGAGTGAGTTGAATGCTTGCATGCTTAAACTGCTTTACAGCTTTCCTTAACATGTCATCCCTATGCCATGAAATGAATCTAGAATTTAACTAGAAAGATCACCATATAACTGTTTGCATTCACTATTTACTTAGTGTCGGCTTAGACGAGTGGGTTATCCCGCTCACCAGTACGGCTGTGTACTGACCCACGTGTTTGGGCATTATTTCAGGTACGCAGGTGTATTGGCGCTGCTTGGATATACGGGACATGATGTATGAACTGTAAGTACCTTTGTGGGCTAGAGAAAGAGCAAGAGTATTTCATCGCCTTCGTGGCATTTTATTTGGACCCTATCGAGAGGTTCGCTGTGTATTACTCTGATGTGTGCTTGGTACACAATACTTGACGATCGTTGCAACTTGGTCGTTTTGATGATAACTTTGGTGTTTGACAACATCGCCTTGTACGAGCGCAACTCCATGCTCGTACGGCATCATGTCCCGATGAGAACGATTGTCCTGCGGGAGAGCTGCAACTTGGTGATTCACGTTCAGCGGGGACGTTTGAGCTTGCGAGAGATTGGGACGTGACACCCCTCCTGCTCCACGTATGCCTATCGCGCCGCCGCCCGGGCCGCCGTGTGCTAGCTCAGAGCTAGCACAGGCGCTAGCAAAGTAGCAGAGTTGGTACCTATTGGACACTATCCAAAAAGATATGTCTACATTCTCGTTTAATGCTTAATAGAAGTTTTATGTTTGGATTAAATTTTTTTTTTTACTACATAAATAAAAGGTTATTTACACCAACTACTCCTATATTTTTAGTTTAGAATACGGAGTACTACTGCTTTTAAACAAATTACACTGAAAAGTGCACGATGGTGGACAACGAGTTAGATTATGGTAAAATCTTTATTTTTAACCCTTTTATAATCCAATTTTGATTAAGAGAAACAAATAATATAATGGAAGAATAATTAGACAAAATACGAAGAATCGATACAAAATTATTTCGTTTCGTATGAAAAGACTCGAACCTACAACCTCCTCTTAAATTTTATTACTTCACAAACTAACAAAAAAATTTCATGTACCAAGATGTTACAAAAAAATACACACACACACACACATATATATATATATATATATATATATATATATATATATATATATATATATATATATATATATATATATATATATATATATATATATATATATATATACCACACAAAGGATGTTTTGGACTTTTTTTCACTGAAAACATCCATACAAAGAGCCTTTTTTTTTACAAGAAACATAACGTTTCTCTTAACTTTTTTTTAAATCAAAGCAAAATTAGTTTCTTAATCTAACTTATTTTCATTGAAACGTCCATTCAATTAATGACGTATTTTTTATTTATTCAAAATACCCTTTCAAATAACGTTTTAATACACTTTATAAATTTTTGCGAAAAATGGGTTCTGCCAATCCAATTTCTGCAAATTTGATACTTTGAGTGAAATTTCTATTTTATAATCCAATCTTTTTATAAAAACAACCATTTATATAACGAAAAAAAAAGTATTAGGTAAAATATGAAGAACCGATCCAAAAATATTTTGGTTTATATGTTGAACTCAAGCTGACATGAAATTCCTTCAATTCTCTCTAGTATCCATATCGACATTTCATTATATATTTTATTAGTTGCTACCGATTGTAAAAATTATTAGGTGAACCGGGTCCACTACTCTATTCATTCAAATCTTACCTATGAGCTCTAACTTTAAATAACAAAAACAAAAACAAAACAAAAAGCAAGAAGAAAGATTAAAACACAAACAATGGACTGAACTTAAGATAACATGATTTTTTTTTTAACAAAATGAATGGTATGTTAGTATTTCCATGTACATATCTCGTCGTGTCAATACCTCTGGCCAATGTAGAACCATGTCCAACATACTAAATAAATAGAAACCTAAGAAAAATGTATTAAGTTTACCAGGTACACTCTTTTAGACATAAATTCGATCACTAAGAACTTTTGATATCTTGTTTTACCATCAAGAGAGTAACCGCGAAGTGACAAGACTTGCCGAGGGTACGGGGGTTCGGACGAAACCGAAGAAAGTGCTGATGGCGATGCTTGACGTTGTCGTTGCAGTCTGTCGACGATGATGCAGCTTCGATTATGATGAGGATTATCGGTTGATGATGGAGCAGAGCAAAGGAGAGGAGAGAATGTGAGTTATAAGGAGAGACATTGAGTGAGTGGGGAGTGTTCGTACGAGGAGAGATGATGAGAGTGGGGGGGTGGGAGAGGGGTTAGAGGGGCGCTCGATATCAGAATTATGGAGAAGAAACAATTTGCACTGTACATTGCTTTGCATTGTCCAGTGTATGCGTGATGTATACTGAGAGAGAGAGAGAGAGAGAGAGAGAAGCTAGGAATTTAATAAAAAGTACTGATCTGCTAGAGTGTGACCTGTTGTAGGCTTGTATAGATTAGGTTAAGGTAAAAAACTAAATGTCGTCTGATATGTATAGAAAAATAAAAAAAATTAAACAATTTGGATGAGCCAGAGCCTACCCGAGTCCACCCGTGGCTCCGGACACAACACATATTAAGATTTGAGTAATCAAGTTCATAAAAACAAATGGTTGACTGATTTACATAATAATTTCTCCATCGAGAAACCTAGTTTGAACCAGGAAAAGCAAGGCAGACCCAAGATCTCCAAGTTTATTAGCAATCTCGTGCTGCACAACATTACATACATACATACATACATACATCATTTGAAGCAATCACACCACTACATAAACATTACATACATTATTTGACCTCATAGTCATTTATTAAGTATACTCACCATACTTGCACTACAACACAATTTCATAATAATAATGACATTAGAAGCGACACACATGCACATGCACATGCACATGCACATGCACATACTCTGATTTGCTAATGAGTAGCACGGATAGTATCCCCAACTATCCTGGCGACTTCATCGGCACCGGTTTTCAGCAGACCGGAGAACTTGGCATGGGTCCAACCCCTTGCCGGCTCGCCCGTGTATGCCCACTCGACCATGCAGCCGTCTCGGTCGACCGGAACCACCTTCAGCGCCGCAACCATCTTCCCGAACCCCATACTGTTGTCTATGACTTCATAGGTGTAGCTCATTCCTTCTGAATCCATCGACACCAACCGATCCTTAGCCCAGTGAACCTGTGCCGAACCGGGAACCGCAACGGTGGTGTACCTGTAAGGACGGAACCAGAATCAAACGCCAAAACTTAAAATATATAATTTTTTTTTCTTTGTCGATAATACATTTTTGGCCAAAATTCAATCTGAATATTTTAATATGCACGAATACAAAATAGATATCTCTGATTCATTAATTGTATTTTTTATCTATGGACAATACCAAAGTGTTTCAAAGAAGGATTACTTTGACTTTGATCTTCACGTTTTAGCAAGTTATTATAGTAAAAATGTTTTAATGACACTTATCTAAAAAATATTGTCGATGAAGTGTTGTTTTTAATTATTTTTGTTGTAGTGCATGCATGACATAAATACTTAAAAAAATGATAATTTTTTTAATTTAATTTTATTATAAATATTGTTGTCCTTATGAATTGAACTCAAGCAACCAAGAAAAATATCTCCCACCTTAACCATTTTCATTTAACTACTTAAGTTAGAATTATTTAGTTATAAGTAAATCAATTTCGACAGTTAAATAATTAATTTTTTAAAAATAATTAACGAAATATTTACAAACGACTTAGACGGTTCAATTTTGAACCGTTTTTACGACATTTATATTAGTAGAGATATACCTGTAACTTCCCGGTCTCCCATCGTCGTGGGCATTGAGTTTAGCGCAAGAGAGGACGGTGGAAGGGAAATATTTGTGGAGGTTGTAGTAGTCGCCGACGAGAGCCCAGGCTTGGGCCGGTGAGACTCCGTTGAGCTTGCCGGAGGTGACTGAGCCTTCCCATTTATGTTCCATTGTTGATTATGTATAATTAGTTTGCTTGATTATATATATATATATATATATATATATATATATATATATATATATATATATATATATATATATATATATATATATATATATACTTCTTGTGTGATAGATGAGAGCAATGCTTCATGATCTCCTTCTTAGAGAGCATTTTGGATCTCTAGTCTAGTCCTAGGAGGAGATCTCATTTTCAAATGTAGAATAACCAGCTAGCTTTGCACACCCTTAATGTATCCCTACTGGTTAAACTCTTAAACAAATTTATCACTTTGTGAAAAAAATTAGGTAGGTGTATTAATATATGAAAAATGTTAGGTACGTGTATTAACTTATGGAAAGTAGCCCATCCTAGCATGATTTTTTTACTTAGCTTTTTCCATGCATCTTACGCAAAACTATTATTATATACTAGTAAATACACATGCGTTGTATGTAAAATAAAATTTTCTAATATTATTATAAAAATAGTTTAAATATTTAAAAATATTTTAATTATAATTTATTATGGATATATTTTTACTCTTTATAAAAAGTTTTAAAAATGCTAACCGTCTAAGCTTTACATATATCCTCAAGTAATTAAAAATTTAAAATTAAATAAATTTTGCTAATTGTTTAACTATATAATATTATATAACCATAATCAAACACATCTTTTGGCTCATGTGGTTAAGATGAGAGGCATTTTTCTTTGTTGGTCAAGTTCGATTCCCTATGATATTATTTATAACAATTTTTTTTACATAATATTAATTTTTTAAATAAATGTTTGAGTGTTTACAAACGGCTTAAACGGCTCACTTTTGGACCGTTTTGAAGCATCATTATAAGAGTAGAGATTTTTGGCTAAATTATAACTTGATACCCTCAACTATTCTAAATGTTCATCTTAATACCCTCAACTTTGATATGTACTAACTTAATACCATCTCTCAATTAATATTTTCAACTTGGTACCCTCCATCACCCCAGCATTAGTTTTAACGTTAAAAAAAAAAATTAAAATAAAATAAAATAAAATAAAATTTCTAAACTACCCTCCCCACCCCCGCTGCCAACCACCCCCTCCCCCGCCGCCCTCTCTCCTCCGTCGCAGTTCCTCTACGTGCCACCCCACGCACCACCCCTCCCCCGCCATGAGCCACCCCCGCTCCTTCTTCTTCCTTCCTTCTCTTCGCCCTTCTTCTTCTTCTTCTTCTTCTTCTTCTTCTTCTTCTTCTGTTGCTGCTGTTGGGTCTTACTCGTAACATTACTTTATCATTGTTGTTGTTGTTGTTGATGATGTGTTCCTTTTGGTAACAGTTGCAGGTGAAGAAACAATATTTGAGCTAGTCCACCCCCACCAACCAACAGCTCCCCCAACTCTCGCCATCTCCCTCTCCGACCAACACCTCCTTTCGGTCTCCTCCAGCATCCTCTCAACATAGCACTGGCTCAGGACCCACGTTCTGGCCCACTACCTCTTCTCCAACATCACAACCATCATTGTCACTCCCCATTTCCGATATACGTATTTGGAACATATTATTTTTTGCTTGTATGGTAATTAGGTTGCATGGAGACTAGATCCATTCTTTGGTTTAGATTGGTTCATGGTTTATTTGTTTGAGTTGGTTTGGTCATGAGTTGAACCCATGGTCTAAACCTCAAACCCTAACTATATAAGTCAACATCTTTCTCTCTCTTCCCTCATTCTCTCATTTTTTATATTTTTTTTATTTTAGGCAAGTACACCTTGCATGACATAAAAAAATTCTTAGATTTTAATTCTTACTTTTTTCTTGCATTTTATTAGTCTAATGTGTGTGCATTATGATTCTAAGTACTTTTAATACTTGAAGTTTTTGATTTTGATGGATGGATATGAGTAGATCTATATTTGAAGATTAGAATTTTTATGGATTTCATGTATTTTCTTGATTTTGATATCTTTATACTTGATATTTTTAAAAACTAGTTATTACATGTGATAGAGCATTCAATTTCTTACAATTTTGACTTTTGGTTCACTTGATTTGGAGTTAAAATGAAGTTTTTAAGAAAAAAATATAAAAATTGTTTTGAGCTTTCCGTCATGGCTGAACTTACTGTTTGGAGAAGATGAAGCGTCTATGCAGCAAGCATGACTATGCGACGAGCATGTAACGTGGCGAGCGTCTATGCGGCAAGCATGACTATTCGACGAGCATGTTATGCTTGCCTCATGGACAACTTGCCTCATGGACAAATTGCCCCACAGACAACTTGCCTCACGGACTGCTTGCCTCATTTGTTTATGAGGCAAGCAGTCTATGAGGCAAGTTGTCTACGAGGCAAGCTATCTATGAGACAAGCAGTCCATGAGACAAGTCTATGAGATGAGCTATTTTCATGCGTGCACATTTTTTATTGTTTTGCTTGGTTTGAAGATTTTATTGAATTTTATGATTGTATGAGTGATCCTGATTGTAGAAGCATACAAAGTGCCTCTCAGAAAGCACGACGCAATTTTCTACAAATAAATCCAATAGTAGAAGAATGGCGCACTTTTTACTTGTTTCAGATGAAGACGCGCACTTTCTTACTATGGCACACTTTCTAAGAGTTACAAAAGATCGCGTACGAATGATCTTCTATCTCTCAACATTTAATGCAGCATGCTGATAGCTAACAGATACAGAAATCGAAGAGTCAGAAGTCATCATTATAGTGGAGCTACGGCACGCAGACCCAGTTTATCGTTTAGCGACCCAACCACTGTGTTTTCTCCAATAATGCGCCACTATACCAACTTCTTCAATATTGTGCCGTTGTGCCAACTCCTTCAAAAGTGCGTCATAGTGCCAATACCTTCAAAAATCTCGCAGTGCCAATCATACAAAAAATATACCAGTCTTCAGACGACTTCTAAAGTGCGCATATTATCCAACCAACAGTGAGCAGTTACGAATACGTGTCTTATATATCGTACTTCTCGTAAAAGGTGTACAAATAACTTTTTCCCACAACCTATGCTTTCCTTGTATAGGAAGCTATGTGTCAAGCATACAGCAAATTGTGTACCTACTCATGCAGAACATGGGGTATTAATCTACCAAAGTGCGTGCATAATGGAAAAACAAAGTTGATTGTCCAAAGTGTGCGCACACTCTCATAACTGCTCCTAAACTTTATAAATACATGATCGGTACATCCATAAAGGGAGGGGGGAGAATTTTTAAATATTTGAAATTCAAAAATAGAGTGAGAGAAATAGAAGCTTCTCGTGTCGTTGTTGCCAAAGCTTTCTTATTGTTCAACTCTCCAAGTTATTCACAACATTTCCTATATTTCTTCACCGTCGTGGGCAGTTCCTTCTCGGTGTCCGTATTTCTTCGTGATCGAGTGGTCCAAGGAGTAAAGTGATCATCTGTAGATCAGATCTCTATACCTATAATTTCCCAGAATTAATTATACTTAGATTCTTGTCACACCCCGGTACCAAAGATAAGGAACCGAGTCACGTGGCAATGGCCAGCAGCGCACTTCGGCGGACATCCTAATCTAATCGGCCCGTCGGAGTGCCCCTAAGCTGTAAAGTACAATGAATAACCCAACACATAACACATAAATAGTTAATCTAAATCTCATCCACAGGCAATAGATATAAGAGCATATAGAGGTAATCATAAACAACTAATATGCAGAAAGGAAATGTCACAAGATAATATATCAGAGTACAAATACTAGAGTAGTCACACGGAAACAAATCCGCTAGTACAAAATACTGGAATGAAAGTAAGCAATAAGATAACTTGGGACGACATCAGGTAACTAGATAGTAATACCGTCCCAAGAAAAGAGTCACTACCAGTGATCAGGCAAAGTCCTCTGGAATGACCTCGTCCTCGGCAGTGGGTCCTGATGCTGGATACGTACCCGGACCGTACTCCTCTGGGTAATCCTCGTCGCCTAAACCTGGAAGGGAACCAGGTCCTCAGAGGGACGTAACAAGGTACAAAAATACAACATGCCAAGTATAACAGAAAGTACAAGTGCAACGACGGGATAATCTATCATAACCAAACAAGTGTGACACAGTTTAAAGACAATATTCGATGCGTGGCTGTCCAAAATAAAACCGTAGCTCCGAACACAGAGACACACGGGGTATACCGTAGCTCCAAGCACACAGTCACACGGGTGATACAACTAATCTAGAATACAAGATCTCTACATATACATATATAAGTGTGTGCAGAGGAGCCCAAACGTCTAGTAACTGTCTTCCCCTTCCCAAGTGGTCAACGATGGTGCGCTAAACCTGAACCTCTATCTAACAGTCTCGACACACAGAAATAACTTAACAGACGCGATCCTAAGGTCATCCCAGTCTCTGGTCATGATGTCAGTATCAGGATACAGGAATCTGGCATGATCACAGTATATGAGTGTATCCTGGGGTGTCGATATACTCAGGTACGTACATCGAGGTGTTACGAACATCTAACATTCATTCCAAGATGTTACGACGAACGTCTGCACCCGGTTGTGATCCGGACGTAAAGTATCGATCGTAAATAAAATACGTGCACAATGTACATACTGAAATAATAAGATATCTATAACTGAAATATAGGGTGGCAAGGTACACTTGCCTGCGTCCGGCTGCTGATGACGGGGATCCGGTACCACGTCCAAGTCCTCAGGTCCCGTAGTACCTAGAGATGAGATACAAACTCAATCAATAAAC
The DNA here is from genome assembly GCA_036927795.1 of Iris macrosiphon. Taxonomy (NCBI): domain Eukaryota; kingdom Viridiplantae; phylum Streptophyta; class Magnoliopsida; order Asparagales; family Iridaceae; genus Iris; species Iris macrosiphon. Next base: position 180,037 of record JAYESA010000192.1, on the reverse strand, counting down.
TATCACATGGCAAACAGGGATGTGACACACGTCTATACATATGCTCAGTCTCAGCTACAACTCACAGGGACAAGATGCTAAAGGGTTGACCATAGTTGACTATTGGTATGATACATCAAATCAAACTAGTCATCTGTACCATATCATCAAACCATCCTCAAAAACACAATTAATGATTATTAACCTTTTGTTTCATATCATCGTTATCAAATCACAAAAGTACTACTCTAATTTAATCCATCATTAATTTCCAGTCTCCAAATTACCAATTAATGGTTTTATACTACACACTAGTTCACAATCAAACACGTGCTCCTCAGTGTTCATTAATGTTCAATTATCAGAATCTTATTTCTAAATAATTTAAATCTGTTCCCATAATAATCAATTTGCATTTAATTAGGATGACACCTAAAAATCTCATTTGGCGATTTAAATCCCCACTTCATTATTTATGCCTCAAATCCATCCATCATGTATATATATTCCATGTCCTTATTCAAATAATTTTTAAACCTTAATTAATTAATTTAGCATTTTTCCCACCATGTATAATATCCAGAACATTTAGTTATAAACAAAATACTAAACTCCCATGCAAATCTTAGACATAACCATAAACCTACATTAAACCCTAATCTTATGTCATTATCCCATGCTCATCACACTACACTACCATTACACTAACATTTATACATAAACCCTAGCTAATGCAAGACCATATATATATATCAACATATAGAGAGGGGGAGGGAGTCGTATACCTCGACGAGGTTCGCTGGCCGGAGGGGGTGATGGCCGGAGAAGGGTGGTCGAGAGGGCAGTGCTGGCCGGAGCGAACAGTTGGAAGCCGCATGGAGGTCGGATGGAACGGAGGAGGGTGCTGGCCGTGGTGTAACGGTGTGTGGTGGTGATCAGCAGGGTGGTTGGGTTGAGATGGTGGTTCGTGGTGGTGGTGATCAGCAGGGTGGTTGGGTTGGCGGTTCGTGGTGGTAGCTACGGCAGGTGGTGGTTGATGACTATGGCAGACCAGTAGATTGTGTCGTGGGTGGTACGATTGCACAGCAGTGAGGTCGACGGAATGGCCGCATTCGACTGCCGAAGGAGGAGTGGTTCGTCGCCGGAGCTCGTGGCCGCGGGGAATGCAGAGAAGTGGCCGACGCTGCAGCTCGACCGGAGTAGTAGCCGGCGCTGCGGGAAATGCAGCAATTAGGGGGGTGAACAGGGATCTCGGCCGGGGTTGTGGGATAGAAGAAGGAGAAGGTGAAAGGAAGAAGAAGAAGAAAGGAGGAAGAAGAAGAAAATGGGAATGGGTTTCGGTTTTCAATGTAGAGGAGGGAGGAAAGAGAGAGGGGGGTGAGGTTTCCTAGTTTTTTTTTGGGATTAGGGCCGGCATGGGGATGAGGGATGTGATGGAGACATTTTATAGGAAGGGGGTGTGAGGATTGGAGGGTGGGGATGGGCTTATTTCAAATGTGTGGTGTAGATTTTACATGAAGAGAATGGTTTCTTGTGCAAAGGAGAGGAGGGGGATATTGACCACGGTCAAAGAAGAGGGTGGCCTCTCCATTTGGCCTTGACCAATAAGGGTGTGCCACATGTCACAACATTTATAATTTAGCCTCTTAAGTTTGGATAATTGCACAAACACATGAAATGTTGGGAAAATTATGGGAGAAATAGTGTTTGGTATTTTGTAGGGTGAGGGGGTATTGTGTGTTTGGCATGGGCTTAATTAAATGGGCATTGGAATTAGGTGGGGATTAAAATATGATTAGTCAAAGTTGGTATCCCCGATTTAATTAGAATAAATATGTCCTGCACTTTTAAATTAAATGGGGGCACTTAGGGTCTCAATTTGGGAGTGACACAAAGGTCAAAAATGGTGCGGGCTTGGAGTCAGTCTTGGACCCTTTAGTTGGTCCGGCTCGACGGGTTAAGTTGGTGTCTCAAAATTGATGGTAACGATACATGTGTCCGACACGGGATTAAATATGGGATTTCGGTTATGAAAAATTGTGCAATTAATTTAGGGCACAACGGATTTGATTTTGAGTGACGAAAAAGTCCAGCGCCTAAATTGGCGGGTCAAGTCAAAAGTATAACAGTCCGTTGGAATTTATAGGCTGATGTTGGGCTCCGAATAATTCAACAATGGTAGGATGCGCCAAGGGTTTAATTAAAATAATCAGACATATGCAACCTTACTCTAAACCTCAACATCTGCTGCTAAACCAAAATTTTCTAACCCATACCAGACTATCTATAGAAATATTTCAGGGGGTTTACATCCTTCCCAACTTAGAAAATTTTTATCCCCGAAATTAAAAGTAAAGCACGATAATAGCTAAGAGAATTTAAAAGCAAGCTGAAAATCAAATGCGGTACGTAATTTCGTACCTTGCTCCTAAAATAAATACGGGAAAAATTATCGAATGGAATCCTCGTGCTCCCAGGTAGACTCGTCTGGCGAATGATGCTTCCATGCAACTCTGACCAGTCGAATAGTCTTCCCTCTCAAAGTCTTTTCACTGTGATCGAGTATCTCCACTGGCTGCTCTATATAAGATAGATTGGGCCCAACTGTAATCTCCGAATGATCAAGTACGTGGCTAGGGTCTGCCACGTATCTCCTCAACTGCGATACGTGAAATACGTCATGCACTCCTTCTAATGATGGAGGCAATGCAAGACGGTAAGCCACTTCGCCAACTCGTTCCAAGATGTCAAAAGGTCCGATGTACCTCGGACTCAGCTTGTCTCTGCCTCCGAATCTGATGGTACCACGAGTAGGCGATATCTTCAAAAATACGTGGTCACCTTCCTTGAACTCCAAAGGTCTGCGATGCACATCTGCCCAATATTTCTGTCTGTCCTGTGCTGCATGCAGGTGGCTCTGAATCTGCTTGACTTTCTTCACTGTCTGTGTCACCAACTCTGGACCAAGTATCTGACGCTCTCCCACGTCACTCCAACATACTGGTGACCTACATTTTCTGCCGTACAGTGTCTCATAAGGTGCCATCTGTGTGCTAGCCTGGTAGCTATTATTGTAGGAGAATTCTACCAAGTGTAGATGGTCCTCCCAAGATCCTCCAAAATTGATCATGTACGCTCTCAACATATCCTCTAATATCTGTATCGTGCGCTCTGACTGGCCATCAGTCTGTGGATGATATGCAGTGCTGAACTTGAGACGAGTTCCTAGACTCTCCTGTATACTCCGCCAAAAATATGACATAAATCTGGAATCATGATCCGATACGATGCTGACAGGCACTCCATGTAGTCGTACTATCTGCCTCATATACATGTCAGCTAATATCTCCGTGGACTGCCCAACTCTGAAGGGCAAGAAATATGCAGACTTGGTGAGTCTGTCTACGACAACCCAAACTGCATCCTTCCCGCTAGGGCTCCACAGGAATCCTGTGACGAAGTCCATGGTAATGTGTTTCTACTTTCACTCGGGAATGGGATGTGGCTGCAATAGTCCTGCAGTCCTCTGATATTCAGCCTTGACTTGCTGACAAACTAAATATCTCGCCACGAATCTTGCAATCTCTCTCTTCATCCTATGCCACCAGAAATGTTGCCTCAAATCTCGGTACATCTTCGTACCCCCGGGATGAATAAAATAAATTGAGCTATGAGCCTCGGTCATCAACTCCTAGCGTAGCTCGCCACTCGGAACGTATAGGCAATCTCTATACCTTAATGTTCCGTCTTCATGAATCCTGAGTCCCATTTGCATGTCGGCCTCTGTCCTCTCTCGTAGATGTCAAAATCTTGCATCTGTAGGCAGGGCTGCCTTGATCCTCTCAATCAATATAGACTGAACCTCGAGACTGGCCATCTGTCCATCCATGCTTGGCAATACAATCTTTATCCCAAGCTCCTGGAGATCCTCTAGTAATTGCCGCTGAGTCGTCAAAAAGTATGCCATGGGCTTCCTGCTTAAGGCATCTGCTACTACATTCGCCTTGCCAGGATGGTACTGCAACTCAATATCATAATCTGTTATCAACTCTAGCCAGTGCCTCTGCCTCATGTTGAGCTCCTTCTGCATGTAGACATACTTCAGAATTTTATAATCTGTGTAAATCTCAACACGCTCACCATAAAGGTAGTGTCTCCATAGATTTAGTACAAATATCACTGCAGCTAGCTCTAGGTCGTGCGTCGGATAGTTCTTCTCATGAACTCTCAGTTGTCTCAATGCGTAGGCTATCACCTTGCCATGTTGCATCAGTACACATCCTAATCCGCTCCCAGATGCATCACTGTATACTACAAATCCTCCTGATCCTGAAGGTAGTGTCAAAATCGGTACTGATGTCAGACGCTTCTTCAGCTCATCGAAAGCCGCATGACACCCGTCGGTCCAGATAAACTCCTCGTCTTTACGCGTCAGTCGCGTCATAGGCGCAGCTATCCTCAAGAAGTTTTCCACGAACCTTCGATAATATCCGGCAAGTCCGAGGAAACTCCTAACCTCTGTAACTGATGTAGGGGTAAGCCATGTCTCAACTGCAGCTATCTTCTTTGGGTCAACTGATAGTCCATCTCCGGTGATTATGTGTCCCAGAAACGGTACTCTATCCAAGCAGAACTCACATTTGCTGAGCTTGGCATACAGTCTCTCATGTCTCAGCGTCTCCAACATGATCCTGAGATGTCTCTCATGCTCCTCCTGGCTCTTGGAATATACCAAGATGTCGTCTATAAATACCACCACGAACTTATCTAAGTACTGGTGGAAGACATTGTTCATCAGACTCATAAATATTGCTGGCTCGTTGGTTAAACCAAATGGCATGACTAAAAACTCATAGTGGCCATACTTCGTCCGAAAAGCCATCTTCGGGATGTCCTTTCTTCGTACCATGATCTGATGATAACTGGATCTGAGATCGATCTTCGAGAATACGCATGCACCACTAAGCTGATCAAACAAATTATCGATGCACGACAGTGGATACTTGTTCTTTATCGTTACAATATTTAACGCCCTGTAATCGATACACAAGTGTACCGTCCCGTCCTTCTTCGGTACAAATAGAATGGGTGCTCCCCATGGAGATACACTAGCCCGTATGAATCCCTTATCTAAGAGATCATCTACTTGGACTTTCAACTCAACCAACTCCTTCTGTGCTAGTCTGTAAATGGGAGAAGTAACTGGCTCAGCTCCGGGAGTCAACTCTATAGTGAACTCAATCTCTTTGTCAGGTGGCAGGCCTGAGAGATCCTCTGGAAACATATCCTTAAACTCTGATATAAAGTGAGGGTACATCGGTTCACCTTCTGTAATGTGTATCGCTAGGGTAGGTTGGACACCATGCTCTCGGGCTCCCCGAAGAAACTCAAACTCTGGGTGATCTGAGGGTCTAAAGATGACACAACCATGACGATAATCTAGCGTTGCGTGGTATTGGCTCAACCAATCCATGCCTAGGATAATGTCATAGTTCGGCATGGAGAAGAACAGAAATCAGGCACGCATCTCTCGCCCGCAGACAACTACTGAACACGATCTACAAGTGTCGCTAACATGTACTATTCCACCTCCCGTAAGAATCCTCTTGATCTTCGGAAGGGGTGCAGTGGCTATTCTATGGGTGGCCACGAAACTAGCAGCTATAAAAGAGTGTGTGGCACCAGAATCAAATAGGACTACTGCTGGTAATGAAGCTACTAAGATAGTACCTGCGATCACTTCTCCGGCTGTCTCTGCCTCCTCTATAGTCATCGCGTAGGCCTGACCATGTCTCGGTGCCCTCGGCTGTTGCTGTCGAGCCTGCTGGAAGCGATCTTCCTGTGGGGCCAAGGGTGGCCTCCTCTGATTTCCCCCTGGTGCTGGTGGTCGCTGTGCTCCATCTCCTGTGCAAGGCGGCCTCAGTCCAGGAGGCTGCTGATAAGGCCTCGGTGATGGCAAGGTTGGCCGATGAACCATCTGTACTGGGTCTCTCTGGTCGGGGCAATCCTGGATGGCATGCTGGCCCGATCCACATATCAAATATACGCCCAGCCTCCATCGACAGACCCTCAATAAATGTCCCCTCTTGCCACAGAAATGGCTAATGGGAACCACTGCTCCTTGCAGGGGTGCTGCTCTCTGCTGCTGCTGCTGTACTAGAGGATGCTTCGCAGGTCCTCCCCGCGGGGCTCGAACTGCTGATGACGATGCACCGGAGTGCTTCAGGCTGGCCTCCATCTTGTTGATACGGTCCTGGCGTCGTGCTGCTAGTAATACCTCGGAGTAAGAGGTAGGGGCTATGGACTCGATAAACCTCTGGGTCTCGAAACTCAGGCCTTCATAGAACTTCTCGGCCTTCGCCTCCTCGGTAGGGATCAGGTACGGTATAAACCTGCTCAGGCGGAGGAACTCAGCATTGTATTCCTCTATCGTCATACTCCCCTGTCTGAGGTTCTGAAACCTATCCCGAAGCTCTGCTCGGGCAGTGGAGGGTATGTACATCTCCTGGAAGAGCCTAGAAAACTCAGCATTGTATTTCACAATATTTCTCAAAATTCTATAAATATCATATCCCTAAAAATCTTCAAATATAAAATCAAATTCCATTCTTATCACAATCTCCTCCAAAATTTTAAGTTAATAATGAGTACAAGAATTTAATATTCAATCCTCTAATTGAAATCCAACAATGCATATTTATAAAATTGAATCTCATCCCAAATTTTGAATTCAACCCTAATCCATTTGCGTTCTTATTCCTCGATTTTTTTTCATAATACTCAATGATGTAATACTTATGAAACCTCCAACACAATATTCAAAATATAAGTTCATAACTTGCAGTCCAATAAATATATTGATAGCCTTCTTAAATTCTCCAAAATTTAATGATAATTTCAATCATTTCATAATCTTCATAAAAATCAATGATTTAACAAAATCGTCAATTCTGCCATATTAAATTTCTAACTCTTTATTTAATTTAATATTTGTTCTCGAAATTTATGGCACCTTGTCTCTCATTTTCAAGTCATAACCTCTTCGTTAATGTTTACTACAGTCAAATCCTCAACAATCAAAGTCAAAGAGAAATCTACCTACAATCATACAACATGCAATCTAAGAAAAACATGTATGGTTATAGTCACTTTTGTCATGGTATTGCAGTCTCTGTCAGGGTGTATTATTAATTATATTTTAACAAAAAAATCACGGATATAAACTCGGTACTAAGGAATCAATCAATCAATCAAATAGGCAGAAAGGAACAGAAGGAAAATAAGGATAACAAGATAATAGATTAGAAATATTCCTAGTTGTGATTAAGTATTCGCTCTCATCCTAGTATACTATATCCTAGATCCTATCGCAGGCACGCAGTAGTACAACTAAGTTGTCGCACTACCACGACATCGCACAACTTGCGAAGTCTGAGCTGCATGGGCCACCACTAAAAACGTGTCACGACCTGCACCCGAATTTTGGGGCACGAGTACGTGGGTACGTCCAGCCTACGCCGCAGCATCGGCGGTAGAACGCTGTCTAGTTCACAATGCTATCTAATCATTCTCACACGAGCATCCAACTCCATAAGGAGTCACAGATATCACAGTATAATATGAACAACACTCAATCACATAGCTAAAATACGATAAGATATCGAAGAAATAAATAAATCAAAATGCAACACGAGTCTAAAATAGAAATAATCTAACTCAACAATAATATCCAAGTCTCAAGTAAATATGCCGGAGACAAATCCGGTACCAAAAACTGCTAAAAGAAACTAACTAATTAACTAGTGATCCCGACTAGACCTCCCGAGAATCACACCTGTGCTACCAAGTCCAAGTATGCAGCTACTCTCCCTGTGGTCCATAATATGTCGGACACCAGTCCTCTAAGGCGCAGTCTGGAAAAATATATCTAGTCAGGATGGAGCAAAGTACATCTCAAATAACAGTTTCAGTTAATTGATAAGGACTATAAAACAATAAATAGATGATGCTATATACTGAGAGAAGACAATAAGTAAATGCAATGGTAAAATAAAGAGACAGGCAATATAGGCAAATGTGGTACAGTCAGTGCATATATGAAATAAACAATATCATATACGAGTGATGTAGTATATGAACAGAAATAGAGAAATGTATCTATCCTAAGTGTTTGAAATCGTAGTTTTGAAATGTGATCGGCTTGGGAACTTGTTCGATGACTACATGGCCTGGCTAATCATACGTGAGGTGTATGATTAACACTGTTCAATGTCTACACTTGTACGATAGGTATTTTGATCACATCTCTCACTAGCAATTTCCCCGCCCCCAACTAGTACTGTGGATCCAATCATGACACATCACGATACACGATCAATGTCTAATATATCATGTACAATGTCCAATATCAATGTCTAATGTCAATGTCGTGTACAATGTCAATGCGATAACCAATGTAATATCTCATGACTAAAGATCCAATCTATATACTAGCCCGTGTAGCACAGTGTCAAGAGTCAGATGTAACATTTCTAAATACTGGAATTATAGAAATTATCAAATAATGGAAATTATCAGAGAATGTACTCGCCTGTGGTCCTTAGCTGGTATAAATCAGAGTCCAAGTCACAGTCCAAATAGCCTATGTATTACAAATCTACCATGTCAAAAAATAATTTATTTTAATTTATTTAATTCTGAAATAATTACTCTAAAATACTATTTTAATCTTATTATTCTGATTTTTAGGTTAATTTCTAAATTTTGTCCAAAGGAACTGAATTTTATCAATTCGAGACTCATGGCACGCAAATCGAGATAATCTGTTGACCAAAAAGTCAACCGACACAAACTCGACTTTCATGTATGATTTCCTGTAGATTTCAGCATCAAAAATGCTGGAATTTATGGCTCGTCCGAATTCAAATTTGTTTGGAAATTATGGCACATACAAATTTTGTATTGTGCACCGATGGTTAAATTCTAACCTAGAAATTCTACAGAATTAACAGTATATAAATACTTCGAATTAAAATCTGGAAAAAAAATATATGTCAATGATCTCGACATTAGCTTTCCGAAACTTTAAACGGATCATGATTCTGATTCCTGGTTCTCCCGGAATCGAGAAAACATCAAAACGCGTCTATTTTCGGACATGCTGTGTTCTACGAATTTTCCAGAATTTAATACTCATAATTTCGTAAAACAATTTATATAATCAGAAAGCTAACCTCAATATCGTTCTAAAGCAAGAAATTGGGCCTCGTTTGGAGTCCGGAGCTATGCGCAATGGCTTCTGGAAGATGAAGGAACCCTAGATGGCAATTCTCCCAAATCTCTCTCTTTCAAAAATAATGGGATAATTAGGGTTATTATATTATATATATATATATATGTACATGCGGTTGAATGGATATCTATAGGCTGACACGTGTCAGAATCTTATTGGATGATTTTATTTATATTATTTATTTTTGATTTGCCTTTATCAAAACATTATTTAAGTCATTTTAAATCTAAATAACTCAAAATAAATATTAAAAATAATCATAAAAATTTGGAAAAATTACAAAAAATATATTTTGAACCTAAAAACCCTAGAAAAATATTTGGGATAATTTTATATTCATAGATTTCCTACTATAATTAGGAGAAGCTCTAAAAATTAGCTTTACATATTTAAATAAAAATAAAAATAAATATATTCCAAAAATTCTGAAATAATTCCAGAAAATATATAATAATATTATAAACACTAAAAAATTTATCTGGGTCCATTATATATACCTGGTCTTGCACAATAAATTCTAGAAGTCCTAAAAAATTAGTTATTAGTCTAAGTAACTCCCAATAAATACTAAAATATTCAGAAAATTCCCCAAAAATTCTAGAAAATATATTTGACTATATAAAATAAAATTTTGGAATATTTTTAATTAAGTTTGACCCTAAATTAAATTCTTGAAAGTTCTAGAAAATTAGTGTTACTAGTTTTTAATTAACTAAAAAATATAGAAAAATCCCAATAGTCCCAAATTAACCTAATAACAATATTTAAGCACGAATTTCAGGATACGGAGGTTACAGGAATGAAAGTAAGCAATAAGATAACTTGGGACGTCATTAGGTAACTAGATAATAATACCGTCCCAAAGAAAGAGTCACTACCAGTGATCAGGCGAAGTCCTCTGGAATGATCTCGTCCTCGGCAGTGGGTCCTGCTGCTGGATACGTACCCGGACCGTACTCCTCTGGATAATCCTCATTGCCTAAACCTGAAAGGAAACCAGGTCCTCAGAGGGACGTAACAAGGTATAAAAATATAGCATGCCAAGTATAACAGAAAGTATATGTACAACGACGGGGTAATCTATCATAACCAAACAAGTGTGACACAGTCCAAAATAAAACCGTAGCTCCGAACATAGAGACACACGGGGCATACCATAGCTCCGAGCACAGAGTCACACGGGTGATACAACTACTCTAGAATACAGGATCACTACATATACATATATAAGTGCGTACAAAGGAGCCCAAACGTCTAGTAACTGTCTTCCCCTTCCTAAGATGTCAACGATGGTGCGCTAAATCTGAACCTCTATCTAACAGTCTCGACACACAGAAATAACTTAACATACGCGATCCTAAGGTCGTCCCAGTCTTTGGTCATGATATCAGTATCAGGATACAGGAATCTGGCACGATCACAGTGTATGAGTGTGTCCTGAGATATCGATATACTCAGGAACGTACATCGAGGTATGTACATCTAACATTCATTCCAAGATGTTACGACGAACGTCTGCACCCGGTTGTGATCCGGACGTGAAGTATCGATTGTAAACAAAATATGCGCATAATGTACATACTGAAATAATAAGATATCTATAACTGAAATACAGGGTGGCAAGGTACACTTGCCTGCGTTCGGCTGCTGATGACGGGGATCCGGTACCACGTCCAAGTCCTCATGTCCCGTAGTACCTAGAGATGAGATACAAACTCAATCAATAAACTATCACACGGCAAACAGGGATGTGACACACGTCTATACATATGCTTAGTCTCAGCTATAACTCACAGGGACAAGATGCTAGAGGGTTGACCACAGTTGACTATTGGTACGATACATCAAATCAAACTAGTCATCTATACCATATCATCAAACCATCCTCAAAAACATAATTAATGATTATTAACCTTTCGTTTCATATCATCGTTACCAAATTACGAAAGTACTACTCTAATTTAACCCATCATTAATTTTTAGTCCCCAAATTACCGATTAATGGTTTTATACTACACACTAGTTCACAATCAAACACGTGCTCCTCAGTGTTCAATTATTAGAATCTTATTTCTCAACAATTTAAATCTGTTCCCACAATAATCAATTTGTATTTAATTAGGACGACACCTAAAAATCTTATTTGGCGATTTAAATCTCCACTTCATTATTTATGCCTCAAATCCATCCATCATGTATATATATTCCATGTCCTTATTCAAATCATTTTTAAACCTTAATTAATTGATTTAACATTTTTCCTAGCATGTATAATATCCAGAATATTTAGTTATAAACAAAATACTAAACTCCCATGCAAATCTTAAACATAAACCCTAAACCTACATTAAACCCTAATCTCATGTCATTATTCCATGCTCATCATACTACACTATCATTATACTAACATTTATACATAAACCCTAGCTAATGCAAGAATATATATATATATATATCAACATATAGAGAGGGGGAGGGAGTCGTATACCTCGATGAGGTTCGCTGGCCGGAGGGGGTGATGGCCGGAGAAGGGTGGTCGAGAGGGCAGTGCTGGCCGGAGAGAACAGCTGGAAGTCGCGGGGAGGTCGGATGGAACGCAGGAGGATGCTGGCCGTGGTGTAACAGTGTGTGGTGGTGATCAGCAGGGTGGTTGAGTTGAGGTGGGGGTTCATGGTGGTAGCTACGTGTAAGCCCCCTGATTTTTCAGTAATTATTAATTTGGTTTTTCCTAATTTTTCGTAATTTTTAGGAATTTTCGGTAATTAAAACCTAGGCTTTCGGTAATTAAATGATTTTTAATTGTTGTTAATTAATATTAAAATATTATGAAAATAATATTTTATGGTGTAAAATAGAAAACTGGATATAGGGTAATTTTTCGAGAATTTATTGGACTCCGGAAGATTTTATAAAGCCCTAAAAATCAACTAGAATTAAACCCCTAAATAAACCGGGTTTATTTGAAATAAACCAAACCGAACCGGACCGGTTTACCTGAACCGAACCCATCTCCTAACGGGTCGGGTCGGATCCGAATCGAACCCGACCCGGACCCGAAACCCTAACCGAACCCTAATTCTATTTTGGGTCGGAATCACTGTTCCGACCCGGCGGCGCGACCTATAAATACGCCTCGAACTCTGTGCCCAGCCGCGCCGCAACCCTAATTAATTCTTCGCCACCGCCGCCTTTCTCCGGCTCCGCCGCCGTAGCCATCTGAACTGAACCCTAGCCCCCTCGCCGCCGAGCTCGACCCGTCCCCTGAATCAACTCCTCAGCTCGACCACCTTCCTCCACCTCTCCCCGCGGCCAGCCGACTTTACTGTTCTTCTTCTTCCTCCTCCTTCCCGGATGGAGGCCCGACCCCCAGAGCAACCACTCACCACCGCCATTACCACCCAATCACAACCACTCCCTATCCTCCTCGACCTCGACTTCCTCCTCCCCTCCCCGGTGGATCCCTGACCCGCAGCGGCCACGAACTCGCCTCCCTGATCATCCTCGTCCTTCAGCCTCCCCGGCCGGGACCTCGCCGGAGACACACCGGTGACCCAGCCGCCCTCCACCAGCATCTATCCCTCCTCCGCCTACCCAAGTCCACGCTCCGCCCAGCTGCGCCGCCATCGTACCCTCTTCCTCCCCCCGCTGTTCTCCCCGCTGCCGGATCCCTAGACGCGCCCTCGACCGAACGACTCCTTCCCCGACCTAACTTCCCGCCGATGACTCCCCTCTCAGCCCCATGCCGCCTTGCGCCTCCGTTGCCCTCATCTCCTTTTCCCACAGCCCAGCTGCTCGACCTCTCCCCGCTCCGCCCGAGCACACCCTTCCCCGCTCAACTCACCGCCGCCGAGTCCAGCCCACGACCCCGACGCTGCTCCGCCCAGGAGCTGACCCGTGCCCCTCCACAGCAGCGGTCAGGCGAGACCCCTCCGCTCCGCCTTGCCGACGACCCCGCTCAGCCGACGAGCCACCCTCCGTCGACCAGTACGGCCAGACTCCAGCGGCCCTAAACCCTAGAGCAGTAGACACGGACACCGCAACAGTACAGGACACGGACGCAGGACACCGCAACTGTACCGGACACGGACGTAGGACACAGCACAGTGTCAAGGAGACACGGACACGAAGAATCAGTCTTTACGGAGCCCTGTTCAGGTAGCATTTTCTCTCACCTCGTGATTTTGTTTTCGATTCTGTCAGTTGCGTCGCGTAGACTGTGTGACCCTCTCGGTGCCCGTGCAACCCGCTCGGTGCATCGCGTCCTATGGTGATCGCAAACCGCGATCCAAAAATAGGAAAACCAACGCCCTGTTTCACCCCGAAACTGAGTACGCCCCACCAAACGGGACGACTTGGTCGCACGCGGTCTTTACCGAAACGTGCGCGCCATCGATACGGACGTGTGGGATTTCGCAGAAGTTGATTTGGATGTGTGTGCACACCGGAATCAACGCGTATCCGCCGACAACGCCCTGTATCCGCCTATTCTGGAACACGCTGTAACTTTGTGTACACACGTCGGATCGAGACAAAACTTGCGCCATCGGACTCGTAGCAATACACTGGTCCTGTGACCCAAGTTTGGTTCGATTCTGAGAACGTTGACAGAATCGCGTATCGTGGCCCCACAGGCTCCACTTGACGGACGATTTTGTGATCGGCTCATCGGAATCCAGTTCTGGAAGTTCCGTTGGGTTTGTATCATCATTCCTGACTTGTTGACACTAAGTTGGATAAATTTGGAGACCTTTGACCCTGACACGCTTTTCGGTGCAAAGTGGCCCACATGTGGACCCCTCTTTGGCCCGGAAATATCATTTTTGCCCTTATGTCCAAATTGGACTCAAGGACAGGCGTTTCTAGCTATTTGATATTTTCTGAATCTGATGGTGATGTTTATTTCAGCAACCGGACTAGTACCTGCAGATCACACTGAGACCAGAGCTACAGTTGGAGCCGGGACCCCAGGCAAGTGTACCTTGCCAACATTGCAGTTCTTGTTACATATTTCCTTGCCTTATTTATATATTATTGTGCATGCTTGACCTAGGACCGTGTGACGTACTTAGCGTCCGATTATTAGTCGGGTGCCAACACCGTACGCGGTGTTGTGTATTGTCATCTAAAGATGGACATTCGTGACCCCTTTACATTCTCGTACTTGTCTTATCAAGTACACTATAATCTAGGACACTTGACACTATTCATGAGACAGGATCTTCCTGAGCTATTCATGGTGATTCTGTATAGGATACAGGACTTGACATTGATATTATATTCCTAGACATTATATGACTTGTGCATTAGATATGATTGTGCGTGACATGGACATGGTGCATCGTGGACATGAGACGTGTGATTATATTGGGTGGGGAGAGACACACAGGCTACAGGCTGATCATATATATATAACCCTATTATTGTGAGGCACAAGACTCTAAGCCCGAGCTTGGCCCATTACTCATTATTACCGCTACCGGCTCCCCGACACAGAGCTTGTAGTGGCTTCGGCCTGAGCACTAGTGATGCTCTCACTTGCATTTCACATAGATGGTTTTATAGTTTACCCTATTGTTTCATTTACTATTTGCACTGCACTATTTGGCTTGAGTTATTTTGTACCTTGCTATGTCCCCTGAGGACCTGGATCCGGATTATGTCCCCAGGATTTGCAGACGAGATCTTCCCCGAGGTATACGGGACCGCAGCAGGAGCTGTACCGACATCTGAGGACGAGATCATACCAGAGGACTTCTCCTGAGTATTGGCTTTACATACTCATTTATTTTTATCTCCAGTTCCTTTATTTTCCAGTCTATTGCATTGATGTATCAGACTTGTTCTCGGATTGTTCTCCGAGACATTTTATTGAGATTGGTCAGTTTATTTTATTTACATTATTCTGACATTTGATCTGTGATTATCTGTTGTGGATGAGACTAGTATAGACTATGACTTATATCATTGGACCTACTTATTGTTATATTACAGCTTAAGCATGCCCCGATGGATCCATTAAATTGGGTTTGTCCATCGGTGTGTGCTGCTGGCCATTGCCACGTGTCCAGTCCCTCGGCATTTTGGGACTGGGGTGTGACACTACGGCAGGTGGTGGTTGATTGTCATGGAAGACCGGTGGATGGTGTCGTGGGTGGTGCGGTTGCACAGAAGTGAGGTCGACGGAATGGCCGCGTTCGACTGCTGGAGGGGGAGTGGTTTGTCGCCGGAGCTCGTGGCTGCGGGGAATGCAGAGAAGTGGCTGGCGCTGCAGCTCGACCGAAGCAGTGGCCGGCACTGCGAGAAATGCAGCAGTTCGGGGGGTGAACAGGGATTTCGGCCGGGGTTGTGGGATAGAAGAATGAGAAGGTGAAAGGAAGAAGAAGAAGAAGAAGAAGAAGAAGAAGAAGAAGAAGAAAGAAGGAAGAAGAAGAAAATGGGAATGGCTTTCGATTTTTAATGTAGAGGAGGGAGGAGAGAGAAAGTGGGTTGAGGTTTCCTAGTTTTTTGGGGGATTAGGGCCGGCATGGGGATGAGGGATATGATGGAGACATTTTATAGGAAGGGGGTGTGAGGATTGGAGGGTGGGGATGGGCTTATTTCAAATGTGTGGTGTAGATTTTACATGAAGAGAATAGTTTCTTCATGCAAAGGAGATGAGGGGGATGTTGACCACGGTCAAAGAAGAGGGTGGCCTCTCTATTTGGTCTTGACCAATGAAGGTGTACCACATGTCATAACATTTGTAATTTAGCCCCTTAAGTTTGGATAATTGCACAAACACGTGAAATAATGGGAAGGGGGAAATAGTGTTTGGTATTTTGTAGGGTGAGAGAGTGTTGTGTGTTTGGCATGAGCTTAATTAAATGGGCATTGGAATTAGATGGGGATTAAAATAGGATTAGTCAAAGTTGGTATCCCTGATTTAATTAGAATAAATATGTCCCGCGCTTTTAAATTAAATGGGGGCACTTGGGGTCTCAATTTGGGAGTGACACAAAGGTCAAAAATGGTGCGGGCTTAGAGTCAGTCTTGGACCCTTTAGTTGGTCCGGCTCGACGGGTCAAGTTGGTATCTCAAAATTGATCGTAACGATACAAGTGTCCAATACGGGATTAAATATAGGATTTCGGTTACGGAAAATTGTACAATTAATTTAGGGCACAACGTATTTGATTTTGAGTGACGGAAAAGTCCAGCGCCTAAATTGGCGGGTCAAGTCAAAAGTACAACAGTCCGTTGGAATTTATAGGATTATGTTGGACTCTGAATAATTCAATAATGGTAGGGCGCACCAATGGTTTAATTAAAATAATCAGACATATGCAACCTTACTCTAAACCTCAAACATTTGTTGCTAAACCAAAATTTTCTAACCCATACCAGACTATCTATAGAAATATTTGAGGGGGTTTACAATTCTCGTTTAGGATCTTTTGAACTTTTTTAATAGTTTGTAACATAAAAGTTTCGTATAAACTTTTCTTAATAAACAAGATGACGAATCTGCTAGAGAATACTTTCTCCTCTGACGAGAAGGTGATAGCTCAACTTGTTGGTCGGATCGACGCAGAAGACCTTGGTCGTAAAGTTCGACCAACAGGCATATAAAAAAATTCTCCACTCTGGGGGTAGTGCTCACCCCTCATCCGCACTCAAGTCAAGAAAAACTCGCAAAGTGTGTATGTCCAAGCCTCGTCATGCATATCCCAAAGTTACTGCCAATAAGAAAAAAAGTATTCTAATTGAGGAGAGTTCCCCTGTCAAATCTGTTCAGATCAATGACTTAGTGGATAAATCCATTATGTTAAACAAGGGATACAATGCATGCAACTCACGTAATTTCAAGAAAAGGGTGATCCACATCCAAGCTTCATAGTCTGCGCGTATTCGTTATAATATGCGAGACAAGTAAGGCATGGACACCGCTGTCCAAACCAACAAGCGCAAAAATGAAGTTTTGGTCAGGGAGAATCATTCTCCTAACATCATGATTACGTGCACAGTGGATGAAAAATTATGCGCCAATCGTTAGAAGTCTATAGTTAGTGCGTCAAGCCAAGACCTTCGTGCAAAATTAAATGCATGTAGACAAACTGTGCCAACTCTGTCTGTACCACAAAAAATGTGCCAAGCAAGATCAATCTCCTCACAACATGCAGATTGTGCACATGAACACAAGAGAACTGCTAGTAGCAACTTTTTCTCCTCCGTGAAGGAAAAAAACTTGAGATATGATGAATCATTTGCCAATCAAACTAGCACATTACTCTATACACAAGGGACCAAAAATATGCATAAAAGATTTAATGTATCTCATGTAAGGAGGCCGAGTCTGCCCTCTTCCTCCTCTTCTATTCCCTCTATCAATTTAAGTAAATTTATTTTACAAAAGCGTAAAGAGAGGGACCCTTTTGATATTACAATGGTATTTTCTAATGAACAACATTACAATAGTGATAGAGTTATAATTGAATGTTGTTGTGCATCAGCAAAGTGGTCCGTGTTTGATCGATTAAATTACACCATGTCTCCTAAACCTCATCATACAAAGCTAGTTGACAACCAGGAGTATGATGATGAACCGTTCTTTGCTTCAACATAAATGGCTTCGTATCTTCCCCGTGGCAAGAGTCAATCAAGATGAAGTTCTTCAAGAATGCCTAGCCAGAGGAGATTTGACCAACTCATCGACTCATTTGAAGGTGTATACCGAAATACTCGTTCTCAAAGACGAGAACTCGTTCGTCACAAGAATCCCCATTCTTCAGAATCAGAAGCTGAGGGTAGCAATTCCCCCGATTCTGAAACTGACAGTGTAGAATCCAACTACACGACTTTTTCTACCAATTCCTCTGTTGCACACAAGGATGCTAATGTTTACGCCGTCGATGATGAACATGATGCTTCTCCATCATAAGTTACTGAACAATTCCTCAACTCATTAGAGGCCGCTCTCAGGGATATGTACACCATAATACAAAATATGCATCAAATGATGGAAGCCCAATATTCTGCTACACCAGCACCTATCCAAGTGGCTTCATTCATACCTACACAACCTACTCCTGGAATAATACCTCTACAGGATAACACAAATCCAGAAGCGGTCATAAACCAGGAGTCAACAGTTCCAACTCTTAATCCTCTCAATATTGGGGGGGGGTGGATCTCCTCCAGTATTGATACCTGTTCAACCGGTATCTTATCAATCAACCATACCACTCCGAACTGAAGATCCTCTTGAAGCTATCTGAGAGTTGCTTGCACATGTCGATGTGTTAAAGAACAAAGACCAACTCCGTAAGCTGGGGATAAAATAGCCTTATCCTCTACATTGGGATAATGTTATATTCCTGTAAACTTCCTAACCCAGAATTAGGCCTGCTTGGCTTAGAGAGAGAAATTAGGCTAGTTTGAACCCAAATAGAAATAGAACACGGTATTTATTTAATTTTGTAATATTTATATCACTTAGCGCACCTTACCGTTGCTTCGATAATTGGAGCACTACACTAACCATTACCTTCCTACAAATTTTACACTCTTGCTCTAGACATGACCGCCTTCTATTCTGACCTCGGTATAGCTTATAATTATGCTCTCATGTGCTATATTTTAGTCGCACAATATTCATCGTAGACGTTTACATTTAATTTTAAATAAAAGCAACTTTGCATCCTTGTGTGTTCCAATCAAAATTGGAGACAAAATCTTGACCCGTTTCGTGCAACCCAAATTATGATAATATTCTACTCTGAGCCCTCTATGTCCATGACACTTGTGTCCCACCTAATTTTAGCCCCACGTACTTCTAATTAATTCTAGAACATCGTGCGCATTAATTTTAATTAAATTAATCTAATTTCTATCTTTGTGCAAATTTTCTAATTTTTGGAAACTTTTATGCAAAAATGTATTAAGGTGTCCACACCATTGGACAATACATGAAGAAACCTATTTTTTCCCTTCATACAAATTTTTCTCATAATTTTCGGAATATGCAAACACACAACATCGCCCCCTCATTTAACCCTATCCTTGTTTTTTAAATAATATAATTTATAGCCCTACAAATACTCCCATGTAAGGCCAAGCCTACCCCAAGAGGATGTTGACCAAAGCCCACATACCTAGGTCAACCCCAAACCTAAACTCTACATGTATATATACAAACTTACTTTCTCTTTTTCTCTTTAGTTTTCCAAAACCCAAACCCCAAACATACCTAGCCAACTTCTTCTCCCTATTCATCATCTTCAACCTTCCTTCGGCCATCCCCGCCGAGCAGTTCCCTTCTCCGCAGCCTGGCTTCACCTCCGCCACCACCACCCTCTGCTTCTTCCTCCTTTTCTCGGCCACTTCATCGTCGGACGACGAGCAGCCAGCCGCCTGAACCATCTCTGCACAACCACCATCTTCGCCATTAATGACCCCTGCGGCCGAGCCCCGCTGTCCGCCATTACCCGACCTTCAACAGGGACTACACCCCGCCGTTCTCCTCCGTTCCCGATATCCCTCGATGCCACCGTCGACCTTCCCCCTTCGACTCACCTGAGACTCTGCCATCCACCAGCAGCCTTCTTCCACACCACCACCATCTCCTCCCTGCTCTCTCCCCCTCCGGTCGACTGAACAGCCACCACTAACCACCACCTCTTCTTTCCACCGGATCCTCCTCTCCCTCGTCATCTTCCTCATCTCCCTGGCCTCCTTTTTTGACTCCCTGACAGCAACGCAGCCTCCCATCTGAACCTCGACCACCCATCAACACCGGAGCCCGCTGTGCTCCGCTGTACCTAGGTCGCAGCTCGCCTGAACCTGTCCTCCTACTTCTTGAACTCCTCCTCCTCGACTACAGCCTCCTCTGCCTTGGCCGGACCTCCCCTGGCCAGAACAGTAACTTCACCATCACCCATTATCATCATCACCACCATTGCTATTATCATCACCATCATCTATTATCATCATCACCACCATTGCCATTATTACCATCATCACCATTAACAACATCATCATCTAATCACCACCCACATCATTACCATAATCCCAATCACCATCTACATCATCACCATCGTCCCAGTCACCATCCACATCATCACTATCGTCTTAGTCACCATCCACATCATCACCATAATCCCCATCATCATCCACATCACCACCATTATCATAATTTCTATCATCATCACCATTATAATCATTATCATCACCATTGTAATCATCATCATCTCTATTATAATCATTATCAACATAATTATCATCATTATAACCTAATCATCTCATCGTCCTCACCCTCGTCATTGTGTTCATCATGGACCCGTCACCCTCGCTAAAGACAATATGCAGCAGTCATCCCCGATTTCTGTGCCTGTGCACGCTGACCTCGAGGATATTGGATTATTTTACGCGACTTTTGGAGCAGGTTATTGGGACTACATAGCTTCTTGCCAGGCAAGTATACCTTTGCCAAATTGTTTACAGTACTTTGCGTGTTATTTATATTTCTGTATATTCATGCAACATGTGTAGTTTCATTCAGTCATTACTATATATTAGATATGTTGATACATACTTGACACCTAGTATTATGAGAGAACAACCATTAGGCGTATGGGCTATAACCACTCTGGTAAACTGTAGTATCTAGCACGACTACGGTAGTGTGTCGCGCTGGTCGCTACCTCCACGGTATATAAATTTTTGGAGTCTCGTTGGTCGCTACTCCCATGGTATATCGATTTCTAATGTCCCTGCTGTGTGTGTGAGTTATGAAATTTAGATCGAGTAGCCTACCCTTGCCCATACATTGAAAAGTTGTTCTTATTTGCATTCATATAGATTATCTTGTACAGCATACTTATATATTTATAAATATTATGCATGTTCACTGTATTCAATTGGCTTGCTTCTATGTATCTTGTTATGTCTCTCTAAGGACCTGGTCCCTTGCCAGGTATAGACGACCAGGAGTATCCGCAGGAGTACGGACCCGGACCTGACGCTTTACTTTCTACCGAGGAGACCTTACCCACTGAGCATCATTGATTATCTCTAGCTATGGATCTCTTAACTGACACTTCTATCATCACCTCATTTTATATTGGAGAGTTTACTCTTCTCTCTCATTTAGTTTTGATATAGTCATTGGTAGTAGATTTGTCTCTACCCGACTATTATTATGGATTATTTAGACTCTTTATTCTAGTTTAGTTATTTTCTTTCTGTGACTTATTGTGTGGATGAGATTAGTACTTCTGTGACTTATCATAATATAGATACCATATGTGAGTTTTATTTATATTGCACCACACGTGTGTATTATGGTATCCATATATTGGAGTTGTCATATACATACGGCTGACATGCTTACGTGTTCCTAGTCCTACGTATTTTGGAACTGGGGCGTGATAATTCCCTCCTAAATAAAAACCCTAATCGATAGTATTATTTGAAGGCAGGACACCACTGAGCCAATATATTAATTACTTTAATATGATGATGGCTCATCTGCAGAAAGATAATGCTCTCCTTACCAGATTATTCGTAGGATGCTTGGCTGACATAGCCTATGATTGGTATCGCAGTTTACCTGATAACTGTATATCCTCGTTTGATGACATGAAGTACCTTTTTCTCTCACGATTCTACTAAGGAGGCATGGATATGATGATATCTTCACTCATCGACATTAACCAGAAGAAGAAGAAATCTATTCATGAATTTATTGAATGTTTCATGTAGGTATTCTAGACTCCACATTCATTGATACTTGTAAAAAGAACCTACTGCTTATAGTAGGGCTCTGGACAGGTCCAACTCAATTTCAAGATTGAACGATGTTCATTATCGGGGCCGAAGCTGCTGAAGGTAACGCGAAGATGGTTCATAACTTAGGATTACAAATGACTAATGTTGAAGGGAAACACCCCTCTAATAATGCGAATAATCACAACAATAAAGAAAATAAGGCCTTGGCAATAAATCTGTCAAAGTGACCCACCTCCCCTCCAGCACAAAAGCCTCCAGAGTCTTTCAGGCCTAAGAAAGAATATTCCTTTGACGAGAGCAATATCTATGATATTTTTGAATGCTTGATAAAAAGTAACAAGTTGCAGTTACCTGACGTCAGACGACCAAATAAGGCTGCTAAAATAGATAACCCAAAATACTGCTTGTACCACCGATATATACATCACCCTACCAAGGCTTGTTATGTCTTGAAAAGAAATATACATCAATTGATAGATGCTAAAGCTACCACCCTTCACAATGAAGAGAAGATAGTCACAGTCAATATGGCGTCTCTTCAATTTAGTGAGTTTCCAGCACAAGAAGTCACAAATGGCGTCGTCCCAATACCTCGAGTTACAATGGAAGTGGTAAATATTCCACTTCCAAGAATTCATACAGAAGAATTGATGCCTCTTACTAAAGATCATGGCAAGATTATGTGGATTCATCCTGACCTGCTTCCAGATTGGAACCAGGAAGCAATATCTTCCAAATCAAAATCCAAGAAGGATAAGAAGTATAAATCATGCAATATGATTTCTTCGGATCCTCATTCAGACAGAGAGTAGGACAAATATCAGGAATATGCATATCTCAAAATCAGATTTCAAAATCTGAGTATTATCCCACCAAGTTCTGCTTGTAAGCTTCACTTAATGCACAGATAATGATCCATGATTGGCAGCGTTCTGCTGTATAGGGCACAACAAATCTTCAGTGCTTATGAAGATGTTTCGTCTATGCTCCAACCAATGTTGTCAAAATAGAAAAAATCGGGTCGTCCCCCCTTCCAACGGGTTCCCCACCGACCCAGTGACACATCAACCACGCCCCTTCCTTTTCTCCATACATAAATTCCTCCTCCTCCTTCTGCTACCATTAGAGAATCGACCTCAACACATGTGGTTGAAGAAGATCGCCCCTAATTTTATTAATACAACCAGCAATCTGTACATTTAATGCAAAACATGGGATATAATTTCCAGAAAGCTGAAGGTTTAAACTTTGGCAAGGAATAACGTATTCCTCTACAAATCCGAGGACAATCCAACAAATCCCATAGTGGATTAGGCTATGACGAAACTATCCCACAGACTCATTCCATGAAGAGACATGATAAAAAGAAACTCAAGTATTGTAACATGGTACTTATTTCTCCAATGCCCGAAGAAGAAGCTATGAATGGTACCAGATTTGGCAAAGATTATCATAAAACTTATGAATCTGTCCCAGAAGATATTCCTGATACACTTCATACTGAACCAACTTTTGTTGCTCCGGTCACAATCAAACCTGGTCCTTCGTGTCATGCCCCGGACCCGCCGGGCCGCCGCTCCGCCTTAGCCCCGTCCCGTATGGCCGGGATTTAAGCGAACCGGACACAAATCACCGTGCCTCGGCGCGCCGGACGCGAATCACCGCGCCCGTCCCGAAGGGTGAACGATCTAAAATTAACGACCCTCATGTTTGCATATGCTATGCTCCTGAATGTTTATACTTGCTCGTGCTTGAATTTATAATGTTTGCCTTGGACAGGGAAGGCCAAATGGTAAGTTGGTAAGTCTCGCCGTGTTTCCTCAACATCGTACGGCGCACTGCCCGACACGTTAGGCTATTCAATATTTGCATGAAACTGATCCTAAGGCAACTAGAAAGACAACTTAATAGTTGTGCACGGAACCTGTGCTACGTGTTTGGATTTGTCGAGCGGGCGAGTAGCTTCCCCACCATTGCATTCAATGTACTGATAATCCACCAGTTTGTATGCAGGGTGCGGGAGAACCTCGTTCGGTGCGGATGCCTCCAACGTGCGTGCTAAGGCCAGGAGTTCCCTCTGAAGCCTTGCAACGGTGCGTCCGGAATAGAAGCACATATACAAGATATAATATTGGAACATAGCCCGAACATCGCCTGGACATCGCCTGTACAATCATTCCACAGTTGTAGCCACTTGGCACGCTTTTACTGTTTCTGAGAGAGAGGCTTGAGCGACTTGTAATCTCGGCTATACGCCGCCTGTAATACTTCTTTATATCAATAAAGAGTTGCTTTACTTCAAACTTGTGTTTCAATGCTTCCGCTATATTGTCGACTCAGTGAACCTGTTACCGATCGCCTATGCGTTCATGACTCCGCTGCACTCGGACAATCTGTGCGACTCTGTGGCTTAGAACTCTTACCACTAGCCAATGAATCACGGCCTTGCACGGGCGCGGTTCACGCTCGTGCGGCATCACGCCCGGATGGGTCAAAGCGATCGTTCCGCGGGAGCACTGGCGAGGGTAATTCCCGCCTAGCGGGAACGGCCGAAATAGCCTGTGGGAGATTGGGGCGTGACACTTCGAAGCCTACTACGACAGAGAAAGGGAAACAATAGGAGGTAAGCTTCGACAATGTCATGCCCCGATCTCCCGCAGGCTAATCGATCGTCCCTGCTAGATAAGAATTACCGTACCAGTACTCCTACGGGATGATCGCTTAACCCATCTGGGCGTGATGTCGCACGAGCATAAGCCACGCCCGTGCAAGACTGTGATATGAATAGGCGGTAAGAGGTCTAAGCCACAGAGTCACAGAGTTTGTCCGAGTGCAGCGAATTAATAAACGCATAGGCGATTGGTAACAAGTTTACAGAGTCGTCGATGGTGGAATCATTGAATAACACAAGTATAGAAGTAAATCAAAATCTTTATTGATATTAAACAAGTATTACAGGCGGTGATAGGACGATATTACAAGTCGCTCAAGCCTCTCTCTCTGAACAGTAAAAGCGTGCCAAGTGGCTACATTTGTGGAATGATACATAGGCGATGTTCCAATATTATATCATGTATATGTGCTTCAGTTCCGAACGTAATGCTCCAAGGCTCCAGAGCAACCTCCATACCTTAGCATGCACGAAGGAGGCATCCGCACCGAACGAGGTTCTCCCGCACCCTGCAAGTAATCTGGTGGATTATCAGTATATGAATGCACTGGTGGGGAGGCTTCTCGCCCGCTCAAAAAATCCAAACACGTTATATAGGTTCCATGTACCATCTATTAAGTTATCTTTCTAGTCTTGCCTTAGGATCAGTTTTATGGCAATATTGAATAGCCTATCTCGTGTGGCAGTACGCCATACAATATAAGAGAAAACACGACGAGACTTACCAACTTACCATTTGTCCTTCCCTGTCCAAGGCAAACCAAGTTAATTCAAGCATGAGCATATATATAATGAATCCAGGGGCAATATCATATACAAACACAAGTATTGTGAGCGAGATAATATTTCAGCTGTACGATTACATAGATTATCAGGTATGTTGCAGAGAACGTTAAAGTGCTTCATATGTACAAGTGTATTATACTCAAGATTCGTTCAGGTGTTTCCCAATTTCTGGATGAGATGTAATGACTCGTATGCGGATAGCCGCTAAGCGAGGATGAATTATCTATATGAATAATTGTCGTTGGCATAGCCATAAAGGATGAGTTATAGTCTTATGACAAGGATGGAATGCAACAAAAGAACAGGATACGCTACAAGCCATCCAGTCCAGAATAAGAGACTATCAGCCTTTATCTGCAAAGGTGGTACGGCGTTAGCGGATACGCCACCCAACTCGTACAAGAAGGCTGTATGAGTTCAATCCGGATCGGATCGGCCCCAGTGCCTCGGAGACCGTCCGTGGAACTGGATCCGAAGATCCACTTGTTAAACAAGTTGTTCACGACATGTAAGTCTTGGGTCATTCTAAATTCACATCTTAACAAGATAATCCATAATTTTTGTTCTGAACGAGCATTGTTCTACGAGCTGTAATTTTGATTTGCTTGACATGATTCTCATTCAGTTGTAAACTTGATATGATTCCCGATCAGTGTTCCACTTGCCTTGATACATTCCCATAGTTTAGGGATTTGCCTTGGTGACCTAACGGTCCCTAATACTTGCAGGTTCATATTACACAGAAGGACTATTTGATAGTCTTCTGTCTTACAAGATGCATGCATGATACGCGATAGTGTTACTTGATTGTGGCATAATTATATGACGAGCATTAAAATGAGGCAACAAGTACATGTTAACATATAAGCAGGCAAGCATGCATTTATATTTAAGACTTGAGAAATTACGTTGGTACGGATCTAAGGGTAAAACGAGAAGTAAAACCGTAAAGGGACATACTGAGCGACATAATCTAGGGTCGTACAATATAGCAATTGAACTAGTGCATTACGAAGACTATAATATTCTACTCGTGGCATAGCGGGGTCTAATTATACAAGGCAAAGGTAGCATATGAGGGTCCAATTATAAGCAAAGTTTTATTTCTATTTTCTAACACAAGCAATACAAGTTGGGATTATTTCCTTAGCTAGGTGTGTTGTATTCTTTATTAGCATGCAGGAGGTGATTCACCTAGCGACTAGCATGTATCATCCATATTTTAAGTGTGCTGGCTAAGTAAAGATAAGTTCATCGTAGCCACCCACCTTAGCGATAATTCGCCTCGGTCGAGCGATACTTCGAGCGAGCCTCTAAAAGCCTAAGCGGGAACTCCTGAAGGACCAAGTTTGGAAATCCTTTGCCTCAAAGGATTTATCTCGCTGAGCAAAGTAGGTCGGGTCGTTCCGCTTTTGTCGTTTGAATCGGTTGTCCGCTTGAACAGAATGGGTCGTTACATTATACACCACTTAGAAAAAGTCTCGTCCTTGAGACTTCCTGAGCACAGGCCGTACTATCACATTATCGAATCTATTCCAAGGCATAGCAATCGGTACCACCATATTTGTTTGAACACAATTTTTTACTCGTTCCTTATTATCGTATCGCGTGTATGCTGGGTCGGTCTCATTTGCACCTTAGCAAGGAACATATATCGTTTAACGCGGGGTACGTTATAATCCATCATAAATAATGATCTAAGGCTGAGGAAAACTTATACAAGTCGTTATACTTGTCCATGTGGATATTCACTTGCACTAGCATTCGAGATCAGCATATCGCGAGTCTGGATCGTACACATATTCAAAGTGTACCTCAAACATATGCACGCCAACCAAATTAGCGATAGCGAAGTATTAACACTCGAGTTTCACATATCATTGAGTCTTAGATCGTGCACACATTCAAGGCATACCTCAAACATATGCATTCAACCAAACTTAGAGATAGTGAAATCGGACAAGCTACTTACGAAAATCTCAAGAGTTTTCATTTTTTACAAATTACATGGATACTTTCGACATGGTCAATCAAATTCCAAGTCATTTTTTATTCCAACCAAACAAAGTATTTGCACTACCGTTAAGCATGATTTACTCGGGTTAACCAACTAGCGTTCATTTATTCAGGTCAAAGATAGTCTACGTTACCGTTCCCAGTCTAACCCTAAGTCTTGCTGCCCCAGTTCTATAGCTTTGTTCAAGTAATGTTCTAAAGTCGGTCACACTGGTTCTTTCACTCGGCACAGGATCGTCTGCCTAATTATTGGGTCATCTCACAAGGTCATAGGTACAAGTTTAAGCACATAATTCATCGTACAAATTTATCGCACGATGCTCGCCCCAATTCCTAAGGCCAAGCCATTGTTCATTTATATGGGGTATTCTACCCAAGCTTATTTCACTCAAATTTTTAAATATCGAGCACAAATTTTCTTACTCTCAATTTCATGTTCGTTTGTATATGGGTCTAGTCCGTTCAGTAACATCCACGATATCCATTCCAAGTCTAGACCACCAAGCCAAAATTTAATTCTAAACCTTAGATTATATTTTTAAGTCGTCCAACCAGATTTATGTATCCGTTCATGAAACCATCAAGCTTGATTTACTCCAGGTTCTAGGCTAACTTATCCTGAAATATTTTTGCTTCACTTGCATTCCCAAATTTGTCTTATCATATCGACCAAAAGTCAAGATGATCCATCAGTTGTCACGCTCCGGTCTCCCGCAAGTTCGATCACCCTTGTTGGACGTGAGATCACCATGCAAATGATCTCGTTAGATAATCATCCTAATCCGGGCGTGACGTGTCACGACCCGATTCCGTAGAATCGTTGGGGCGTCCCCCGAATCGTGATGCCGTGCGGGCCTGGGATTGCGCCCGCACAAGGCTAAAGTATTTTGCATAACTAGCACATATTCAGAGTACGCAGATAAATTAAACACAAGTTGAAACATGGAAAAGTTCTCTTTATTGATAATGAACATCTAATACAAACTCTTGAACGAGTCAGCTAATATGCCGCACGGGCTTACAAAAGTGTTGACTCAAAATGAGATAGCAGTCCTGTACATTACATTCCTTTATAACTTCAAAATGTATAGACCTCCAGGCTGGAGGACGGCTTTGCCACGGAGCTGCATTTGTGTATGAAGAGTTGCAAGCTCCTGGTTCTTCAAGCACTTCAAAGCGGCGCGATCAGGATACGCCAACAGCTGGACTGGATCGGGAAGACGACTTCGCTCCTCGCTCGGTTCGCCTTGGTGCGGAGAACCTGTTTCAACGAGGGCCAGTATGTCGAAACATAATGGTGAAGGCGAGCTAACCAAACTTTACCAATCAACATGTTGTTTTAATGAAGCATGCATATTTGTGGGTTTCTATCTTGCCTTAGTTTATTTTCAAGTAAGCAGTATATAGAATTTACTGAAATGAATGTGCCACCGTTCGGTAGATTTTACCTGACCGTCTGAATCACCTGCACAATACTTACCATGCCTTCCCTGCCACGAAGACACAAGTTAGTTTGCAACAGGTTTAAATATACAATATGGATCACTGGCTTGATTGCCATAATGGACACTAGTCAATGACAAGGATGGTTTGCAGCTGCAAGTACGTGAGATGCTGCATACCATCCCGTCCAAGAACGTGAGACTAAACGTGAGTTCCGTCCAGAGCCAGAACGGTGCCAGTGCCCCAGCAGCCGCCCGCAGGAACTATACCTTGTGCATAAGTTGTCCATGATCTATTTGTTAAACATTCATGCACTTCAGGCAACAAAGGGGATTTAGGAATTAGGGTTAGGGATTCGGCCGGAGACGCGGCGGGGACGGCGGCTGGGCGGCCGGGCTGAGGCGGAGGGGGCCGGGGGCAGCGCGGCGAGGCGGCGGCCGGGCTCGTCGGCGCTGCGGGCGGCCGGAGGCGGCTCGGGGAGCTGCCCGAGCTGCTGCTGCTGTCGTCGTGGTGACCGGGGACGGCGGAGCGGGGCGCCGGAGGGGAGGAGATGGCCGGGGGAGAAGGGGGAGGGCCGGGGCTGCCGTCGGCGGGGCACGGCGGCGCTGCTAGGGCGGAGGAGCGAGGTGGCTGGAGTCGGAGGCGGTGAGGGTTTAGGCGAGGGTGGCGGTGGAGCTCGGGGGCTTTAAAAGGAAGGGAGGAGGTCGGGGAGGCCGACCAGGGCGGAGGAGAGGGCCGAGGGAGGCGGAGGCGCGTGGCCGGGCGGGGCGGCGCAGGCGGCGGATGACTCGGGGACGATGGAGAATGGGGAGACGGGTCTGCGGGCGGCGGCGGGTCGGGTTTGACCGACCCGACCCGACCCGCTAGCGGGTTGGCGGGCTGGGCTAGCCCGGTGGGCCGCGGGCAGGCCCAGTGGGCCGGGCTGGGAACGGGCCGAATTTAAATCAGATAAATGATAATAATAATAATAATAATAATAATAATAATAATAATAATAATAATAATAATAATAAATAAATGAATAGTTTGTAGGTGATTTAAAATAGGTTCGGGGTCCAATAAATTTCAGAAAAATTGCCCTAAGTCCAGTTTTCTATTTTACACCCAAAAATATTATTTCCATAATATTTTAATATTATTTATTAACAATTAAAAATCATTCAATAATTAAGAACCCTGATTTTGATTACAGAAAATTCCCAGAAAATTCCAAAAAATTGTGAAAAAATCCCAATTTAAAATTCTTGCAAAATCTGGGGGTTTACAATCTACCCAACTTATAAAAATTTCGTCCTCGAAATTTAAAAATTAAGCCATAATCTATTAATCCTTCATGTACATCAATCGCAATCTCCTTGCGATAATTTAAATCCTAATCATGTCCACTGCAATCACTTCATGATTAAGATGACTACTTGTTCCAATCAAAATTTTAACCTATGGTTATCTCTTCTTACTTCCTCCAATTATCCACAGGCAAATTTTAGAGTAAGCCCTTATAACATCTTCAAGGATTACACATGCTTATGACCTTGCCTCACTATTCTAACTATCATAATTCCTCTAGAAGTGATTCGAGTCCAACAGTATTCCCATTTGTATGCTCCAACCTTTTAAATTCCATTCACATCCTCAATATTCTAACTAGGTAGTCCAACCCTCAAATTTTAATTCTTAAATCAAATCACCAAATTGAAAAATAATTTAAATGTAGTCCACCAATGTTCAAGTCTGAAATTCTATAATTCTATCCTCTAAATTCAAATTGATGATTTTACTTGCATTATCATGTACCTAAGATACAACTATTGGGTCCTCGATATCAATTCATTAATCATCTTAGTCACTCCTCTAAATTTTCAAAATTAGAATGGATTGAACCTCTCTCAATCTAATCTTACTCGGTCACAATCTTAAAAGAAAATCCTCTCGAGTTGACAAATGCATTGCTACCCAACTTAGAGTTTACCCATTCATCACAAAAGACTATATACTTTAAGAAAATATTCCTTAATATGGTTACTCGTGTCATTCAATCCTCGAGACTTCAACGCCGATCATGATATGTCCTTAATTACGAAAGGATAATCCTCAAGTATGTGATCGGCCTATGGAAAATATCTAGTATTCTCTGTGTATCAGACTTATGCCAAGCACGAGATTTCGTCTTTCCGAAATAAGGGAAGGCGAAGATCAATAATAAAGAGTTCAAGGGTGAGGTGATAGAACAGAGGTATCGGCATCAAGGAGTTTAAAGAATTCAGGTGGGAAATTGTCAAGCGATTTTGTGGATTGAATCCTATCTTGGTAATTCCTATTCACATGCTCGTATTAATACAGTCATGTAACCTGATATGATATGTTCAGACATGTCTAGGGCAAGTATATTAGTCAACTATATATCTCAATCCACGTAAGGTAGTGCGAAAGGCGAATCAAAATGCACTAAGGCTGATCAGACCGTAATACACTGATTCTGAATAGACAATCGTATTAGTGTGTCGACCCACTAATACATATGTCATGAACAAGCTCGATAAAGAGTAAGCTTGCAAAACTAGGCTATAGAATAGCTGCATAAGTCAAGTACATCAAAATTAAGTGTGCTAGATGATGATGAAAGGAGGTAAAAATTATTTAAGTTCACAAAATAACCTACAATAAGCACAATAACAAAAGATTCTACAAACTCTACAGTTATCAGATATAAAAGCATACCAGGTTATTTAGCAAGTTCAAAATTACTAGGTTGGGGCTGAGGTCACGAACCAATAGACACGAGCTAAACAATACTAGGAACGGTATCTACAATCACTTACGCGCATTAGCTACTCCAAGGGTCTGCGCGTTCTCCACGGTCATGCTGTTAGAGCATCTCGTGGTGATCTTGTAGGAACCTCGTCGCTTGCTGGTAGATCCCTTACTCTGTATCCAAAAATAAACGAAAAAGGCGCACAGGAATCAAGGCAGGATGCAAGTCAAGGAATCAATTTAAATCCAAAATAGATGTCAAGAACGATTCAAGCAAGTGGATGAGATCCTAAACTTATCCTTATCTTATTGCAGGCCTGTTCGGTTCCTAAGTTGAAACCGAACAATTTAGTCGTTGACCTGCATGGGCCACCACAAAAATGTGTCACGACCCGCACCCGGATATTCGGGCACGAGTACGTGGGCACGTCCAGCCTACGCCGCAGTGTCGGCGGTAGTACGCTGTCTAGGTCATTTTCTGGAATCAATAAATATCTATCTCATCCACAATAATAAACAGGCAAGGATAATCACAGGAATAAGAATGCTAAGATTTTATAATATTTAATCTGTGTCAACCAAATCCACAGTTAATACAAAGCCAGAAGATAAATCGGGGACAAACCCGAGTATTGTGCTGAAAGGGAAAAACTAGCTAACTGGCTACTACTCCTCAAAGGTAGTCTCCTGAGTGGAAACCGGCTTCTCAACTGTATCACCTGCTGCCTCATAGGGATCATAATAGGTAGGGGCAAAGTTCTCATCATCGCCTAAAACAACGGATTCAGTCAGGAAAGGAGCAAAGTACACAATGCACAACAAGATTTAAACTAAATATTTATGACAATTAGGAAAGAAATAGACTAAGCATCATGTTGAGACTATGCATAAATAAATAGTAAAATTAACTGAGAAATAATGCTATAAATCAGGACTATAAGTAAAACATGATTAATTTCTATAAACCAGGAATAAGGGTAAAACAGGAATAAAATGTGACAGGGAATGTAACTGTAACCAGGCAACAAGAACTACAACACGACAAGAACTATGTGCGTGAACTTGTGTATTTAGAATACATAGTTGGCATGTAGGGGTTTATAAGGCTAATCCGGCCGTCATAGACGGCTATTAAACATGAATAATTGAGATCCGGCTGATGGACAGTCGTGTACCAACAGCTATTAAACACGGCAAGGGGAAGGGTAAACTACATGCCTTCTAGTATTCTCCCACCCACACGAAAGCAAGACATGAAAAACCAGTATTCAAGACATGAAATCCAGTGTTCTAATACTACGTGTAATCATCAATGGTACTGGTAGAGCAAGGAAATTAATTGTCACAATATAAAGATTAAACTTGAAGTGCAGGTACTTGCCTGATGTTTGGATCCAATTACAGTTTGTATCTCGGGGAAATTTCCAGAAATGTGTCCAGATGCTGAAATAAATATTATCATCATGCTCAGAAGATATCAAATAGCTAGAAATGCCTGTCCTTGAGTCCAATTTGGAGACAAGGGCAAAAACGGCAATTTCGGGCCAAAACGGGGTCCGCCGGTGGGCCCGCTTTGCACCGAAAAACGTGTCAGGGTCAAAGGTCTCCAAATTTACCAAACTTAGTGTCAACAGGTCAGGAACGATGATACGAACCCAACGGAACTTCCAGAATTGGATTCCGATGAGCCGATCACAAAATCGCCCGTCGAGCGAGGCCTGTGGGGCCCACGACACGCGATTTCGTCAACGTTCTCAGAATCGAACCAAACTTGGGTCACAGGACCAGCATATCGCTACGAGTCCGATGGCGCAAGTTTCGTTTCAATCCGACGTGTGTACAGGAAGTTAGGGCGTAAAACAGGAAAGGCGGATACGGGGCGGTGTCCGCGGATACGCGTTGATCCCGGTGTGCACGCACACCCGAATCGACTTCCGTAAAATCCCACACATCCGTATCAACGTTGCGCATGTATCTATGAAGACCGCGCGCGACCAAGTCGTCCCGTTTGGCGGGGCGTACCCAGTTCCGGGGTGAATCGGGTCGATATTTTCCCTGTTTTTGGATCGCGGTGTGCGATCACCACAGGATACGATGCCCCGAGCGGTTTATCCGGGCACCGAGAGGGTCATACAGGCTTCACAACGCAATTTACGGAATCGAAATCCGAGCTACGAGCAAGAAAATACACGCACCTGAACCGGGCCCGAAAACCGAGGCAAAATCGTGTCCGACACGTGTCCGACACGTGTCGGATACAAAGGGGATTTAGGAATTAGGGTTAGGGATTCGGCCGGAGACGCGGCGGGGACGGCGGCTGGGCGGCCGGGCTGAGGCGGAGGGGGCCGGGGGCAGCGCGGCGAGGCGGCGGCCGGGCTCGTCGGCGCTGCGGGCGGCCGGAGGCGGCTCGGGGAGCTGCCCGAGCTGCTGCTGCTGTCGTCGTGGTGACCGGGGACGGCGGAGCGGGGCGCCGGAGGGGAGGAGATGGCCGGGGGAGAAGGGGGAGGGCCGGGGCTGCCGTCGGCGGGGCACGGCGGCGCTGCTAGGGCGGAGGAGCGAGGTGGCTGGAGTCGGAGGCGGTGAGGGTTTAGGCGAGGGTGGCGGTGGAGCTCGGGGGCTTTAAAGGGAAGGGAGGAGGTCGGGGAGGCCGGCCAGGGCGGAGGAGAGGGCCGAGGGAGGCGGAGGCGGAGGCGCGTGGCCGGGCGGGGCGGCGCAGGCGGCGGAGGCGGCGGATGACTCGGGGACGATGGAGAATGGGGAGACGGGTCTGCGGGCGGCGGCGGGTCGGGTTTGACCGACCCGACCCGACCCGACCCGACCCGCTAGCGGGTTGGCGGGCTGGGCTAGCCCGGTGGGCCGCGGGCAGGCCCAGTGGGCCGGGCTGGGAACGGGCCTGTCACGCCCCAGTCCCAAAAATGTCAGGAACTAGGCCACGTGTCACTGGCCAGCTGACACGTCACTAAGGGCTTAATCCACTTTGATGGACCCAAAGGGACGTGCTACGCTGTCCTAAAATACTACAAGTATAGAACAGGTAAAACTATCTCATCCACAACAAAATGTCAGAAAAGCAAGTGCTGAAATATATATATAACTGAGTCTGATACAGTACACAACTAGTGAGAATACAAGCCTACTACAAAAACTGATAATAGCGCAGAAAAATCAGATAGACTAAGCAGTGTCTATCTGATCAAAACATCTCCATCTCTAGGTAGCAGCATCTAGGGTCAAGCCTACTTTGAGGGTGTCTCCTCGAGCTCCTCCTCGGTAGCACATCTGGCCTCCTGATCAGGCCCGTACACTGTGGGGTAGAAAGCCTCATCTAGATCTGGCAAGGAACCAGGTCCTCAGTGGGACGTAACAAGATACAGAAAAATGGCATGCCATGTAATGTAAATACTGAATAAGAAATAAAATAAATACAGGGTGCTAACCATACTAAGTGAAAATGCAAGTAAAGATCCAGTAGTACGCATGGGAATGTGTGGCTAGACATACGCTGACGTAATTCACCAATCGTGGCGACTGGCTAGTATAGGTGTTGTATGCCCCCGACTCAGGGAACTCTGCAATCGACCATCTCCAAGGAGCATGGTGCGAAGGTATAGAACATTTGTGGAGGGGGTGTCCCATACGTCAACTAGTTATCTTTCCCATCCCAATGAAATTAAATGTCAAGTCGTACATTTCCTGAGTTATTCTAATCCGTGATGCGGGTCACACGTACTGGTAGCTAACCAAATACGCAGCTCACATCCATATATGTAAATGCAACCATATTGCGTATTCTCGTGATAGGGTCTAGGAGAATATATTAGGATATTCTCTCAGCTGTTGGAGAGTCTGTAATATCATGTCAACATAACAGTTGACTGTACCCAAGGCAGTCTCAGGTGATCATGGTATATGAATTTCAGAACAAAGTAGATATCAACATTTTAATTTAAACAATACTTGGCAAGGTATACTTGCCTACTCCCTGATAGTGTTGAAACCCTGATTTTATAGTCAGTTGTGAAGGTGCTGGTGACAGGGGGTCACTGGCTGTGCTGTAGTTGGTTTCTGTTAAAAGAATAGGCAGGGTTCGTGAATATCCAGGCTGTAATATAAAACATATATATATATATACATCTATATAGTATAGATATATATATTTAGTAGGCATAGATATAATATATATAATAGTATATATTTATAGAACAGATAAATGCAGGCAATAATATATATAGTAGCAGGGTATATCCACTGCGATAAATATAGTATTTATCAGGGTGTATCCTCTGATATATATATATAATATAAATAAATTGATTTGACAGGACAGTAATTTAAATACATATATACTCAGGGTATATCCACTAATTGATATATATATATATAGGTAAAATGAAATAACAGGACAGTAATTAAATACATATATATAATATATGTATTATAGTATATAGTATAGTGCAAGAATTTTAATATGTATATAAATGCTGTATTTATTCAGCAATATAATATAAGTAGTAGCAGGGTCTATATGTGACCACTGTATAATTGAAATGACATTTGCAGGAATTAAAATATATTATATATAATTAAGCTGTATTATCCAGCAGGTATTTAATATATATATATATATATAGATAATATATATATAGATATATATATATATAATATAGGTGCAGGAAATTAAATGCAGAAAATAAATAAATGGAAAATGCCCAGTATAATATATATGTTATATACAAATTATATAAATATATGTATACACATATATTTATATATTTAACAGTATTAAATATATACATAATAGTAATTATGATATAATATATACATTTATACATATACATATATACATATATACATAATATACATATATAATTATATATGCATTATATATACATAAGTATATAAAGTATAATATATATTATAATATATACTGTATAAGAAAAGTATATATATTATAATATAATATATATAGATATATATATAAATATACATAGTATTATACATATATATATACATATATATACATATATTATATACATATATTCATGTATTATAGCTTATATACGTATTTCTGAATAGTATAGTATATTTATACCTTACAGGTGGCAGGGGGGGTCCCACGCGGTGTCGCCGGCGGAAGGACGGCGGCGGAGCTGGCCGGAGGAGCAGCAGCAGTGGCAGTGGCCACTGGCAGCAGCAGCAGCAGCAGCGGCTTGCGGGGGCGCTGGCCGGCGGAGGAGCGGCGGAGGTGGCCGGGCAGGGTGAGGGAAAGGTGGAGGGAGGAGTGGCGGTCAGTTTGGTGGGGGTGGCGGAGGTCCACGACGGCGGTGGCGGTGGCTGGAGGCCGTCGGAGGGAGGAGTGGCAGGTTAGGGTTGAGGGTGGCCGAGGTGTTGCGGGGGCTAGGGCGGCCGGAGGCGGTGTCGTGGGGAGGTGAGGGTCGATGGTCCGATGGAGGGGAGGACGGCGAGTCGTCTGGGTAGGGTGGCGGTGGTCGGCGACAGCCGGAGGCGGCGGGGGAAGTGAATGGGAGTGGTGGTGGTGCTGTGAGTGTGAAGTCGGGGAGGGTCTGCAGAAGCGGGCCACGGCGGAGCAGCCGGCCGGCGGTGGGTGGCAGTGGTCGGAGGTGAGGGGAGGGGAGTGGCGACGGGTTCGGTGGTGGTCCGGTGGGCGGAGGGTGGCCGTGGCGGTGGTGGGATGGGTTTGAATGAAGGAATGGCTAGGGTTTATATAGGTTATAGGCAATGGCATTTCTGTAAATACCTAGAAGTTCAGGGGTATTTAGGTAAATTTGTATTTTGGAGATATTTTCACAGGATTTCTCTGGATTTTATGGTGGGTCCCACCCACCTATGGTCTAGCCAATAGGATTTGGTCACCTAGCATGCAATTTGCATATAAACCCCTAACTTTTCAATAATTGCATAATTGCATAAAATTTGTATTTTGCGTAATTTCGCAATTTACCAAATTTCAAATACTGATTTCCTGAAATTCTAAATTGTACAAAAATGAGGGAAATAGCTGGGGAAAAATGTTTTGGACAGTGTGGGGTGATTCTGGGCAGGTGCAGGGTCTGATATTGCAGGTGATACAGTCATCGTATTTATTATTTAATAAATACTGCGCACGGTGTTCACTAATTATTTAGAGGCTATTAGAGTCATAATTTTTCTACGGTGTCAAAACGATAATTGTAATACAATTAGAGTAGAATATTATCGTATTTTTGTTTGGCAAAAACAGGTGCCTACTGGTCCTCAAATCTCTAGGGGTACAGAGATGGGTAAAGAGCAGAAAATTAAATAGGAAATAAATACATACGTTTGTAACGATATTTGTGCGACTAAAACGAAGCACCAGATGAGGTTTCTGGAAGTTGCACAAAATACAGAAAAAATAGTCTGACTAGTCTAGAGCTGGAATGTGAAATTTATTTAGGGTTAACAGCTAGTGTGATGCCCTAATTAATTATGTAATGAACAGGTGCACAATCAATATAATATAAAATAAATAAAATTTTAAAAAGTTGCACTAATTCTAATTAGTCAAAATTAATCCTAAATTACTGAAATCTGGTCGAGGGAGTTTACAATCTACCCTCCTTAGAATATTTCGTCCTCGAAATAAAAACAACCATATAATGAGAATGAAAAAGGACATATGATGATTAAGAAAGATTGAATTTGAAATATTGGACATACCCTGGTTTGGAAATAGGTGGGGATAACGCTGACGAATATCCTCTTCTCGTTCCCAGGTGGATTCACCTGGTGCATGATGTCTCCATGCAACACGAACGAGAGGAATAGTCTGGCCTCGCAACACTTTCTCGCTACGGTCCAGAATCTCTACAGGCTCCTCCTGATAAGATAAGCTTGGCCCGATGGTGATCTCTGAGTAGTCTAGCACATGACTCGGGTCTGGAATGTAACTCCTCAGCAGAGATACGTGGAAGACGTCATGTACTCCCTCCAAAGTCTGAGGTAGAGCTAGTCTGTAAGCAACTTCTCCGACGCGATCTAGCACATCGAAGGGTCCAATGTACCTTGGACTTAGCTTCCCTCTTCCTCCAAATCTGATAGTTCCTCTGGTAGGTGAGATCTTCAAGAACACATGCTCTCCTACTTGGAACTCTAGAGGTCGTCGGTGAATGTTGGCCCAGTGCTTCTGCCTGTCTTGTGCAGCTCGTAGGTGTCCCTGGATCTTCTTTACTTTTTCCACCGTACGAATAATCAGTTCTGGTCCCAAGATCTGTCTCTCGCCAACATCGCTCCAGCATACTGGGGAACGACATTTCCTTCCATACAAAGCTTCAAAGGGAGCCATTTGAATGCTCGCTTGATAGCTGTTGTTGTAGGAAAATTCCACCAGGTGTAGATGATCTTCCCATGATCCGCTGAAATCAAGCATGCAGGCTCTCAGCATATCTTCAAGTGTCTGGATGGTGCGTTCTGATTGGCCATCTGTTTGTGGGTGATACGAGGTGCTGAACTTGAGGCGGGTACCAAGACTTTCTTGCATACTTCGCCAAAAGTAAGATATAAATCTCGTATCTCTGTCAGATACTATGCTGACTGGCACTCCATGCAGACGCACTATCTCCTTCATGTACATGTCCGCCAAGACTTCTGTAGATTGTCCAACTCTAAAAGGTAGGAAATGAGCAGCCTTTATGAGTCTATCTACGATTACCCATACAGCATTACGACCACTAGGACTTCTTGGGAAGCCCGTAACAAAGTCCATCGTAATGTGTTCCTATTTCCACTCGGGTATTGGGAGGGGTTGAAGTAGACCGGCAGATCTCTGATGCTCAGCCTTGACCTGCTGACACACCAGGCATTTGGCCACAAAGCGTGCTATCTCCCGCTTCATTCCATGCCACCAGTAATATTATCGCAGATCTCTGTACATCTTTGTGCCTCCTGGATGTATAGAGTATGTTGAGCTATGAGCTTCTGACATCAGCTCATTACGAAGTTCTCCATTGGGAACATAAAGACGATCACCACATCTTAGAGTCCCATCTTCGTGTATGCGACATTCTGTCTGAATTCCAGCCTCTGTTCTTTGTCGAAGCCTCTGAAATCTTGCATCTGTTGGTAGAGTAGTTTTGATTCTTTCTACCAAGGTTGATTGTAGCTGATAGTTTGATAATTGGCCGTCAAGTCCTGGCATAATGACCTCTATTCCCAAATTTTCTAGATCTCTCAGAAGACCTGGTTGGGTGATCATAAAGAATGCCGAGGGTCTTCTGCTTAGAGCATCTGCCACCATATTAGCTTTCCCTGGATGGTACTGTAGATCAATTTCGAAATCCGCCATCACTTCGAGCCATCGTCTTTGTCTCAGATTTAGGTCCTTCTGGGTGTAGACGTACTTCAAACTTTTATGATCGGTGAATATCTCCACTCTTTCGCCATATAGATAGTGTCTCCATAGCTTCAGGGCGAAGATGACTGCGGCAAGCTCCAGATCGTGAGTGGGGTAATTCTTCTCATGAGTCCTCAGTTGTCGTGAGGCATAAGCTACAACCTTCCCATGTTGCATTAAGACACAACCAAATCCTTTTCCGGATGCATCGCTATAGATGACGAAACCTCCGGATCCAGATGGTATTGTCAGAATGGGGGCTGTAGTTAGACGCTTCTTCAAGTCATCAAAAGCTGTCTGGCAATCTTCAGTCCATATGAACTCCTGCTCTTTGCGAGTAAGACGGGTAATCGGCTCCGCGATTCTTGCAAAGTTTTCTACGAACCTCCGGTAATATCCGGCAAGTCCTAGAAAGCTTCTCACCTCTGAGACGTTGGTCGGGGTTGGCCACGTCTCAACAGATGAGATCTTTGCTGGGTCTACCGAGATGCCTTCTCCTGTGATAACGTGTCCAAGAAATGCGACACGGTCCAGGAAGAATTCACACTTGCTCATCTTAGCATAAAGGCTCTCCCATCTCAGCGTCTCTAATACCAACCTTAAGTGCTCTTCATGCTCCTCGTGACTTTTTGAATACACCAGAATGTCGTCGATGAAGACTACCACGAATTGGTCCAGATATTGGTGGAAGACTCTGTTCATCAGGTTCATGAATACGGCAGGTGCATTAGTTAGTCCAAAAGGCATCACCAGGAACTCGTAATGACCATAACGAGTCCTGAATGCTGTTTTTGGAATATCTTCCCTGCGTACCTTAACCTGATGATAACCTGATCTCAAGTCTATCTTCGAGAATACCACGGCTCCTGTTAGTTGATCGAACAGGTCGTCAATTCTCGGTAAGGGGTACTTGTTTTTGATTGTCAGAGCGTTGAGGGCTCTGTAATCAATGCACATGCGATATGTTCCGTCCTTCTTTGGTACAAACAACACTGGTGCTCCCCAGGGTGATGCACTAGAACGAACAAATCCCTTGATCTGTAGTTCCTCCAGTTGAAGCTTCAGCTCGTCAAGCTCCTTCTTCGCCAGTCGGTATACATTGGAGGATACTGGTGCAGCTCCAGGTATCAGCTCAATAATGAACTCCACTTCTCTGTCAGGCGGTAGGCTTGGCAATTCTTCTGGAAACACGTCCTCGAACTCTGCTACAATTGAGGGAAGTGCTGTCTCCATCGCCATGTAAGCTCTAGGAGTCTGGCCTACTCCTTGCTCGATGGTTCCACGGACATATTCGAACTCTGGGTGATCTGGGGGTCTAAAGATAACACTACCCTTTCGGCAGTCTAGGATAGCATCGTTCTGGCTTAGCCAGTCCATGCCTAAGACAACATCGAAATTTGGCATTGGAAGTACCAAAAATCGTGCTCTTAGTCTTTTACTACAAACAACTACTGGACAGGTTTCGATAATGTTGGTAACTAGAACAATACCTCCTCCAGTAAGTATTTTCCAACACTTGGGTAGCGGGGAAGTAGATAGCTTGTGCATGGCTACGAATCTACTGGATATGAAAGACAAAGTAGCCCCAGAATCGAATAATACAGTTGCAGGTAATGATGCAACTAAAATGGTACCTGTTATAGTTTCCCCTTCAGGTTCTTCTGCAACGGAACTAACGCAAAGGCTTGTCCCTGCCTTTGTCCTCCGACTTGTTGTCTGGCCTTGAACTGGGTCTCCTGAGTAGGCAGAGGTGCTCCTCTCTGATATCCTCCTGATGTGGAGGGAAGCATCTTCTGAGCTTGGGCTCCTGGCTTCTGCCCTGGCTGAGGTGCGGCATCTCTGCGTTGTGGGCAGTCTTTGGCCATATGATTTCTAGCTCCACATAGCAGGCATAATCCCAGCTTCTTTCTACAGTCATTGGCAAAATGCCCCTTCTTGCCACAAAAGTGACAAATCGGGAGCTCCCTCTTCTGGTAAGGCCCCGTCGTCTGTTGCGTCTGATATTGGGGACGACGTATAGGTCCTCCTGCTCCGTGCTGATTCTTGGCCGGGAAGGTTGGATTTGAGCGTCTGGCTCCTCGGCCAATGGCTTCTTGCTCCCTGACTTCTGTAAGAACCTCGTTGTAGGAGATTCTCGATTGCGTTGTTGTGTACCTCTGGAGCTCGTGGTTAAGGCCATGGTGGAATCTTTTAGCCTTCTTCAGCTCGTTCGGGATCAGATCAGCATCGAAACGACTTAGTCTGCTAAACTCCGTGTCGTAGGCATCTACCGTCATGTTTCCTTGCTCCAGGTGCAGGAACTGGGAGTATAGGGCATTCTGGACTGTCGCTGGAAAGTACTTGGCGTTGAAATGCTCCAAGAATTGTTGCCAAGTTTGGTCTTTGCCGACGCTGCGCTCTATGGATTCCCACCAGTGATGGGCGTTGCCAAGAAGTTGGCCCCTCACAGCGGTCATCCATAGGTCGGGAGTGAGTTGCGATCCTTCTAGCAGCATTTCGGTGTTGGAGATCCAATCGGAGATCTCTTCAGGAGTCTCGTTGCCTTTGAAATCCCTCGGGCTTATTTGACGGAAGCCTCGAACTGTTCCCGCTGGTAGGACAGGTACTGGTGTTGGAGTAGTAGTTCTGTCCAAAGCCGTCATCAATGTCTGTCGCAGAGCTTCAGTTTGCTGCCACTGAGACTGTCTCAGGGCCTCAGTTTGTTGCCACTGGTTCTGCAACATAGTCTGGAGAAACTGCAACATTTGAGGTTGACCCTCAAGTTGTGGCATCTGGATAGGCAAGGCTGGAGGTGGAGACAAAGGTGTCTCTGCATGTGGAGTTGGTGTCGTCTCCTGGCTAGAATTCTGGTGATTGGACGGAGTTCCTTAGGCACTTGGCGAAGGGTCTGTTGCTTGGTCAGCCCTATTATTCGCAAGTTTCCCGGGTATGTCCATATTTCTGAGGAAAATAGGATAATTAGAAAACACAAAGGAGATAAATAATGATAATCAAGCAAGATGCAATAATAGAATTTGTAAGGATGGTGTCAGTGTGGATGAGACCTAATATTTCTATCCTATTGCAGGCATTGCTGGGCATGTTATCATACCACTAGCAAATAAAACTGGACCTGCATGGGCCACCACTAAAACCATGTCACGCTCCAGTCCCAAAAATGTCAGGAACTAGGCCACGTGTCACTGGCCAGCTGACACGTCACTAAGGGCTTAATCCACTTTGATGGACCCAAAGGGACGTGCTACGCTATCCTAAAATACTACAAGTATAGAACAGGTAAAACTATCTCATCCACAACAAAATGTCAGAAAAGCAAGTGCTGAAATATATATATAACTAAGTCTGATACAGTACACAACTAGTGAGAATACAAGCTTACTACAAAAACTGATAATAGCGCAGAAAAATCAGATAGACTAAGCAGTGTCTATCTGATCAAAACATCTCCATCTCCAGGTAGCAGCATCTAGGGTCAAGCCTACTCTGAGGGTGTCTCCT
Source organism: Iris macrosiphon (assembly GCA_036927795.1). Classification (NCBI taxonomy): domain Eukaryota; kingdom Viridiplantae; phylum Streptophyta; class Magnoliopsida; order Asparagales; family Iridaceae; genus Iris; species Iris macrosiphon. The sequence continues at coordinate 136,465 of JAYESA010000192.1, read as the reverse complement.
CGAGCTCCTCCTCGGTAGCACATCTGGCCTCCTGATCAGGCCCGTACACTGTGGGGTAGAAAGCCTCATCTAGATCTGGCAAGGAACCAGGTCCTCAGTGGGACGTAACAAGATACAGAAAAATGGCATGCCATGTAATGTAAATACTGAATAAGAAATAAAATAAATACAGGGTGCTAACCATACTAAGTGAAAATGCAAGTAAAGATCCAGTAGTACGCATGGGAATGTGTGGCTAGACATACGCTGACGTAATTCACCAATCGTGGCGACTGGCTAGTATAGGTGTCGTATGCCCCCGACTCAGGGAACTCTGCAATCGACCATCTCCAAGGAGCATGGTGCGAAGGTATAGAACATATATATACATATATATACATATATTATATACATATATTCATGTATTATAGCTTATATACGTATTTCTGAATAGTATAGTATATTTATACCTTACAGGTGGCAGGTGGGTCCCACGCGGTGTCGCCGGCGGAAGGACGGCGGCGGAGCTGGCCGGAGGAGCAGCAGCAGTGGCAGTGGCCACTGGCAGCAGCAGCAGCAGCGGCTTGCGGGGGCGCTGGCCGGCGGAGGAGCGGCGGAGGTGGCCGGGCAGGGTGAGGGAAAGGTGGAGGGAGGAGTGGCGGTCAGTTTGGTGGGGGTGGTGGAGGTCCATGACGGCGGTGGCGGTGGCTGGAGGCCATCGGAGGGAGGAGTGGCAGGTTAGGGTTGAGGGTGGCCGAGGTGTTGCGGGGGCTAGGGTGGCCGGAGGCGGTGTCGTGGGGAGGTGAGGGTCGGTGGTCCGATGGAGGGGAGGACGGCGAGTCGTCTGGGTAGGGTGGCGGTGGTCGGCGACAGCCGGAGGCGGCGGGGGAAGTGAATGGGAGTGGTGGTGGTGCTGTGAGTTTGAAGTCGGGGAGGGTCTGCAGAAGCGGGCCACGGCGGAGCAGCCGGCCGGCGGTGGGTGGCAGTGGTCGGAGGTGAGGGGAGGGGAGTGGCGACGGGTTCGGTGGTGGTCCGGTGGGCGGAGGGTGGCCGTGGCGGTGGTGGGATGGGTTTGAATGAAGGAATGGCTAGGGTTTATATAGGTTATAGGCAATGGCATTTCTGTAAATACCTAGAAGTTCAGGGGTATTTAGGTAAATTTGTATTTTGGAGATATTTTCACAGGATTTCTCTGGATTTTATGGTGGGTCCCACCCACCTATGGTCTAGCCAATAGGATTTGGTCACCTAGCATGCAATTTGCATATAAACCCCTAACTTTTCAATAATTGCATAATTGCATAAAATTTGTATTTTGCGTAATTTCGCAATTTACCAAATTTCAAATACTGATTTCCTGAAATTCTAAATTGTACAAAAATGAGGGAAATAGCTGGGGAAAAATGTTTTGGACAGTGTGGGGTGATTCTGGGCAGGTGCAGGGTCTGATATTGCAGGTGATACAGTCATCGTATTTATTATTTAATAAATACTGCGCACGGTGTTCACTAATTATTTAGAGGCTATTAGAGTCATAATTTTTCTACGGTGTCAAAACGATAATTGTAATACAATTAGAGTAGAATATTATCGTATTTTTGTTTGGCAAAAACAGGTGCCTACTGGTCCTCAAATCTCTAGGGGTACAGAGATGGGTAAAGAGCAGAAAATTAAATAGGAAATAAATACATACGTTTGTAACGATATTTGTGCGACTAAAACGAAGCACCAGATGAGGTTTCTGGAAGTTGCAAAAAATACAGAAAAAATAGTCTGACTAGTCTAGAGCTGGAATGTGAAATTTATTTAGGGTTAACAGCTAGTGTGATGCCCTAATTAATTATGTAATGAACAGGTGCACAATCAATATAATATATAATAAATAAAATTTTAAAAAGTTGCACTAATTCTAATTAGTCAAAATTAATCCTAAATTACTGAAATCTGGTCGAGGGAGTTTACAGGGCCGAATTTAAATCAGATAAATAATAATAATAATAATAATAATAATAATAATAATAATAATAATAAATAAATGAATAGTTTGTAGGTGATTTAAAATAGGTTCGGGGTCCAATAAATTTCAGAAAAATTGCCCTAAGTCCAGTTTTCTATTTTACACCCAAAAATATTATTTCCATAATATTTTAATATTATTTATTAACAATTAAAAATTATTCAATAATTAAGAACCCTGATTTTGATTACAGAAAATTCCCAGAAAATTCCAGAAAATTGTGAAAAAATCCCAATTTAAAATTCTTGCAAAATCTGGGGGTTTACAATCTACCCAACTTATAAAAATTTTGTCCTCGAAATTTAAAAATTAAGCCATAATCTATTAATCCTTCATGTACATCAATCGCAATCTCCTTGCGATAATTTAAATCCTAATCATGTCCACTGTAATGACTCTGCCGCTAAGTCGATCCCGGGGGCACGGTCCACTGAATATAGGAATCGATTCCGAAGAAACAAAACCATAACGAGGACGAGTTCTTAATTCAATCTATCCCGATCGAACGATACCGTCTTGTATTTCTTAGCCGTGCTCTCCGCACCGGTAGAACGGGGCGCTACATCCTACCCAACTAATTGGAAGTTTCGTCCCGAAACTTAGGATAGAACCTACCATCAGGGAACGTTACGCTGAGGATGTCTAGCAGAGTATTTGGGGCAGTCACGAATTCTGTGATTTGTATCGCCACAAAGGAGACATAGCCCTTGTTTCATGCGACATTCGTTGGAAATATGCCCCGACTTTTTGCAGAAGTGACATATTTTGACCCAATCCGCTTTCTGCTTCCCGCCGTTATTGTGACGCTTTGTAGCGTTGTTTCCTCTCGTGTCACTTTGGCGTTTGTGACTGGATGTATGCACAACGCCGACATGAATGTGAGGATAGTGTGGTTCAAGTGATAGGGCATGATTCATGACTTCACGCATTGTTCCATACTGATTATTGACCACGTGCGCATGGATGGCAGGGCGTAGTCCACCTTCAAACCTTCTTGCTCGACTCGCTATCAGGTAAATAGGCCCTAGCGAATTTGGAGAGTCGGTTGAATTCGGCGGAATATTGCTAACTGTCATACTGCCCTGCCGCAGCTGCACGAACTCGTTTTCCATCTGACGTTGTACTGGAGGGGGTATAAACTCCTCTTCGAACGCGGCACGAAAAGTCGTCCACGAGATCGCCTCCTCTCCGTGATCAAATTGGAGAGATCGTCGATACACGTCCCACCAATCGTTTGCGTTGAGGCGGAGCTGTAGTTGCGCGCAGGCGACGCGCTTCTCTTCGGGGACCTCTAGCAGAGCGAAGTGATGTTCAAGTTTGGCCAACCAATCTAGAGCTACGACTGCGTCCTCAGTCCCGTTGAATAGGGTGTTGCAGACTTTCTTGAAGTATCCAAAGTCGAAGGCAGTCACGTCCCTCGGTCTTGGAATTTGCTTCAAGCACGGGCTGTTCCACCGGAGTCGCTGGCGTTGCCGCGGACTGGTTGGATGCCAAAGTCTGAACGATCTGTTGTAGGGCATCTACCTGCTTCTGTTGGACTGAGAATCGTACTTCTATATTGTCTTGAAACTTGAGCTGACTCTCCTCCGCCCGCTTCTCGGCCCATTCGTAGCGAGCCTCGTCCCTTTGTTGGTTTTCCTCCAATATCCGCAACATTTTCTGGACGGGATCGATGCTTGGCACGGCTCGCTGGCTCCTTGAACTTCCCGAAGTACCCAAACTACTTTCTTGGCTTTGCGTTTCGTTCGGTGGTTGCGCTACAGATTGCGCTGGAGCCATTCCTTCAAAAGAAGGTAAATTATATTAGGATCATAATGTATTATGGACTTATTGCATGAACGTATCTCATTTGGCCTAGCGAGTTCAAGAGTTCGCACAGGAATTTGATCGTTAAAGGAACTTTTCCAGTGCGAGAGTCTAAGGAACTTGAATCTGTGCTCTGATACCACTATGTCACAACCCGATTCCGTAGAATCGTTGGGGCGTCCCCCGAATCGTGATATCGTGCGGGCCTGGGATTGCGCCCGCACAAGGCTAAAGTATTTTGCATAACGAGCACATATTCAGAGTACGCAGATAAATTGAACACAAGTTGAAACATAGAAAAGTTCTCTTTATTGATAATGAACATCTAATACAAACTCTTGAACGAGTCAGCTAATATGCCGCACGGGCTTATAAAAGTGTTGACTCAAAATGAGATAGCAGTCATGTACATTACATCCCTTTATAACTTCAAAATGTATAGACCTCCAGGCTGGAGGACGGCTTTGCCACGGAGCTGCATTTGTGTATGAAGAGTTGCAAGCTCCTGGTTCTTCAAGTACTTCAAAGCGGCGCGATCAGGATGCGCCAACAGCTGGACTGGATCGGGAAGACGACTTCGCTCCTCGCTCGGTTCGCCTTGATGCGGAGAACCTGTTTCAACGAGTGTCAGTATGTCGAAACATACTGGTGAAGGCGAGCTAACCGAACTATACCAATCAACACATTGTTTTAATGAAGTATGCATATTTGTGGGTTTCTATCTTGCCTTAGTTTATTTTTAAGTAAGCAGCATATAGAATTTACTGAAATGAACGTGCCACCGTTCGGTGGATTTTACCTGACCGTCTGAATCACCTGCACAATACTTACCATGCCTTCCCTGCCACGAAGACACAAGTTAGTTTGCAACAGGTTTAAATATACAATATGGATCACTGGCTTGATTGCCATAATGGACACTAGTCAATGACAAGGATGGTTTACAGCTACAAGTACGTGAGGTGCTGCATACCATCCCGTCCAAGAATGTGAGACTAAACGTGAGTTCCGTCCGGAGCCAGAACGGTGCCAGCGCCCCAGCAGCCGCCAGCAGGAACTATACCTTGTGCACAAGTTGTCCATGATCTATTTGTTAAACATTCATGCACTTCAGGCAACACGAGTACGAGACATATATATCATTGCTAAACATTTATGCACTTCAGGCAACACGAGTACGGGACATATATCAGTATTAAACATTTATGCACTTCAGGCAACACGAGTACTAGACAAGTATATACAAGACGAGCAAGTACAAGACAAGCAACAATTCATGATTTATTCCCAAACGAACAAGCATGCAATCAAGTATCCGTTGATGAAGTTTATTGACAAGCATAATGTACCAAGTCTATTCTCTTTTATCTTGGTTTCTTTTAGTTATTACTTGGTATCGTTTGATCGGGGCAAAGAAGAGTTCAAGCTTTTAGGGTGTGAAGCTTGGAATCAGGGCTAGATAATCGGGATGGTAGCCACTCACTTAGATGTTGGAAGGGAGAAGGAAAGAGGTACTTCACGACTCCGCTCGCAAGCCGCCTACTGCTCGTTCACCTGCACACGAACAACTCGATCAATACTCCTTCCTCTCTTTCCAAATCTCGGAATTGAAGTGCAGTTCAATGAACGAAAATAATGAAAACCATCGAAACCGTTCAAGGAAAACAAGCAAATCCCAAGACCCACTCAAAGCACGAAAGCAACAAGCGACATCGAAAACCGAGGCAATAAAAGATAGCAGCGGAGAGGTCCCTCCTGACTCTGCCGCTAAGTCGATCCCGGGGGCGCGGTCCACTGAATATGGGAATCGATTCCGAAGAAACAAATCCATAACGAGGACGAGTTCTTAATTCAATCTATCCCGATCGAACGATACCGTCTTGTGTTTCTTAGCCGCGCTCTCCGCACCGGGAGAACGGGGCGCTACATGACGCATGTACGAGCATAGAATTATGCTCGCAGAAGACAAGAACATCGAATATTATGGTTATCTTTGAAACGATCGAGACACCTTATATTTTATTTTTGCTCCATCCAAGTTATATATAAAATCATCCACCAAGTCATGTTCGTTCACGCAGTGATTATAATTCGTCTAGCAAAATTATCCAACTTTAATGTTACCGTTTGGTAAATCCATAGTATACTTCTGACATTCCTCAAGCAACTAAGTTTCAAATATTCAAGCCCAAGTCTATTTCATTTTTGATATATTCTATTCATCGAGTTCATTTGGAATAATCACCGAACATGTTCCTGTGAGTTCGATCATCCCCGCCGTACGTGAAATCACCACACCGGTGCTCCCGTAGGATAATCGTTCTCATTTGGACCGATTTTGGAGGTTATCTTTTCGAACTAGATTCAAGATCCTTCTTCCAAACTCCAAGTCAAATCCGTTATTGCCTATCTCTTTCATCGAACCATAATATTCATTCTCGACTAACTTCTATTCAAGTAATATTTTATTCAAGTTCAGTTCATTTGATTCAATCTGAAATTGCTTGCACAATTTTCCAAATTTCTAAGGCCAATTTCTAAGGCCAAACCATTGTTCATTTACACGGGATATTCTACCCAAGCTCGTTGTACTCAGATTTTTAAATATCGAGCACAGATTTTTCTACTCTCAATATCACATTCGTTTGTACAGGGGTCCAGTCCGTTCAGTAAAATTCACGATATCCATTCCAAGTCTAGACCACCAAGCCAAGATTTAAATCTAAACCTCAGATTTTATTTTCAAGTCATCCAACCAGATTTATGTATCCGTTCACGAAACCATCAAGCTTGATTTACTCCAGGTTCTAGGCTAACTTATCCTGAAATATTTCTGATTCACTTGCATTCCCAAATTTGTCTTATCATGTCGACCAAAAGTTAAGATGATCCATCAGTTGTCACGCTTTGGTCTTCCGCAAGTTCGATCACCCTTGTTGGACGTGAGATCACCACGCCAACGCTCTCGCTGGATAATCGTCCTAATCCGGGCATGACGCATGTACGGGCATAGAATTATGCTCGCACAAGACAAGAACGTCGGACATTATGGTTATCTTCCAAACGATCGAGATACCTTATATTTTACTTTTGCTTCATCCAAGTTATATATAAAATCATCCACCAAGTCATGTCCATTCATGCAGTGATTATAATTCGTCTAGCAAAATCATCCAACTTCAATGTTACCGTTTGGTAAATCCATAGTATACTTCTGACATTCCTCAAGCAACTAAGTTTCAAATATTCAAGCCCAAGTCTATTCTATTTTTGATACGTTCTATTCATCGAGTTCGTTTGGAATAATCATCGAACATGTTTTCGTGAGTTCAATCATCCCTGTCGTACATAAAATTACCACGCCGGCGCTCCAGCAGGATAATCATTCTCGTTGGGACTAATTTTGGAGGTTATCTTTTTGAACTAGATTCAAGATCGTTCTTCCAAACTCCAAGTCAAATCCATTATTGCCTATCTCTTTCATTGAACCATAATATTCATTCTCGGACTAACTTCTATTCAAGCAATATTTCATTCAAGTTTAGTCCGTTTGATTCAATCTAAAATCGCTTGCACAATTTTCTAAATTTCTACCAAGTTTTCCCTAACCAGGATATTGATTTCCTTTCTTTGAATTCCTATTCGACATAAGCCTTATCACTTGTTCAAGACATTCTCAAATAGTTCAATCCGACCATCGCACGAAACCCATAAATCTGTTTGGACATTTCTAAATGATCCATATACCACTCAAAATTGAGGCACCCAATTAAATCCTCAATTGATGTTCGCATCAAACGCTAGCATATTCACCAAGTTTTCCTTAGAATTTCCTATACGATACTTAGGTATCGCCTAATAAATCTTAGTCTCGTATATATATTCCGTTGATAGTAATCCAAGTAAATCATATTCGATTTGTATCTTCCGACACAAAATACCGTTCGAGCTATTTTCCAAAATCCAAGCACGATTCTCTATGTTTGCCTTAGTGATAAATTTGATAATATTTCTATTGGTTGCCATTCTAAGTCTGACTTGTCTTATTCCTGAACGATATTCTAATCTTGTTTGCAACTAGCTTGAACCAAAGGGTCTTGGCACGCGATACTCAACACAACTTAGTCGAAAGGCTGTGTGCATAGCTAACCGTTTGAATGATATTCTATTTTGCACATTAACCGGTTGGAAAATTACGTATAGGTATTCGAGTTTGCACATAACTTGTAAATTCTAGCACGAGTCTAGTCCAACCAAGCCTAACACAGGTCTGCACAAAGGCCTTCACATCACGATTTCATTTAAGCAATCATATTCTTTACATACAACTTTTTAAAAGTATTTAGACTCACTATTTAGAATATTTCGATGGGGCATTAAGAACATAACCCACGAATGAGCTTTCAAAACTGAGAAAATTGAAACAAAGTCCAAAGGCGTAAAACCATGCTCTGATACCAATATGTCATGCCCCGATCTCCCGCAGGATAATCGATCGTCCCCGCTAGGCGAGAATTACCCTGCCAATGCTCCCGTGGAATGATCGCTTGACCCTTCTGGGTGTGATGCCGCACGATCATAAGTCGCGTCCGTTCAAGGCCATAATATGAACAGGAGATAAGAGGTCTAAGCCACAGAGTCGCACAGTTTGTCCAAGTGAAGCGGATTAATAAATGCATAGGCGATTGGTAACAAATTCACAGAGTCATCGATAGCGAAAGCATTGAATAACACAAGTATATAAGTAAAGCAAACTCTTTATTGATATTGAACAGGTGTTATAGGCGGCGCTAGGCCAAGATTACAAGTCGCTCAAGCCTCTCTCTCTCTCTCTGAATAGTAAAAGTGTGCCAAGTGGCTACATTTGTGGAATGATACATAGGCGATATTCCAATATTATGTCCTGTATATGTGCTTCAGTTCCGGACGCAATGCTCCAAGGCTCCAGAGCGAACTCCATGCCTTAGCATGCACGAAGGAGGTATCCGCACCGAACGAGGTTCTCCTGCACCCTGTAAGCAATCTGATGGGTTATCAGCACATATATTCACTGGTGGGGAGGCTTCTCGCCCGCTCGACAAATCCAAACACGTTATATAGGTTTCGTGCACCATTTATTAAGTTATCTTTCTAGTATTGCCTTAGGATCAGTTTTATGGCAATATTGAATAGCCTATCTCGTGGCAGTACGCCATACAATATAAGAGAAAATATGACGAGACTTACCAACTTACCATTTTTTCTTCCTTGTCCAAGGCAAACCAAGTGAATTCAAGCACGGGCATATATATAATGAATCCAGGGGCAATAGCATATGCAAATACAAGTGTTGTGAGCGAGATTATATTTCAGCTGTATGATTACACAGATTATCAGGTGTGTTACAGAAAATATTGAAGTGCTCCATATGTACAAGTATGTTATACTCAAGATTCGTTCAAGTATTTCCCAATTTCTGGATGTGATATAATGATCGTACGCGGATAGTCGCTAAGCGAGGATGACTTATCTATATGAAAAATTATTGCTGGCATAGCCATAAAGGATGGGTTATAGTCTTATGATGAGGATGGAATACAACAAAAGAATAGGGTGCTCTACAAGCCATCCCGTCTAGAACAAGAGACTATCAGCCTTTATCTATAAAGGTGGCACGGTGTTAGCGGAGATGCCACCCAGCTCGTACAAGAAGGATGTATGAGTTCCATCCGGATCGGATCAGCCCCAGTGCCCCAGAGACCGTCCGTGGAACTGGATCCGAAGATCCACTTGTTAAACAATTTGTTCGCGACATGGAAGTCTTGGATCATTCCAAATTCACATATTGACAAGATAATCCATAATTTTTGTTTTGAACAAGTATTGCTCCACGAGCTGTGATTTTGATTTGCTTGACATGATTCTCGTTAAGTTGTAAACTTGATATGATTCTCGATTAGTGTTCCACTTTTCTTGATGCATTCCCCTTGTTCGGGGACTTGCCTTGGCGACCTAACGGTCTCGGATACTTGCAGGTTCATATTGCACAGAAGGACTATTCGATAGTCACCTGGCTTACAAGATGCATGCACGATACGCGATAGTGTTACTTGATTATGGCATAATTATGTGACGAACATTAAAATAAGGCAACGAGTACATGTTAACATATAAGCATGCAAGCATGTATTTATATTTAAGACTTAAGCATTTACGTTTGCAGGGGTCTAAGGGTAAAATAGGAGTAAAACCGTAAAGGAACATACCGAGCGACATAATCTATGGTCATGCAGTATAGCAAATGAAGCAGTACATTACGAAGAGTATAATATTCTACTCAAGGCATAGCGGGGTCTACTTGCACAAGGCAAAGGTAGCATACGAGGGTCTAATTATAAGCAAAGTTTTATTTCCATATTCTAACACAAGCAATACAAGTTGGGATTATTCTCTTAGCTAGGTGCATTGTATTCTTTATTAGCATGCAAGGGCTGATTCACCTAGCGACTAGCATGTATCATCCATATTTTAATTGTGCTGGGGAAGCAAAGACAAGTTCATCGTAGCCACCAACATTAGCAATAATTCGTCTCGGTCGAGCAATACTCCAAGCGAGCCTCTAAAAGCCTAAGTCGGAACTTCTGAAGGGCAAAGTTTGGAAATCCTTTGCCTCAAATGAGTTATCTCACTGAGCAAAGCGGGTCGGGTTATTCCACTTTTGCCGTTTGAATCGGCTGTTCGCTTGAATGGAATAGGTCGTTACAAACAAATCCCTGAAGAAGAATGTACCCCAAGGACTTGAAAATTCCTATAATTTTGATATATTGGCATAGTTGGCAAATACTCCAGCCCGACTCTCCATATTTGAGTTGCTTCGTTTGTCAAAGGAAAATCATACAACTTTGAGAGAAGCTCTGATACATGCAGACTCTTTCTTAGCTCAACTCAAAAATCCTGATGAAGAGCCATTAGCATGTCCTCAATGCCATAGCGTGATCGAAAAGATTCCTAGCACCACTTTCACATAAGATGACATGCTACTCAAAGATAATTAGCATGACCGACCTCTGTATTATACCGGTTACATCGGGTCTATTAAGGTGAACCAGATTCACATCGACCCTGGTTCTTCACTCAACATTATTCCTAAAATTCTACTGAGAGGATTGAAGATACCGATATACAACCTGTCTGCTACTAGCACTATCATTCTAGGCTTCAATGCTGGAAGGAGTAAACCCCTGAAAAAGATACACTTAAAAATTCTGATAGGCGATCTATGTACTGAAGTCACATATTATGTGATTGACTCTGACATATCCTACAATATTTTGCTGGGATGACTATGGATACACGAGCATAAAATTGTACCCTCCATCCTATATCAATGCTTGAAATATGTGAACAGTAGAGGAGAGATTAAAACAAAGGTATATGACCTTTGAAAGGTGTCGAAGCCTATTTTGTTGACTCTGCACTCTATACACTGGAGTATATGAAAGAAGAAGCTAATCAAGCCATTGAGGAAGCTAAAAATACTCTAAAAGAAGAGCCTCTGAAAATTTGAGTCAAATGATGTATTACTCTTCCAACTTCTTCAAAGCCTCTCGTCATCGACCTGCACAAGTCGTCTCCATTGGTCATCAAACTTTGACGCAAGGGATAAACTACAATTTAAAATCTGGTTTGGAACTAAATTACGAAAAATTTATACGAACACCTATACGTCATCTTTCTCCAAAAGGCAAGCCAAAAATATACTACCTACGGGCTGGTCGTGGTTTGGGATATGTTACACCCTCAACAAGTCCTAAAAGTTCAGAATCGAAAGAAGAGACGCATTCTTATTCCTCTGACTCATCAATGTGGGATTCTGACGAAAGCTTGAGTGACGTATTCAAACAGGCTTTCTCTGTAAATATGGTGCCAACTGTCCCAAATGATAAAGGCGTTGAACTATTAGAACCATTTGAGAATGATCCATGGGCACAACAAAGGGATACTCAATGGGAGCATCGGTTTGAACAACGTGAACCACCTACAGGAGTAAAATAGTCCAAATTGATGTAGAAGAAGAATCTTTTTCAAGACCTATCTTTACTAGCAAAAGTCGTACTGAAGAAGATCAACATGCTTTAGTCCAGCTAATAAATTACTATATCGATGTCTTCGCCTGTAGTTACAAAGATATGCCTGACCTAGATCCTCAAATAGCCACACACAAGCTTAATATTCTTCTGAGTGCTAAACCAGTAAAACAGCAGCAACGATGATTCCGTCCGGATATGATGGATGTAATTGAATGAGAAGTCAAAAAAATCATAGTATGTGGCTTCATTCGAGAAGAACAATATTTTGACTGGGTAGCCAATGTCGGTCATGTCATAAAAAATGGAAAGGTCCGGGTCTGCATAGATTATCGAGATATGAATTTGGCATATCCAAAAGACAAATTTCCTCTTTCCATCACAGACATCATGATCGACAATACATACGAATTTGAACGTCTGTTCTTTATGGATGGATTATCAGGCTACAATCAAATCAAGATGTCACCTGATGACAAAAAATATACCTCCTTTCGTACACCTCTGGGAGTTTACTGTTATACAGTCATGCCATTCAGCTTGAAGAATGCGGGCACAACGTATCAACGAGCTTTGAGTACAATTTTCCAGGATCATTTACGGAAGACAGTAGAAAGCTATGTGGATGACATCGTTATCAATAGTCGCTACAAAGATGATCACATTCAAGATGTGAAGACTGTGTTCGAATTAATGCGCCATCACTAGTTGAAAATGAATCCAACTAATTCCTTTCTGGGAGTCTCTAGTGGCAAGTTCCTTGGATTTGTTATAACTTCCAAAGGTATTCACATTGAACCTTATAAAATCAAATATATCCTTAAAATGCAACCTCCACATAATCTCAAAGAACTTCATAGTCTGCAAGGCCGTATGGCATACATTAGAAGATTCATATCCAATCTCTCGGGATAATGCTAATCCTTCAGTTAGTTAATGAAGAAAGGTGTATCTTTTGTCTGGAACAAAGTATGCCAACAAGCATTCAATGACATCAAATGATAATTAATAATTTGCCGATTTTGGTATCTCCGATCGTAGAAAAACTATTTTTGCTGTATATTCGCGCAATAGATCACTCCCTAGAAGCTCTTCTTGCACAAAAGAGTAACGAAGTCCATGTCACGCCCCAGTCCCAAAATACGTAGGACTAGGACACGTAAGTATGCCAGCCGCATGGATATGGCAACTCCAATATATGGAAACGAAATCCACACGTACGCTGTAATATGAATATCAAATCCACAAGTGGTATAAATGTAATACAAGTCACAGGGTAAAATCTAAATCTCATCCACCAAAATCATATAGAAATAAATAAACAGTATCTATGAAGCTAGATCTCAATAAGAAGTATCTAAGGATGATAGTTGGATGGAAACAAATCCACTACCAACTCGAATGGAAAAAGTAAATACAATATAAGTACAACACAATCAACAAAATATAAGTATACCAGCTAGCAATCACGGCTCGAAGAGAAGACATCCTCGAAACATAGGTAACCATCCGAATCCGCGCTCCTGCGAATACTCAAGAACAAATACACCTGGCAGGGGACCAGGTCCTCAGAGTGACATAACAAGATACTTAAACACATGCCAATAAAGTACTGAAATAAATATCCAATGGGTCGCCTAACCATCTATGTGAATGCAGTTTGAGAACAACTTTCTAACAAGTGAGCTATCTGGCTGAGAACTGGGATTGGCATGACTCTCTCGGAGAACCAGGGGCCTCAAAGGCATGTCGTCTTTTGAACGGCAGAGGCCCGCCAAGTAGTAAAGGGGTCGTCACCGCCCGTATCTCCAGCGGAGCTTCCGGGTTACAGAAGAAAAAGTGTAAAGGAGCTCAAATGCGGTACTTGTTGTTCTTCCCACCCCATGCTCTAAGCATGTCACATCCATGACACGATTTGGTTCATAGCCTATTCTTAGTACCCTAGCCCAATCATGCGACCAAACAAGGACAAGGATGGGACCACCGTACTACAATAGGCTATGTCCCTAGACCTCTAATAACTGCCACGTCTACTAGCATGCAAAGTTTCTAACAGCAGTTATTCCTAAGGCACGGCCCACACGTACAGGAGGCCAACCCTGCACGCCAGTCCGTGATCTATATGAGACTCACAACTCGTGTAACAACTGTGTCACGGCCGATGAACCTAAGGATGCTACATGATGATGGGGTAGTCTCATAAACAAGGTCAATGCAAATACATAAATAAAAATATACCGCGACGACACCATCGCGCGCATTTTATATAACAGTTAAAATATATGAAAAGACAGAAATTAAAGATGCATGCAACATATAGAATAAGAATAACAGTACAATGGCAAGGTATACTTGCCTGGCAAGGAAGCTGCAATGTACCAATAATCTGCTCCAGAAATCGCGCAGAACAAAACCAATATCCTATGTACACATAAATATAATACAATAGAATCATTAGTCATTTACACTAGCACATACTCAACCACATTTACACTGGACTCAGGGGGTATACTAGGGTAACACTAGTCATCTAATACGGTCAATTATGCGTTGAATTACGCGGGGTCATATCTTCAAGTGTTGTACACAATCAGACAGTCAACTGACAGGTGTCTACGCCAGTACGTTAATATACGCAAGGCAGACAATTCCCAAGTGTTTAGGGTCAACATGGTCAAGGTGAGTACGGGACAGTCCACGGTGTCCTAGGGTCGTACAGTCTGGATATATAGTCCTAATTATTATTAACATATAATTAATTACAATATACATATATACCATATATATATATATATGTACATATATATCATCCAATAATTATATGTATTCCAAGTTGAATAGTATGCAAATACTAAATATATATAAATATATCAAACTAAATAGTATACGCGTACGTGTACAAGTTCATGTACGCAGCACTGGGTTCACCAACTCAGGGTCCGACATCAGCTAACAGTGGTAAGTAATACACATGTCCTAATAACATATACTCAAGCACACATACGAAATAAGAAGGTGGGACAGGTTCGAACCTCGGTGTATGCGCACGGGATCGGCTGGACATCGACGAAGAGAGGTTGACGATAAAGTGATGATAATGATGACGACGACGACGATGGTGAGACAATGGTGAGTTGTATGGATGATGAAGATGGTAAGGTGTATAATGGTGATGACGAGGATAACGACGATGGCTATGATAATGGTGGTCAATGGTGAATGTGTGGGTTTAGATTAAGGTGGTGGCGAGGATGCTATAGGATGATAATGATGATGATGGTGGTTAATTAGGTTTATGGTGATTAGGGTGCTAATTAGGTTAACGATGATAGAGGTGATAACGAGGATGATAATGCTGATGATGACGAGGATAGTCGAGGCGATGATGACAACGACGATGATGATATGGAGGATGGTGTGCTGCTGACCTCCGGCCAGCGAGGGGGTGGTCCGGCCAGTGGGGGAGGCCAGGGAGCAAGGGTCGATGAC
Source organism: Iris macrosiphon (assembly GCA_036927795.1). NCBI lineage: Eukaryota > Viridiplantae > Streptophyta > Magnoliopsida > Asparagales > Iridaceae > Iris > Iris macrosiphon. The sequence continues at coordinate 121,108 of JAYESA010000192.1, read as the reverse complement.
AGGGAGGAACTGGAGAAGAGGTGGTGGTGATGGCAATGGGGTGCTAGTGGTTTGGCTGTGCTCCGGCCGGTGGGGGAATCCGGCTAGTGGGTGGAGGAGCGGAGGACAGGGAACTGTCGAGGGGGATGAGAGCAAGGAGGAGGTGGAGGTCAGGTCAGTCCGGCGTGGCTTGCGGAGGAGGGAAGAAGTGGACTCGACGATGGTGGTGGTGGTGTTCCGGCGAGGATAGCAGGGAGGTGAAGAGGATGAGATGGTGGGGCGGAGAAAGGAGGCTGTGGAGATGGTGGCGTGTGGTGGTGTTGCTGGCATAGGCTCGGGGTGTTGTCGACGGGGTTCGGCGGGTCGAGATGGCCGGAGGGAGAGGTGGATGGCAATGGTGGTGTTCCGGTCGAGAGCAGTCGGCCAAGGAGAAGGCTGCTCGGGCCAGCGGCTCAGGTGGCCGTGGGGAGAGGTGAGGCAAAGTCGGAGGGAGAAGGAGAAGACGTCGGGGTGATGATGGTGGCTTAATGGCGGTGGTGGTGATGGCTTGGTGCAGTCGGAGAAGAGATGTAGGAGGTGGTGGAGAGAGGAGGCAGGGGAAGGAGCTTGGTGTTCACGACGGGTGGGCTCGCGGCAGCTTCCGGGTGCGGTGGTCGAGTGGTCCGGTCGTGCTGGTGGCATCATGGTCTCGCTGTCGAAGTGGCCGGAGACGTCGGGATCCGGCAGATAGGAAGGAGGAAGAAAGGGTGGTGGTGAGCAGCATTGAAGGTTCAGCGTAGCCGTGCTGGTGGTCGTGGTGTATGTTGGAGGAGAAGAGAGGGAGGAGGTCCAGGGAGAAGGCTCGGCTGGTGGTCAGGCGAGGACTATTCCGGCGAGGCTGGTCTCCGGCGGGAATCGGTTTGAGGAGGAAGGAGGTGAACAGGAGAAGAGTTGGGCATGGTCGGCTTGGTTTGGTTTTGGGGTTGGAAAAAAAAATAGAAAAAGTAAAAGTTAGGGAAAAGATATTATATACACATGTGAGAGAGGGTTGAGTATTTGACCTAAATTTGTTGGGCTTGGTCAACATCCCCTTGGGATGGCCTTGGGCTTGCTTGGGGATGTTTGGAGGGCTATAAAATACAAGGATGGGGTTTTAAAAATAAATGGGGCGATGTGCGCGTCGCACATTCTGAAAATTTAGGGAAAAATCCATATGAAGGGAAAAACTGGTTTCTTCATAAATTATCCAATGGTGGGGACACCTCAATACATTTTTGCATAAAAGTCCCCCAACAATTGAAAAATTACACAAAGGCAGAAAATTGGATTTAATTAATTGAACCGGACGCGCACGATGTTCTAGAATTAATTAGGAGTACATGAGATCAAATTTAGGCGGGACACAAGCGTCAGGGCATAGAGGGTACAGTGTAGAATATTAATAAAATTCGGTTTGCACAAAACGGTCAAGATTGTGTCCCTAATTTCGATTGGGACGCACAAGGGTACAAAATTGGAATTTATATCGAATGAAGAAATAACGTCCGCGACGTTTATTGTGCGACTAAATTGTAGCACAAGAAAGCAATATTATGAGTTGCGCAAGGGCCAGAAAGGTAGGCGGGCACGTCTAGGACAATGTTGTAAAATTCGTAGATAGGCAACGGCTAGTGAGGTGTTCCAATTATCGAAGAAACGGTAAGGTGCGCTACGTGTCATAATTATTTCGTAATTAAATTAAATGCCGTGTTCTAATTCTAATTGGGTTCAAACTAGCCCTAATTCTACTATATAAGCCATGTAAACCTAATTTTGGGTGAGGGGGTTTATAATTTACCCAACTTAAAACAATTTCGTCCTCGAAATTAAAACTAGGGTAGGGTTTCTCTATCTAACCTTACTTGATTACAGTGTAAAGAATTCTCCTTAAGTTAACATGGTAGTTTCTACCCAATTTAGAATTTACCCATCTATCATCTAAGGTTATACATCTAAGAAGACTATGTCCCAATTTATTTAATCATGTTATTGAATCCTCAAAGTCTTTTAACACCAAATATATCCTCTATGATATGCCCTTAATCATTTATAAAAGATAGTCACCAAACAATGTGATTGGCCTATATGGGATATCTAGTACTATCTATATATCAAACTTATACCAAGCAAGATGTTTCGTCTTTTCAAAATAAGGAAAGACGTAGATCAATAAATAAGAGTTCAAGGGAGAAGTAATAGAATGCAAGTATAGGGATCAAGGCGTTTCAAGGAATCCAATGGGAATTGTCAAGGTAGTTGTAGACTGAAATCCTATTTGGTAAATCCGTATTCGCATGCTCGTATTAGTACAGTTATGTAGCCGATACGATACGCTTAGACATGTCTAGGGCAAGTATATTCGTCTACTAATCACTACATATCTCAATCCACGTAAGGTTGTTATGCGAAGGGCGAACCAAGCGCACTAAGGTTAGCTAGACCCTAGTACACTGATTCTGAAATATATTATTGTGGGCCCCCAATAATACGTATATCATGAACAAGCTCGATAAAGAATAAGCTTGCAAAAACTAGGCTATAATAGCAGCATAATTCGAGGTAGCACAGAAAATATAACGCTGGATTATGATGAGAGAAGTTGCAAAATAATTCAAGTTTGCAAAAACAAAAACAACATAAGCAATAATAATAAAAGACTCTACAATCTCTACAGTTATCATACAACCTTCTTGTCTGAGTCGCTAGTCGACCAAATAGGGGCATGGACCTCTAAATTCTATCGCCTGAATAAACACTGTCGTCTTTTGCTATCATACAATTAATGTCATTCAGTTACACTTCAATAATAGATCAAAAGGCTATGAGATACTAGGTTGTGAGGCATACTACCCAACTTAAAAGAATTAAACTAATACTGTGACAGTCTTAAGAGGATTCTACAAAATAATCTTGCACATGTAATAAAACAGAAACTCTCATTAGGGTATATGAGGAAAGATCTTGGTACTTATTAGGGTCTCCTATTGCGTTATATAGGTAAGGGTCACCTTAAGTCTTAATTATAGTGCTCATAGAACATGTGTCAATAGCGAGAATAGAAGAGTTACTAGCCGTTAAGGGGAAAGGGATCTAACCTGTATCGAGGTGGGGTATACGCTACGCAATTTAAACTAAGGGATAACCATAAAATTATAATCTAGATGAATACTCAACTATCAAGTTCTAACTACAAGGCATGTAATTTAAAATTCAAGATCGCAACTATCACTTTAGCAAACCATTTGTTCTATCATAGAATACAATCACTTGGTCTATAATCAGATGCGTCAGATTGGCATGAATTGAAAGATGAAGAAATGAAGGGGATAATTTATTCGTCGCACAATTAGCGAACGTTAAGGTTGCAAAAGAATAACATATAAAATTAAAATAGGGAGCTCTAGATAGCATCATGGTTCTCTAAGGGGGAGTGGTATGCTAGTTGCTATGTTTGAGGTATGATTAGGAAAATATTCTATACATTGCTCTTGGCTTTCTAAGGCACTGTCTGCTTATCTCAAGACAAGAATCTAAATTTATAGTTCTCCAATACTTATCTAACTGTGAAGGTTAGGTTCAGTCTTAATATTAAATTTTTGGTTTTCTATTAGTTCCTCAATATTAGGGGCAAACATTATGGTAACCTTCTAACTAACTCTAGTAGTGTCTATACTACTCTCAAGTCCTCATAATACATCAGGGGTAATGGTAAACCAATTCTAGAGATGAGGAATTCTAGGGTTCACTAGATATTCTAAACTTAGTGGTGTGGCTATATTCTCGTTGTATTCTTAATAGGTGTGCTACCATAATTATTATCCTAATAACAGGGGTTCCTATATTCTAGCAGAAGGCTATATTCAAAGAACTGTTAGGGAAGTACAGGAACCAAGCAGGATACAATTGTTCAAATAGAACAAATAGGAGGAAGATGAATCATAGTCAATTGTGGATGAGATCCTATACTCTAGTCCTAGGTGCAGGCTTGTCCGGTACAGTAACGTAACCGAGACAATATGCTCTCGACCTGCATGGGCCACCACAAAAACATGTCACGCCCCAGTCCCAAAATACGTAGGACTAGGACACGTAAGCATGCCAGCCGCATGGATATGGTAACTCCAATATATGGAAACCAAATCCACACGTACGCTGTAATATGAATATCAAATCCACAAGTGGTATAAATGTAATACAAGTCACAGGGTAAAATCTAAATCTCATCCACCAAAATCATATAGAAATAAATAAACAGTATCTATGAAGCTAGATCTCAATAAGAAGTATCTAAGGATGATAGTTGGATGGAAACAAATCCACTACCAACTCGAATGGGAAAAGTAAATATAATATAAGTACAACACAATCAACAAAATATAAGTATACCAGCTAGCAATCACGGCTCGAAGAGAAGACATCCTCGAAACATAGGTAACCATCCGAATCTGCGCTCCTGCGAATACTCAAGAACAAATACACCTGGCAGGGGACCAGGTCCTCAGAGGGACATAACAAGATACTTAAACACATGCCAATAAAGTACTGAAATAAATATCCAATGGGTCGCCTAACCATCTATGTGAATGCAGTTTGAGAACAACTTTCTAACAAGTGAGCTATCTGGCTGAGAACTGGGATTGGCATGACTCTCTCGGAGAACCAGGGGCCTCAAAGGCATGTCGTCTTTTGAACGGCAGAGGCCCGCCAAGTAGTAAAGGGGTCGTCACCGCCCGTATCTCCAGCGGAGCTTCCGGGTTACAGAAGGAAAAGTGTAAAGGAGCTCAAATGTGGTACTTGTTGTTCTTCCCACCCCATGCTCTAAGCATGTCATATCCATGACACGATTTGGTTCATAGCCTATTCTTAGTACCCTAGAGCAATCCTGCGACCAAACAAGGACAAGGATGGAACCACCGTACTACAATAGGCTATGTCCCTAGACCTCTAATAACTGCCACGTCTACTAGCATGCAAAGTTTCTAACAGCAGTTATTCCTAAGGCACGGCCCACACGTACAGGAGGCCAACCCTGCACGCCAGTCCGTGATCTATATGAGACTCACAACTCGTGTAACAACTGTGTCACGGCCGATGAACCTAAGGATGCTACATGATGATGGAGTAGTCTCATAAACAAGGTCAATGCAAATACATAAATAAAAACATACCGCGACGACACCGTCGCGCACATTTTATATAACAGTTAAAATATATAAAAAGACAGAAATTAAAGATGCATGCAACATATGGAATAAGAATAACAGTACAATGGCAAGGTATACTTACCTGGCAAGAAAGCTGTAATGTACCAATAATCTGCTCCAGAAATCGCGCAGAACAAATCCAATATCCTATATACACATAAATATAATACAATAGAATCATTAGTCATTACACTAGCACATACTCAACCACATTTATACTGGACTCAGGGGGTATACTAGGGTAACACTAGTCATCTAACACGGTCAATTACGCGTTAAATTACGCGGGGTCATATCTTCAAGTATTATACACAATCAGACAGTCAACTGACAGGTGTCTACGCCAGTACGTTAATGTACGCAAGGCGGACAATACCCAAGTGTTTAGGGTCAACATGGTCAAGGTGAGTACGGGACAGTCCACGGTGTCCTAGGGTCGTACAGTCTGGATATATAGTCCTAATTATTATTAACATATAATTAATTACAATATACATATATACCATATATATATATATATATGTACATATATATCATCCAATAATTATATGTATTCCAAGTTGAATAGTATGCAAATACTAAATATATATAAATATATCAAACTAAATAGTATACGCGTACATGTACAAGTTCATGTACGCAGCACTGGGTTCACCGACTCAGGGTCCGACATCAGCTAACAGTGGTAAGCAATACACATGTCCTAATAACATATACTCAAGCACACATACGAAATAAGAAGGTGGGACAGGTTCGAACCTCGGTGTACGCGCAAGGGATCGACTGGACATCGACGAAGAGAGGTTGACGATGAAGTGATAATGATGATGACGACGACGACGATGGTGAGACAATGGTGAGTTGTATGGATGATGAAGATGGTAAGGTGTATAATGGTTATGACGAGGATAACGACGATGGCTATGATAATGGTGGTCAATGGTGAATGTGTGGGTTTAGATTAAGGTGGTGGCGAGGATGCTATGGGATGATGATGATGATGATGGTGGTTAATTAGGTTTATGGTGATTAGGGTGCTAATTAGGTTAACGATGATAGAGGTGATAACGAGGATGATAATGCTGATGATGACGAGGATAGTCGAGGCGATGATGACAACGACGATGATGATGTGGAGGATGGTGTGCTGCTGACCTCCGGCCAGCGAGGGGATGGTCCGGCCAGTGGGGGAGGCCAGGGAGCAAGGGTCGATGACAGGGAGGAACTGGAGAAGAGGTGGTGGTGATGGCAATGGGGTGCTAGTGGTTTGGCTGTGCTCCGGCCGGTGGGGGAATCTGGCCAGTGGGTGGAGGAGCGGAGGACAGGGAACTGTCGAGGGGGATGAGAGCAAGGAGGAGGTGGAGGTCAGGTCAGTCCGACGTGGCTTGCGGAGGAGGGAAGAAGTGGACTCGACGATGGTGGTGGTGGTGTTCCGGCGAGGATAGCAGGGAGGTGAAGAGGATGAGATGGTGGGACGGAGAAAGGAGGCTGTGGAGATGGTGGCGTGTGGTGGTGTTGCTGGCATAGGCTCGGGGTGTTGTCGACGGGGTCCGGCGGGTCGAGATGGCCGGAGGGAGAGGTGGATGGCAATGGTGGTGTTCCGGTCGAGAGCAGTCGGCCAAGGAGAAGGCTGCTCCGGCCAGCGGCTCAGGTGGCCGTGGGGAGAGGTGAGGCAAAGTCGGAGGGAGAAGGAGAAGACGTCGGGGTGATGATGGTGGCTTAATGGCGGTGGTGGTGATGGCTTGGTGCAGTCGGGGAAGAGATATAGGAGGTGGTGGAGAAAGGAGGCAGGGGAAGGAGCTTGGTGTTCACGACGGGTGGGCTCGCGGCAGCTTCCGGGTGCGGTGGTCGAGTGGTCCGGTCGTGCTGGTGGCATCATGGTCTCGCTGTCGAAGTGGCCGGAGACGTCGGGATCCGGCAGAGAGGAAGGAGGAAGAAAGGGTGGTGGTGAGCAGCATTGAAGGTTCAGCGTAGCCGTGCTGGTGGTCGTGGTGTATGTTGGAGGAGAAGAGAGGGAGGAGGTCCAGGGAGAAGGCTCGGCTGGTGGTCAGGCGAGGACTCTTCCGGTGAGGCTGGTCTCCGGCGGGAATCGGTTTGAGGAGGAAGGAGGTGAACAGGAGAAGAGTTGGGCATGGTCGGCTTGGTTTGGTTTTGGGGTTGGGAAAAAAATAGAAAAAGTAAAAGTTAGGAAAAAGATATTATATACACATGTGAGAGAGGGTTGAATGTTTGACCTAAATTTTTGGGCTTGGTCAACATCTCCTTGGGATGGCCTTGGACTTGCTTGGGGATGTTTGGAGGGCTATAAAATACAAGGATGGGGTTTTAAAAATAAATGGGGCGATGTGTGCGTCGCACATTCTGAAAATTTAGGGAAAAATCCATGTGAAGGGAAAAACTGGTTTCTTCATGAATTGTCCAATGGTGGGGACACCTCAATGCATTTTTGCATAAAAGTCCCCCAACAATTGAAAAATTACACAAAGGCAGAAAATTGGATTTAATTAATTGAACCGGACGCGCACGATATTCTAGAATTAATTAGGAGTACATGGGATCAAATTTAGGCGGGACACAAGCGTCAGGGCATAGAGGGTACAGTGTAGAATATTAATAAAATTCGGTTTGCACAAAACGGTCAAGATTGTGTTCCTAATTTCGATTGGGACGCACAAGGGTACAAAATTGGAATTTATATCGAATGAAGAAATAACGTCCGCGACGTTTATTGTGCGACTAAATTGTAGCACAAGAAAGCAATATTATGAGTTGCACAAGGGCTAGAAAGGTAGGCGGGCACGTCTAGGACAATGTTGTAAAATTCGTAGATAGGCAACGGCTAGTGAGGTGTTCCAATTATCGAAGCAACGGTAAGGTGCGCTACGTGTCATAATTATTTCGTAATTAAATTAAATACCGTGTTCTAATTCTAATTGGGTTCAAACTAGCCCTAATTCTACTATATAAGCCATGTAAACCTAATTTTGGGTGAGGGGGTTTACAGTCCATGAACATGATATCTACTATCTCATCCGCATAATGGTCGACGCTGAACATTGATACAATCCGGTGGAAAAAGGATGCCTCGCCTTGATGTTTGCTATTCAAAAAATATGATATTACGTGTCTGGTTAAACCATTCATGTCATATCCAGAGTAAATCTCCTTCGGGTATTGATGACTAAACCGAGCACACTCAATTCTCGGTTAAGTACATGGACAATACTGTTTTCGCCATATGACATGGTATATGTCCCGAAAAAGCAGTAAAGGGTCAAGCACTAGATAATTTTTTAGCAGCTCATCCTGCACCAGAAATTTCTAAACTATACAATGACATCCCAGATAAAGTCTTAGAGTCTAATATGGCAATGGAAGATGACACATGATAACTATTCTTTGACGGCGCATCAAGAATAGGACCCTAAGACAACATAGTAGCTGGAGTTGGCGTAGTCCTAGTATCTTCTGACAAACTACTAATTCATTGAGCATATTCTCTCAGTGAACCACATTTAATATGGCAGAGTACAATGCTTTACTTATTGGTTTCCAATTAGCTAAAGAATTAGATATAAAATATATTGAAGCCTACGGAGATTCTAAACTGTTAGTCAATCAGATTAAGGAAGAGTACGAGGTTCGACATGAAGACCTCATCCCTTATCATCAAGCAACAATCGAAGTTGCCTTTACTTTCAAAGGATTCTTCATCGAGCATGGGCCCCAGTTACAGAATACGGAAGCAGATGCTTTGGCTAGCTTAGCGGCATCATTGGCTATTCCCCTAAAGAGACGACACTCAATTACGCTAACAGGATGAGAGTTATTCTATACAAAAAAACTTGCACTTTGAACAGAGTTACGTCATAACTTCAACTTCCATGGATAAAGATTGGAGAAACCATTTTATATATTACGCTGCTTATATGGGATTCTTCCAGAAGTTCCAAAAGAAGCTACTTCTATTAAAAGATGCTCACTTTGATTCTACTATGACGCCTCATCCAAAATATTATATCGTCGTTCTTATGAGAAATTATTGCTACGTTGTCTTTCTTACCCTGAAGCAAGATAATCACTTCGTGAAGCTCATGATGGTATTGTAGAGCACATCAACCAGGTCCTAAATGATAAGATTGTCTCAGGAGAATGGGTTATTATTAGCCCACCATGGTGTCAGACGCCATGGATTATACCCATAAATGTAAGTCATACAAAATCTATGATGATTTTATCTACCAGCCAGTAGAGTTCTTACACCCTATAGCTGTCTCCTGGCCTTTTGAAGCTTAGAGAATAGATATCTTCTTTTAGAGGATATCGATTTATACCTGCAATAATCGATTACTTCTTCAAATAGGCTAAAGTAGTCCCGCTAAAATTAAGACATCCAATATAATTAAATTTTTCAAATACTATATTATCTATCATTTTGGTATTTCCCGAAGGATATTACATGATAATAGACCATAATTTGTTAGTCAAGTATTTTATCGGTTCTGTGACAAGAATCGAATCCAGAATGTAGCATCTACGACCTACAATCCAGCAGCCAACGGCTTAGCAGAAGCCTTCAAAATTCCTTAAAAAAATTTGTCTCATCTAACAAACGCGATTGGAATAAGAAACTTGGAGAGTATTTATGGGCTTATCGTACAACAGTTTGAACTCCAACAGGTTATACACCATTTTTTGGGTCTACAGTTGTGAAGCAGTTCTTCCGCTCTAAATCTAGATACCATCTCTCAGAATAGCCATTACTAATGAGCTAACAATAGAGAATAATAATTTATTGAGCCTACAAGAGATAGAAGTATTGGATGAAAAGTGTCTGCACGTTCAACAACGCATTAAACTATATAAAGTACATATTTCTAGAGCTTTTAATTGAAAGGTCAAGGAAAGACTATTCCAGGTCGGTGAACTGGTCCTTTCAGTGAGAAAACCTATGATCATAACCCATATGAGAAAAGAAAATTTCTAAGATAAATGAGAAGGTCCTTATGTAGTGGAGACAGTATTCTCTATGATAGGCCTACAGGCTCGCTAAGCCTAATGGAGATTTAATAATGATGCCTATCAATGGCAAATTTCTCAAGAAGTATTATGTCTAAGCACGATATATTCTTCTTCATCTCCAGCATATTAAAATAAGATGTACATCAAATATATTTTGTTTAATCTCCAACAACTCATAGTCCACATAGCTTCTCAAACTATTACCTATATTCATTATTGAATAAGACATGGGTAATAGGTCTTCAAAGTTTTTCAGTGGGACAATACTCAGATCTAATGGAATACTCTCGTTGAGATCATCTAAACAATTCTCTTCGACAAAAATATTATATTCTTAAAGCTCAGTCGTTTTAAGGATATCCTATTTTTGATCCCCAGTTGGGTCAGGAATAATATCACAGGTTTATTCACTAGTTAATAAATATATTGTGATTTATGTCCATATTACCTCTGAATTATATCACATTTATTATCCCCTAAAGGGAAAACAATGGTTTATCCATGAACTATTTTTTCTTCTCTTCTCTGATGGAGTAAACTAGTTAGCTATCACGTCCATTACCTCTGATAGTATTGTATCCTATAAAATTTATCATTTTTGTACTCAGCATGAGTATGCCTTGGGTGATACATCTACCAAATTTTCCCATAAGATTATTCTGCTATGTCCATAATACCTCTGAGCAGATACATCCAATGGGTCTCGATTTGAAAGTATCATTAAGGTAAAAAAAAAAAATCTTTATTGATAAGAAGAAAATATAAATGCTTAAGAAGAGGATGAGTCAGAATCTTCCGAGCTGTTCATAAATATCTCAAAAGCATACATAATACAAACGTCCGACAATACAAGCAGTCAATGTAGGATGTCTGTTTCGACTGGTCCTTCTTGCTTTTCTAAATCAACAGAAGGAGGAAGAGAATCAATGATCTCATTCTAGAGTAGGAAAAGTCCATCCAGAGGCAGTGAGGGAATAGTAGAGGCACAACCAAACTTAGCCTTAATAAGTGGAAGAATAGTCAATTCATCGAACTTTCTTTCTTCCTTCAGAGACTCGTTCTGAGAAGCCATCAGAAGATTCAAATGAAGAATGTTGAATGACAGAAGAAAGTTAACACATTCAGTCTTTTCTGATGCACGTCGACTAAGATCTCCAAACGAGCCTCTCATCCATTATTGATAAGTGTCTCGTCTTGCATCTTTTCGGCGAACAACAAAGCCGATAGAGCCATACTGCTATGGTCAGCTTTGTAAACTCGCACTTAATAGTGGCCATGATCAAGTATCACAGCGAGAAAGAGATAAGTTTAGGAATGCTTGGTATAACTTTGCTATTATTTATAGGAGAAGACGTGCCAAAGTTAGCATAGTTCTTGAAAATTGCTCCTAAAAAGCTGTCCGCGTCTCCTCAAAGACCGCGTCAAAACCAAAAAGCAAGCCAAAGATACATGCATGTCAGCTACGTCAGTAATCTGTTAGGATTCTGTCCAGAGTGCGCGTATAAACATCTCAAAACGTTTATGCTTCTAATTCAAAATATTTTAAATTTATTTGAACGAATTTGAAAACTTTGAAGGGGGTCTTGTAGAAGCATAAAAAGTACATCTCAGAAAACATGGTACAATTTTCTACAAATAAACCCAACAGTAGAAGAATGACGTACTTTTTACTTATTTCAGATGAAGACGTGCACTTTCTTACTTTGGCGCATTTTCTTTAAACTTCAGAAGATGGCGCACTTCCTTACTATGGCATATTTTTTTAGAGTTACGAAAGCTCACGAACAAACAATCTTCTCTCTCTCAGCATTTAATGCAGCATGCTGACAGCTAATAGATGCCGAAACTGAAGTGTCAGATGTTATCACTACAGCGGAGCTGCACGCAGACCCAGGCAATCGTTTAGCGACCCAACCACTGTGTTTTCTCCAATAGTGTGCCGCTGTGCCAACTCCCTAAAAAGTGTGCCACTGTGCCAATTTCTTCAATAATTGTCACGCCCCAGTCCCAAAATATCGAGGGACTAGACACGTGGCAATGGCCAGCAGCACACACCGATGGACAAACCCAATTTAATGGATCCATCGGGGCATACTTAAGCTGTAATACAATAATAAGGTCTACTAATATCATCCACAGAATAAATACATCAATAAAATCAAAAGAAAATAAAACATCATCCAGTCACAAGTAAATAAAATCGGGGAACAACCCGATATTAAGTCTGTTACAATTGTTCATTTAAACAAGAATTTAAAAGAGTTTAACTGCCATTAAAACTGAGCATAGACGAAGATATTCATGAGAAATCTTCTGCAATCACCTCCTCCTCGGTTCCTGGTTCTGCTCCTGCTAGTTCTCCTGTTCCGTAGACCTCAGGATAGATATCCTCTGCTAATCCTGGGGACATAATCCAGATCCAGGTCCTCAGGGGACATAGCAAGGTACAAAATAACTCATGCCAAAATAAATGTAGTGCAGCAATAATTAAAATAATAGGGTAAATATAAAACCAGCTAAGTGATATGCAAGTGAGAGTTTTAGCCATACTCGGGCTGAGACTACTACAGGATCGGTGTCGGAGAAACTCATAACAGCATTTTCTCGAAGGACCAGTATGGTACCAAAGTTCTGTGTCAGAATCTAAGGCTCATCCATTAAAGTATTATATATATATATATATTCAGCCTTTTGTATGGTAAATCTCTCCCTACCCAATGTAATCTCACGTCTCATATCCATGACACGCAGGATCAAAACTAATGCAGCAAGTCATAATAAGATCTAAGAAAATAATGTCCATGTCATGAAACCTGTATCCTATACAGAATCACCTTGAATATTTCAGGAAGATTCTGTCTCATGATTAGTGTCAGGTGTCCTGGGTATAACGTACTTGATATGGCAAGTACGAGAATGTAAAGGGTCACGATATCCATCTCTAGGTGACGTTACACAACTCCACGTACGGTGTTGGCACCCGACTATTAATCGGACGCTAAGTAAGTCACACGATCCTTGGTTAAGCATGTACAACAATATATAAATAAGACAAGAAAATATGTAACAAGAACTGTAAGACTTGGCAAGGTACACTTGCCTGGGGTTCTGACTCCAACTGTAGCTCTGACCTCAATGGGAATTGCAGGTACAGCTCCGGTTGCTGAAATAGACATCACCATCAGATTCAGAAAATATCAAATATCTAGAAATGCCTGTCCTTGAGTCCAATTTGGACACAGGGACAAAACTGATATTTTCAGGTCAAAGCGGGGTCCACTTGTGGCCCACTTCGCACCGAAAAATGTGTCAGGAACAAAGGTCTCAAAATTCGCCAAACATAGTGTCAACAATTCCATAACGATGATACGAACCCAACGGAACTTCCAAAATTGGATTCCGATGAGCCGTTCACAAAATTGCCCGTCAAGTAGAGCCGTGAGGCCCACGATATGCGATTTTGTCAATGTTCTCAGAATCGAACCAAACTTGGGTCACAGGACCAGCATATTACTACGAGTCTGATGGTGCAAGTTTCGTTTCGATCCGACGTGTGTACACCAAATTACAGTGAAATCCAGAACAGGCGGATACATGGCGTTGTCGACGGATACGCGTTGATTACGGTGTGCACGCACATCCAAATCAACTTCTGCGAAATCCCGCACGTCCGTATCATCGGCCCGCACCTTTCGGTGAAAACCGCATGCGACCAAGTCATCCCGTTTGGCGGGGCACACTCAGTTCCGGGGGAAATTGGGGTGTTGATTTTTCTGTTTTTGGATCGCGGTTCACGATCACCACAGGACGCGACACACCGAGCCGGTTACACGGGCATCGAGAGGGTTACGCAGCCTATGCGTCATAACTGACAGAAGAAAAAATGGAGCAACGAGGAGAGAGAACGGGTTACCAGAACAGGGCTCCGTGGAAATCGGGATTCTCGTGTCCGTGAGGAGATGCGACACGACACTGTGCTGTGTCCGGTCACTGCTGCTGTGTCTGGTTAGGGTTAGAGTTCTGTGCACCGGTGCTCGCCGAAGGAGGGCGGAGACGGCCGAGGATGGCTCAGGCGAGGTTGCGAGACGCTTGGGGACGGCTCAGGTGAGGCTGCGGCGGCGGGCATAGCGCTGCGGAGGCGAGTCTCGGGAGGAGGAGACGGCGGCGCTGGAGTGAAGGCGGTGGCTAGGGCAGCTCGAAGCGGGGGCGCTGGGGTGATGGTGGTGGTGCTGGTGGTGGAGACGGCGGGCTGGGCGAGGCAGGGGGCTGCACTGGTGGAGGAGAGCAGGAGGAGGCGGCTGGGGACGACGACGGAGGGAGACAGGCGGCGGAGGAAAGGGGGAAGTGGTTGCGGGGCTCGCCGGTCGTAGGGTTTTATAGGCGGAGAAGGAGGCGGACGGGCGGCCGGTGCGGGAGGCGGAGCGAGGGGTCGGGGTAGAGGAGCGGGCGGTAGGTCGGCCGGCGGAGGGGAGACGAGGGGTCGGGTGTTCGGGTTAGGGATGGGCACTGTAGCACGGGTCGGGTTCGGGTTCGGGTCGGGCGGAAGGGATCCGACCCGATCCGCTAATGAATAAGTACGGGTCGGGTAAGCGGGTTTCGGGTCGACGGGTTAGACCCGGATCCAACCCGCAGAGTTGGGGTTGGTTCAGTTGAACCGGGTCCGGTTCGGGTGGGTTTGGTTTATTTGAAATAAACCGGGTTTATTTCAGGGTTTAATTGGTTTATTTTAAAACTTGGTTTTTAGGATTTTAAAAATACTTCCGGGGTCCAATAAATTCTCGAAAAATTACCATATGTCTAATTTTCTATTTTACACCAGAAAATATTATTTTTATAATATTTTAATATTAATTAAAATCATTTAAAAATCCTTTAATTATAAAATATCTTAGTTTTAATTTCAAAAAAAATTCCAGAAAATTCCAGAAAAATTATAAAAATTTATTTAAATTTTTTTGAAAAATCAGGGGGTTTACAATCTACCCCCCTTACGAGGATTGCGTCCTCGCAATCAAAGAATAACCGGTCAACAGAGATGACACGGTTGCAAATATTGTTCGAAGCACATTACTATCAAGAAGAATCAAGGTTGAGGGTGTGAGACTAACACATAGGAAAAATCATTTCCTTAGGCATTAAAAGTTATGCAATCTCCCGTATGAAGGAGATCTAGAAGACTACAGTTTAGAAAAAAACTAGGTTATCACTTAAGAACATACTAGATTATCAATTATAAAATATTCTAGGTTGTTGATTATTAGCAAGTTCAAAGTTACTAGGTCAAGGCTGCGGTCACAAACCAACAGGCACGAACTAAAGCAAATATAGAAACAGAAAACTATAAAAACTTACGCGCATTAGCTACTCCATGAATCTGGGCGTCCTCCAAAGTCATCGCGAAAGCTTGTCCACGTCCTTGAGGTGGTGCCCTCTGCTGTTGTTGGGCCTGCTGGAAGGGTGCTGCTTGAGGTGCCAAGGGTGGCCTTGGTTGATATCCTCCTGGTGCTGGTAGGGCTTGTTTGTTTGCCCTTGGTGCTCCTTCTCTACGCTCAGGGCAGTCCCTCACTACATGCTGTCTGGATCCGCAACCTAAGCATAGTCCGAATTTACGTCTACACTCCTTCTCAACATGGCCTATCTTGCCGCAGTAGTGACAAGTAGAAAGAGTTAGGGATTTGGATACAGCGCCTTGTGGTGCTTGATGCAGATGAGGTTTCTTGACAGCTTCTCCATGCGGTGCTCTGGCTGGTGCTGATGTGAGAGGCCTCTTCAGGTTGGATTCTCACCTGGTGATACGCTCCATACGTCGAGCTGCAGCAAGGACGTCCGTGTACGAAGTAGGTACAACGGATCCGATCATTCTTTGTAGCTCAAAGTTTAGTCCGTCGAAGAACTTCTCAGCCATTTCTTCTTCTGTCGGGATCAAGGTAGGGGCGAAGCTACTCAGACGAATAAATTTTGCGTTGTACTCTTCCACCGTCATAGTATCCTGAGTGAGGCGATTGAACTTGTATCGCAGTTCTGATCGAGCGATAGCTGGTATGTATATCTCCTGAAAGAGTCTGGAGAACTCCTCCCAAGTGACTCGGTCTGGTCTGAGCCGTCTCTCCTCAGATAGCCACCAGTGATGTGCATTGCCCATCAATTGCATTCTGACGGCAGTCATCCAACGTTCCCGTGGAAGCTCAGCTGCTTCCAATTGATGTTGAGTATTGGTGAGCCACTCATGAACTTCTGTGGGCTCCTCCTTGCCTGAGAAGGTACGGGGCTTCAGCTGGCAGAAATCGGTAATAGAACCCGTCGTTGGCCGTCGAGCTGGTGGGTTGGCCTGCTCCAGTGCAGTTACTAGGCTGTTCCTCAAGTAATCCGCCTCGCAACGCTGAGCCTCGTGTTGGACTTGTTGCTGGGCTTGCATCATTGCGTAGATCATTTGGAATATCTGTTGCCCGTCCATAGGCTGCCCTTGTTGGAATACGGGCATTGGTGGAACAAACTGCGGAGGCGGTGGGATGTCATCACGCAGAAATCTAGAAGCATGCTGATTTGCTTGGCTACTTCGGTGAGTAGAGGGATCTCCACTCAATAGCGTCACTTCATCTTCTCCGTAGGTGGCTATAACACCTATTGGTATTCTTGCTGGAGTTCCGTCGTTGGCTCATGAATCCATTAATCTGCATCAAAAATAAACTATAAGAGGCGTACAGGAATCAAGGCAAGATGCAAGTCAAGAAATTAATTTGAATTCGATACAGATATCAAGAACGTTTCAAGCAAGTGGATGAGATCCTAAAACTTATCCTATTCTTATTGCAGGCTTGCTCGATCCCTAAGTTGAAACTGAAGCAATTTAGTTGTTGACTTGCATGGGCCACCACAAAAACCATATCACGCCCCAGTCCCAAAATATCGAGGGACTAGACATGTGGCAATGGCCAGCAGCACACACCGATGGACAAACCCAATTTAATGGATCCATCGGGGCATACTTAAGCTGTAATACAACAATAAGGTCTACTAATCTCATCCACAGAATAAATACATCAATAACATCAAAAGGAAATAAAACATCATCCAGTCACAAGTAAATAAAATGGGGGAACAACCCGATATTAAGTCCGTGAGGAACCGGGATTCTCGTGTCCGTGAGGAGATACGACACGACACTGTCCTGTGTCCGGTCACTGCTGCTGTGTCCGATTAGGGTTAGGGTTCTGTGCACCGGTGCTCGCCGGAGGAGGGCGGAGACGGCCGGGGACGGCTCAGGCGAGGCTGCGGGACGCTCGGGGACTGCTCAGGCGAGGCTGTGGCAGCGGGCACAGCGCTGCGGAGGCGAGTCTCGGGAGGAGGAGACGGCGGCGCTGGAGTGAAGGCGGTAGCTATGGCGGCTCGAAGCGGGGGCGCTGGGGTGATGGTGGTGGTGCTGGTGGTGGAGACGGCGGGCTGGGCGAGGCAGGGGGCTGTCGGAGGAAAGAAGGAGGAGGCGGCTGGGGACGACGACGGAGGGGGACAGGCGGCGGAGGAAAGGGGGAAGTGGTTGCGGGGCTCGCCGGTCGTGGGGTTTTATAGGCGGAGAAGGAGTTGGACGGGCGGCCGGTGCGGGAGGTGGAGCGAGGGGTCGGGGCAGCGGAGTGGCGGCCGTTGCGGGTAGCCGGTGCGGCTGGAAGGCGAGCGGGCGGCAGATCGGCCGGCGGAGGGTAGACGAGGGGTCGGGTGTTCGGGTTAGGGATGGGCACTGTAGCACGGGTCGGGTCCGGGTCGGGCGGAAGGGATCCGACCCGATCCGCTAATGAATAAGTGCGGGTCGGGTAAGCGGGTTTCGGGTCGACGGGTTAGACCCGGATCCGACCCGCAGAGTTGGGGTTGGTTCAGTTGAACCGGGTCCGGTTCGGGTGGGTTTGGTTTATTTGAAATAATTGGGTTTATTTCAGGGTTTAATTGGTTTATTTTAAAACTTGGTTTTTAGGGTTTTAAAAATACTTCCGGGGTCCAATAAATTCTCGGAAAATTACCCTATGTCTAATTTTCCATTTTACACCAGAAAATATTATTTTCATAATATTTTAATATTAATTAACATCATTTAAAAATCCTTTAATTACAAAATACCTAAGTTTTAATTTCAGAAAAATTCCAGAAAATTCCAAAAAAATTGTAAAAATCTATTTAAAAATTCCTAAAAATCAGGGGGTTTACAATAATGCACCGCTTTACCAACTTCTTCAATATTGCACCGTTGTGCCAACTTCTTCAAAAGTGCACCGTAATGCCAATACCTTTAAAAATGTGCTGCAGTGCCAACCTTACCAAAAATATGCCAATCTTCAGACGATTTTTAAAGTGCGCATATAATCCAACCAACAATGAGCAGTTACGAATGCGTATCTCATGGTCTGCATCATGGCCTCGTGGACCTTGAGGCATTATCGATCTCTAAGGCCTTCATATTCGTCCCACGCCATGTATGTCATTTTTACATAAGGAGAGATGGACGGACAGTGGACATAGCACTTTTCATTTCGGACTCTTACAACAAATAGTCATTAGGGAAGGTTGGCAGTATCGTGCCCTGGTAGGACTCCGAGGGAGTACCTCCCCCAATGTAGAAGGTGGCATCTTCTTTCTGAGGGTGGCTACCCCCAATGATTTTAGCCTCCATTCCTTGGGAATCATCATCTCCTCGGAACGCCAAATTATCGTATAGGTCTGGTGGATTACTACCCCTAGCTTGTGTATCCCTAGAGGTTCTGAGAAAGAACTTCCCCCTAGCAGCTGATAGCTTCTGCTTCGAGCGGGTGCCCTGAAAAACTCCTTCCGTGGGTCCTGTTGCTGGTCCTTCTGGTGATCGCCTTCTCAATGCGCCGGTTGAGTATGACGGACTGGAGTTGCTAGACTTCCTTCCTCTTGTGGTCGAAGGGACCTTCCGAGATGAGTAATATGAGATGAAGGATAGCTCCTCTTCCTATGTTGTTTGCACCTGATCTTTGGATTGTTGGCGGATAGGTGCCTTTGGGTGCAGTCGTTGGAATGCCGACTGCCTGCTTGTAGTTACCACCACTTTGTTGCAACAACAGTTGATGATAATTTTGACAAAGTGATGTCCTGGGGAGGATACTTCATATGTCGTAGCTGCCTTCGTCTCCTTGCGCTTGTGATTGATCACATTGTACAAGTCAGGCGAGGGCTAACTAATCTTTTTACCCTTTTCGTGAGCACGGGTAGACCGAGCGCACAAGTGCGTGGATATTATTTTTGCTCCCTAATCTAGGGTTCGTACAAGAACTTTCTCTAGATTATTAGTGAAAAAATTTTGAGACGGACCATGTCTATTTGCCGCTGAGGACTAGACGCACGAGTCAATGTTATACAATTTTCCATCAGGGGCCCACATAGTATTTACCAGTGCCCTCCGACAGTCAGTCGAATGGATAGTTGCTTGAGCATGACGAGCTCGCACTGCCCCAGACTTCTTTGACTTGGCACCCGTAGGCACATAGTATGAAGAGTCTAAGTTTGGGTTTTCACCATTCTCAGCATGGCGCATAGGGTCAGCGTTGGGTGATATTTGGTCAAAAATAGAGGTTCGACTACTGCCAGAGTCGCATACGGCCATCTGCTTGCAAAAGTCAATCGATGCCGCATAGTGAGCCTTATGCAGCATAGTATTTTTATCTGCCAGAGTTTGCATTAGTGTCCAAACTTCTAGTATCATAGTATTTTTTTCTGCCAGAGTTTGGGGGCTGAGCGTTTTCTGCGTCAGGCAAGGATGAAGCATGGACGGCCTGGGGTGACGTCTGGCAAGCGTCTTCAGCAACAGGGAGAGAGGCGAGGAGCACAAGCTTCATAGTTGGATGAGGCACGATGGACTTTGCTACCCACGTCATGTGGTTCTTCGAGTGGCGAGCACCCTTTTGGTTAGAAGTGGCTGTCGCATAAGCAGCGGACGCATGATGTGCGGTCCTTGCGGCAGAAAGAGAGACATGTAGCGCATGCTTCACAGCTGGGTAAGGCATGGTGGCCTTTTCTACCCACGTCATGCGGGTCTTCTTGGGCTTTGCTTGACTCGAAGAAGGACTCGCGCTACCCCCGGAGAGCATGTCCTCGAAAGACTGCTGATCGAAGCGGACTACCAGCATCCTTTGATTGGACCCAAGCATGGCTGCGTCGGATTGCGCTATAGCTTTCTCATCAGAGGAGAAAGACGTCCCCAGCAAAGTCGCCATCTTGTTTGCCATTAAATTCGAAAGTTCTAAGAGAGCTTGATTTAACTAATAAACGAAAAAAAGTAGAAAGAGGTCATGGACGGACAATCTAAGTACAATATTTTTTTATTCTGGGGTGTGGTGATAGACAAGGAGTGCTATGGCGTCTCCTTTACTCCGTGGATAATCCGATGTAGGGTGAGGAAGCTTACGTTCTCTCTTCGCTCATCTCGGAATGTTCTCTCTCTCTATATTGGCCGGGGTGGTATACTTTCTCTCTGAAGCAGGAGAAAAAGCCTCCCTCTAGAACGTTTCAGTTTCTCCTATTTATAGCCATCGTGCTGATGGACTTTGGGTGGGCATATGCCTCCGTTTGGTGGCCACATAATGCTCATTCAATAGAATGCGATTGCAACTGTCGCCCATGCCACGGACCGATTGCCATGTGATCTTGGTTGAGATATATTGTTGAAGAGATCTCAGAATTATTTTTAATCCGTTGTGTACGTGACTTGGTCAGCTGGACACATGGTTAGCACCAACTTTGCGAAGATCTCTGCAGTTGTAATGGAAAGATCTTGTGAGCTAGAGGCTGCATAGCATCTTGGTTGCATGATGGCGAGGCCGCATGGGTCTTGTAGCCGCATACGTGCTCTCGTTTGGGCCTATGTCGAATGGACACTCTGATCGCATGGTGGCGAGACTGTATGGGTCTTGTAGCCATATACATGCTCTCATTTTGCCTTGGTCGGATGGACACTCTGGCCGCATATTGGCGAGGCCGCATAGGACATTGTCACATACGAGAGAAAACGTGGTATGACACGTTTGTCGAAGAAAATTAATGTACTGATGTGACTTGTTATCTTTTTCTGAGCCGTCATCTTTACGAGTCTCAAAGCGTCTCAGAGTGATGAGTATTGTGTCAGAGCTTTTGACAGACATCAAAATCTGTGTTAGGGGTATTTTATGCGGCCACTCTGCTCTGTGGTAGTTCAGGCCGCATATAGTATACTATGCACCTTCTCTGCGACTTGGTTGATCAGGCCACATATGGCTCTTCTGCGGCTTGACTGTTCAGGCCGCATGTGGCATCTCTGTGGCTTGATTATTCAGGCCGCATGTGGCTTTTCTGTGACTCGATTGTTCATGCCGCATGTGGCCTCTTTGTGGCTTGTTGAGGGGTCATGACCTTTATGCGACCTGCATAATTTTTTCATGCTTCTACAGCGGGGTGGAGGGGGGTCGGGCCGAGGGGGGCCGGTGCGGGAGAGATGTGCGTGGGGGGCCGACGCGGGGGTGGCCGAGGGGGAGATGCTCAGAGGACCTGCGTGCAGGGGAGGGCGAAGAAGCTGGGCGCGGGGACGGCCGCGGGGGAGCTGAGCGAGCGGGGTGGGCGGCACCGGGAGAGCTGCGCGCGTGGGGGGGGGGGAGATCTGAGCTCGCGTGGGGTTGGCTGCGGAGGAGTTATGGGGAGCGCGGTGGAGGACGGGGGCCTGAGGGTGGGGTTGGTGGTGGTGGTGAAGGTGGTGGTGGGGGAGGGGGGAAGGAGGTGGGAGGAGTTGGAGGGGGAGGGGGAAGGGGAAGAGGAGGAGGAGGAGGGTTAGGGGGGAGGGGTGGGAAGATGAAGGGGAAGGGTAGTTAGGATTTTCGTTTTTTTTAACGATTTTTTTTTATGAAAAATGAACGGGATGGGCTATTTCGAAATTTTTTTTAGAGGATCTTAATTTACTAACGAGGCAAATTACGGTAGGGGAAGGGTAGTCCTCAAGATCCAAGAATTTAATATATACCTATTATATACTTTATGATTCATGCGTGCATTAGGAAGAAAAATATGGTTTATTTAAAATGATATATATCTTTTATTTTGCGACCGTTTTTACGCATAAATAACTAATTTATTTAGAAACCGCAGAAGAGGTGTGTGGCAGTGGGCCCAAATGGCATGCAATACTGCATGCACAATGTCATGTGAGTATCGTCGGACATCTAAAAAAAGTTGTAATTTAGCCTTTTTTTATGTATAAACAGTGCATATATATAAAGACTAATGTTGTTAATTCTTCCAAAGTGTCTTTCCAAGTCATTTTTACTTATGTGACAGCTGACGTGATAAGTTAAATATTATTATGTGGATATAATATGACAACTGGCATAACAAATTTTAACCTAAAAAATTAATCACCTAATTTTTTTAATGTTAATATTAATGTCAATGTTAATTTTAAATGTTAATTTTAATTTATAAATTGCCATGTTAGCTGTCACATTAATCGCCATGTTTGCTGCCATATAATTAAGGAGCGATAATTTGGAGAGACACTTTCGAGGGATTAATAGCATTATCTTCTATCATATAATAATATTTTAAAACGGCGCAAATATGAGCTGTCTAAGCCGTATGTATATCATCAATTAATTATTTAAAAAAATTAATATTACATAAAATTATTATTAAATTTTTTTAATTTTTTATAGATAACACTATGAAATTCGAACTCCGCCAACCAGGAAGAATTCTCCCACCTTAACCACATGAGTTGCCAAAGATGTTTGTTTATAATTAGATACTATTACGTAGCTAACCGTTTTCAAGAAGTAGAAATATACCCATAACTAATTATAATTTAAATATAATCAAATATATAACAAATTCTAATTAAAATATAAAAATATATATAATAAATTTTAATTTAAATATATTTAAATAATTTTATATTAATATCAGAAGAAGAAAAAATATTTTACGTGCAACGAACATGAATTTAATAGTTCATATATGAACAACAAACATGCTAAATAGAATGCTAATCCATTTATTTTGTTCAATCAACAGAAAAACGCAAAATTTTGAAAAGATTCCCCATAAAAGTATTATTTGTTTATATGCCTATTTTTAATCTGATTGCATTATTGTTTTTAATTGACATCCAGGAAATTAAATTGTTGCCTTGACCTATGGACTTTTGTAAGGCCAATCATCCCCAGGTTAATTACCAGATAACTTTATACATCACAAGATCTCTTTCTACACAACCGTACGGAACAATTTAAATTGCAATTATGTTTCATATGTGATCCTATTAGGATTGAATGACAAGAGGGGCCATGAAATTAATTGCATATATTTTCCAAAAGTTTAGAAGGCCAAATCACTATGTATTTCAAAATTTCGAACTAGAATATTTTCACAGATTACAAAAGTTAGAAAAAACACTCCTTTAGACTTTAATTTATAAGTTTCGTCCCTGATTCCATTTGGTACTAAATTTATAAAAATATCAAAAAAAAAAATTTCTATATTGACATTTTTAAACATGTCATTCATTTGAGGTTGAAATACATATTTTCCAAAATCTAACCGTAAATATTACAAAACTACCATCCAAACTAAGCCCTAATTGAGTCACTTGGGTGTAAACACTAGCTATATATAACTTAAATATTTTACGAAAAAGCAAAAGACTACCATCCTTGTCCAATTTAAATCCAATATAGTTTCAAACCCTAACATCCTTGTCATTGAGAAGTCATGAAGAACCAAAAGACTAATACAACATTTTTGCAAATGTCTAGGTAGTTTGCAATGTTATGTCCATTGATCGTACAAACTTAATGGGATTAATTATAAGCTAATAATTGGAATGGAATGTCCACTTTGTGCAACTTTATGGGATTATAACCCTAATTATTGGTAGGTCATGTCCAAATAGTCGGCAATTTGATATAGTATTTGGGAACAGTTTGTGTGTTTTGCTGACATTCCAATATCGTAAGTGGACTAATATAATCACATTGACGAGTTTAACCGCACCCGGTCGGATTATAATATAGTTATCTATTTTAGAATTTTTTTTTTTAGATGTTCGACGATACACACGAAAATTTGTACACTGTGTTGTATGTCATGTGGGTCCACTGTTCCACATCTTTTTTACGGTTTAATTTCGAGACCGTCCGTCTAGCCAAGAAGATTATACATCTTCTCACGGACCATAAAAGCCACTTGAGTTCGGTGTTATCTATTTTAGTTGTTATGTTTTTATTGTTACTTTAGAATGAAATGCGCAAAACCCACACATAATAGTGTAGAAAATATAATAATAATAATAATAATAATAATATATATATATATAATAATAATAATATATATATATATATATATATATATATATATATATATATATATATAAAATTCACAATTAGAATTCTAAAGAGAAATAAAGACAAAGAAATAAGTAACCTCTTCTATGTTTTATGTTTATTAAATAAATTTTTCTTATTTTGAAAATAATTACACGGACTTTTCTTTTCTTTTCTTTATGTTGTAAGGGTGGTTAGTGTAACAATCCTTTACGAAAAATATAAAACATAGAAATAGTCTGTAATAAACATAAAACTGTTATAATGTGGGTTACTAAATGGTTGTATTTTTACTTTATATTTTAGCCCCACATTGATTAGAGATTAATATTACATCTTCATTGGGTTGTATAAATAAGACATTTGCCTCCCACTATGAGATTAGACTAATAAGAGATATTCTCTCATATTTTCTTCTTCCTTCTTCTACGTTATTCTAACACGTTATCAGCACGAAACTCTAATGAGAAAAAAATAAGCGAGAGCATCTTAGTGAAACTGCCATTTGCGGATTCTCCACTTCAGTAATAGTTAACTATGATAGCACTCCGATGTTAATCGCATATAGATCTTTCAGAGAGAACGCTGGAGTTATTCTTTATTTATTTCTTTTATATATGTTAATACATTCAGATCAAAACCATCAGAGATCTGATGACCATGAACATGAATTGTTTGGTCTATATATATAAGACTTCTGGAACATCATTGTTCGAAGCATACCATATGTGGTATTTTTGAAAGACTTCTTGAACATAATCATTGTTCGAAGCATACCATGAACATCTAGTATTTTGTATTTACATACGACTTCTGGAACATCATTGTTCGAAGTATACATGAACAAGATTTGTTTGGTATAAATAGACTTCTGAAACATCATTGTTTGAAGCATACACCATGAACATGAATTATTTGATGATTTACCAAGTTCTTATGTTAACTTGTTATTATTGATCTTATACAGCAATATGTCGAGCCTCACAAAGCATGATTTCAAGCCTCTAAACTTAGAAGGCCAGAACTTTCTCAACTGGAGATTGGATGCTGAATTCCACCTTCAAGCCAAAAGCTTAGGTGACGTAATTGTGGCTGATAAGCCAATATCTGCACAAAATAAAGCGAAGGCTTTAATTTTCTTAAGACATCATATTCATGATGATCTCAAGGCTGAGTACTTAACAGTCAAGGACCCCTTGGTGCTATAGAATTCTCTAGCTGAAAGATATGATCACCAGAAAATGGTCATACTACCAGGTGCACTCCATAAATGGCTCAATCTATGTTTCCAAGATTATATGACAGTTGCAGCCTATAATTCAGCTATGTTCAGGATTACTTCACAATTGAAGTTATGTGGTGAAGAAGTAACAGAGTATTCCATGCTAGAGAGAACATTCACCATATTTTATGCGACAAATATGACCCTACAACAGACGTATAGAGAGAGAAATTTTAAGAAGTATTCCAAACTCATTGTTGTCTTACTCGTGGCCGAGAAAAAAAGAGAGTTATTAATCAAAAACAACACTAGTAGACCAACTGGGTCTGCACCAATTCCAGCTGAAGTAAATGCGACTAGTGCTCGAAAAAATATGACCAATACTAGGGGTCGAGAAAATCACAAAGGTATAGGACATAGATGCCGTGAAAGCCAAAGAAATGGCTACAATCCGGGTCCAAGGAACGATACATAGTTCAAAAATAAGGGACTTAATCCTCGAAAAAATAATGCACAAATCTCCAATCCAGTTGCTCCAACTGATATTTACAAACGTTGTGGAAGACCTGGTCATTGGATGCGAACTGTCGCACCTCACAAAAAAAAGTGGACGAGCATGAAGCCTCAAAAGGTGTGGAAACTAATCTTATGGAGAGTATAACACACATGGATTTTAATAATTTCTTCCAAGATACGGATGGAAACGCAATTTCGGAAGACCAGTTCAACGTCATGATAGGCGAAGTCAATGAATAGTTATTGTATGCTTGTCTAAGTTTATTTACTTTCCACTTTTAATAAATTGGTCATTATATAATCAATAGTCTAGGTAGATTACTTTCTTTGAAGCAGTTTTATTTAGATTTAGATCAAGTTGTAATAATTGACAATATGCCAAGTTTAACCATTTAGTAGCATATTAATATATTATTAATTTTTATTTTTGAAAGGTATGAACAATGATGATGTCATATGCTTGATAAATAGTGTAACAACTCACACTATATTAAAAAATAGGAAGTTTTTCACAACACATGCCTCAAACATTACCAAGGTGACCACCATTGTTGGACCCATGCAGATTATAGAAGGTTATGGTAAGGCCGATGTTGTGTTGCCAAATGGAACACACTTAGTCATTTGAAATATATTATTCTCTAGTAGATCTAATATAAATCTACTCAGCTTTAGAGATATTCGAATGAACGGGTTTCATGTTGAAACCATGAACGATGATAACAAAGAGTATTTTTGTATCACCTCTAATGTTGGAAGCAATAAGCTCACATTAGAAAAGTGCAAGTTAATCTCCTCGGGACTATATCAAACTACTCTGAAGGTAGTAGTGTCACAACCCGCACCCGGAATTTGGGCATGAGTCGTGTGTACGTCCAGCCTACGCCGCAGCATCGGCGGTAGAACGCTGTCTAGGTCTCAACATAATATATATATCCTGTCAATAGTCTCAACTCCGTACGGAGGACAATGATAAAATCCACAGTTCTATAAATATACTCAATCATAAGCTATAAGAAATAATGGGCACGATGAGAATGGAAAAGAGTTCTATAATAAACCAACCATAATAAGTCCAACTCAAGTCCTGGGTCTAGATGACCTCACAAAGTCACAAAATAGTAAATACAACTCAGTTTCAGTCTAAAACAATAAATGTAGAAAAAAATAATCTAAGAACAGCCAGGTAAGATCTCCTCTAGAATAGGCAACTCCTCTGGGATTTCCGGAGTGAAATCTCCCTCTAATCCTGGGCCGTAATAAGTGGGGAAAAAGTTCTCCAGGTCCTCTGAAAAATGTTATCCAGTCAGGATTGGAGCGAAACACAAACACTAACAGCAGTTTCATTAAGTTGACAAAAACTATAAACAGTGTAAGAAATACAAGATGAGAATATATGCTGAAAATGTGAAGTACTGGAGAAATGAAAATATGCAATAGAGCATCTAGCAAAGAACAATAATAGTGAATGCTAGAACAAGTGAATCTGAGTAAAAATAGACATCTAGCTAAGTGTTTGAAATATCAGTTTATTATGTGATCGGTTTGGGACTAGATCAGGCTGGTTATATATGATTAACTATGATTCTTGTAGGTCAGGCTAACCATATGGTTAGCTATGATGCATGTAGTGGTCAGGTTAATCATATATAACAGCTATGATGCATGTAAATGGTCAGGCCGCACCCGACGTGAGAAGTGGGGTGAGCTATAATGCATGTAAAGGTTTGGATATGATCACATAATCTACTAATAGTTCCCCATCCCCCAGCTAGCACGAAGGATTCCAATCACGACTCCTCATGATGGGGATCTATGGTGCTAACCCGTGTATCCATAGTGTCGAAATCAAGTATGTAATACAACTGAATTATAGAAATAATCAACAATAAAAACTGTCAGAGAATGTACTCGCCTGTGGTCCTGAGCAAAGGGTGAGGATCGATGTCCAAAGTGGGATCACAATGACCTATTTGTGGAGTATAAATGTTAGATACTAAAATTAAGGAATAACATGTTTAGTTAAATAAAAAGATGAGGCTTCTAGGTCATGGCTCAGTCTACACTAGGTTATTACCTAGGTTTCTAGGTTGATTTCCAGGCTAAACTAGTTAATATATCTAGATTTAAAATATATAGTTATCTTATCCATGTACACTAGGGTTATCTAGTATCTAACATACTATAGACCATAACTTGCTATTTCTGATAACAAAATACACTAGTCTAGAACTGACACTTACTACACAATTCACAGAATGATAACTGATATAGTGAACCACTCACAGTTACACAGTCTGAAGTTGTTCAGACTACACCTACACACAGTCCCACAAGATGCACACACACACTCAGAGCATTCTCACACACTACCTGATACATGAACATCACTTGAACTCAGCTACACATCTACACTGAACCTTTCTGCAACACAATACACATGGTTCTAACTGATACACATACAGATTTCATATTAACCCTGGGTAATTTATCACTCACACCCACAGATACTTAGGCACTCTGGTTTAGGGATAAATAACACATCTACACTGACACACAGGATTTACACACCTACACTCAGATTTCTGAGATAATTCACACAGCTCACTTACTGGTCAGTGACACATGGACACAGGGATGCACACACTCTCAGGTTCTTAATTCCTACTCTGCATTCACAACCCTCACTGATACACACAGACACAGAGGTTCATACATAGACAAACACTGCTACTCACAACCCAAGATTTACACCCACCCCAACACCTATAGGCACATACCCACACACAGATACCTACAGAATTTACTGAAACAATTCCTCTGCCCCTCAGTCACATTAGAACTACACACTGAAATCAGGAACTCACACAACACTCTCTCTGCAAATAGCAAATACCTACACACTGTCACAACCCGTACCCGGAAAATCGGGCATGAGTCGTGGGTACGTCCAGCCTACGCCGCAGCATCGGCGGTAGAACGCTGTCTAGGTCAACTATCTAGATAATAATCTCACACAAAAATCGGGCATGACCTCTCCAAAAGGAGGGCAACCACACAATCAAAATATAAACCTGTCAAGATCTCAACTCCAAACGGAGGAGCAATATCATAAAGATAACCACAATATACTCAATCACGAATCTAAGCACGATAAGATAACACAGAGATCTAACAACTATAAAGTCTAACCAACAACAACTACTACAACAACCACAACATCAAATAATAATACAACATCCAAAAATAATATACAAACAAGGTCTCAATCCAAGACCGGAGATAAATCCGGTGCTAAAAGCTAATAAAAACAACAACAAGGTCCCAGTGATCCCGGCTACCAACCCGGAAATCACCCCTAAGCTAGAGGGTCCCTGTCTGCACCATCGACAGGCTCAGGTCCATAAAACGTCGGACACCAATCCTCCGGATACTCTGAAAAATATGTCCAGTCAGGACTGGAGCAAGTACATCTCTAACAGCAGTTCCATTTAAATGATAAAAACTATAAAACAGTTATAGCAAGTAGCAAGAAAAATGGAGCAAGTATGAACAAGATAATATGTAAGTCACTGGTGCATAAAGGTAAAGATGCATGGATATCAGAGCAAGATAGTAATAACTACAAGATACAGAAAATCTAAGCTGAGATCAAGTCCGTGCACATGAACGTGTAGTGAGTCCAGCATGAAAAATATGTAGTGAGTCAAGTCCAGAAACATGTAAGTGAGACAAGTCAAGAAATGCATGAGAGTCCAGACTATAAAGAATGAACTCGGTGTCTTTGAAATACTTGTTTCGACATGTAAACGGCTAGGGGTAAGTACGGCTCACCGCGCACTGGGTGCGCGGCTGCTATCATTCCAGATTAGACCAGAGGGAGTGATTCCTGATGATGCCAGATAGGAATGTTTACATGTCTACTCGAGTATTTTCCCGCCCCGACTAATACAAGTGGATCCAAGACCCGACACGCAAATCAAGATGAGTCCAGCCTGAACATGAATGATGCCTGTAGGTGATGCCAGTAGTGATTCCAGAATAGAGGCCAGAAACATGAAATGTACGTGTCGCAAGTAAATGAATCCAGAAATATCAATCAGTGTCCCGTGTTGTGCCAGAATAATCAGATGATACTATACTAGAAGCTGAATCATAATAATCATCAAATAATGAAAACTATCAGAGAATGTACTCGCCTGACGTCCTGAGCAACTGGCGATCCGAACCGGTGTCGCAAGGACCTAATGTGAAAAGCAAGGTTAAACAGGGTTCTAATGAGTTAAACAGATATATAATAATTAAAAATAGGCTTCTAGGGTCGTTCTAGGTCAAACGGGTCAAACCGGTGAAATCTGGGTCAAAAAGTCAACTCTGGGTCCAAAAAGTCAACTCTGGGTTAAAACTAGGTCAAAAGTTGACTTTGGCGGTCAACCGAGTCAACTACGGTCAAGTCTGGGTCAAACTAGGGTGCTCCTGAAATTCTAGGTCAAACCGAGCTCATTAAGCTACTAAACTCACAAACTCGCCTAATCGAGATACCGGGATACCCTCGGTATCCGATACCTCGCCCTAGGCCACGCACCCCGCCTAAACTCGCTAAAACATATGCTAGCACACGTAAATATATACACATATACATATAAAAATCACTCCAATACTATTCCTAGGCTATTGCTCAAAAACCCCTCTCGAAACCCAATACCTTGGTTATCTTAAGGTATTGAAATACCTCGGTAGCTCAAGGTATTGAGGTTTCGCTCTAAAACTCCTCTAACTAGCTATCTAGCTACTAATTACATACCTAGATATTAATCTAGGCTAGGTAATATAGATATCTACCATATTTATATATATCTAAGTAGGTATCTACCTATATATATATATATATCCACACAAATATACCCAAATACCCAATACCTTACCTTACCTTACTCATAAATATATATATATATATAACTATAGGTATATAGATATCTATATCTTAGATAGATATATCTAAGTATCTAGCTATCTACCTATCTAGTATCTAGAAACCTAACTATCTACCTATCAATTACCTATCTATCTATATAATTATCCATCTATTATCTATCTATGTATCTAACTATCTATCTAACTATCTAGTATCTATATAGTACCTATTTACCTAGATACCTATCTACCTATTTAATATCTATCTAGCTACCTATCTAACTATATGTATTCATATATATCTATATATATATAACTAGATATCTATATATATATACACTCATCCACACACTCTAACACACACACTAACACACTCACACACTAATACACACACACACATAAATATATATACATAGCTACATATATATATACACTTAATATATATATATCTACACACACTCTCAACTATATATATATATATACATACACCCAAAATATATATATACATATACACACACACAAGCACACTTACACATATACATATATATACATAGACATGTACATATACAAGTACATAAATATAAATACACACATATATATATATAAATATATATACATAAACACACATACATATATATAAATATATATATATATATAGACACATATCAATACAAACACAACCACGCACACAACACTCAAACCACACGCCCTACTCACGCCCAACGACCCCGACACTCACCAATACCCTAAAATATATAAAATATAGCCCAAAAACTCTAGCACACACTCCCCGATACTAACCCAACGCGCGCACAAAGCCGAAACGAGGAAACCAAGTCGAAATGGCCATTCGGTCATTTCGACGAACACGTGGTGCGCGGCTCGGAAAACCTCCTGAAACGCACACCAAACGAACTCGGAATCGGCCCAAAATTTACCCACGCGCTCTACACGATGTCTAGATCCTAGAAAATGCACTCCCGTGTCGATTCTAGGCCCGTGGCGGAAACGCACACGCACTTAGAATCGGCGACGACGAAAAGCCCCAATTTCGCCCGAAACGCCCGTTTCTCCGCGACGCGGCTTCCCGTGTCCGAACGGAGACACGCTCTCACCCTCAAGACACCCGACAACGTCTACCTAGGTCCATCTAACCTAGGGCATCACCCAAAATTGGGCCAAATTTGGATTCCATCCGAAATTGACACAAAACCTAATGTTAAAGTCTCTAAACCCAACCAAACTAGTTCCAACTTCCTCCCACGGGTAGCCTAAGGGTCTAGGAAGGTTCTAAAATATTAATTATACTATAAAAGAGTAATTACAAGGGGAAATTTAGGGTTTACCTCTTGGGAGTTGGAATCCCAAGCCAAAATCTCCAAAATGCTCCAAATCCTCCAATCCAAGCTTCCAAGCTCCCAATCCAAGCTCCAACACCAAATCTAGGCTCTACCCACCTAGGTTAGGGAAAAATGAAAGGTTAGGGTTAGCAACCATGGAGAATAGAAGAAGAAAGAAGAGGAAAATGATGCTTACTTGAAGTTGGGAGGAAGAAATAAGAAGAAAGAGTGGAGAGGAAGAAGAAGTAGTGAAGAAGAAGGAATGGGGGGGAAATGGCTGCTGTTATGCACGGGAATGGGGCTGGTTTGGTCGGCCACAAACCTAATAAAGGGTTCACTAATTCTCCAAATGCCCAAAATGCCCCTACATGACTTGGTTTCGGGTTCCGGGTTCCAAAAGCACTCAAACTAGTTCCAAATCTCTCCAACTAACTTCCTAAAAATAAAATAAATATTCTAAGCCCCAAAATAATTCTCACAAGGGTGTGGACTGGGTCGGACATGGGTCCACTAGGGTCTGACATGGGTCCAGGCTAGCCAAAATCCTAAAACATACAATAAAAATATAATAAAAAATAATGCAATCACTAATTAAATATAAATACAATTAATTATAAATAATGCACAATTAACCAAATTAAAAAATAAAAAAAAAATACCCGGCTCTGGAAATGGGGTGGTGACACACACAGTGAATAGGAAATGCTAAGACACAGTTAACTCACCACACTGCACTACACATAATTCACAGTGAACCTGGAGATATCATTACTCATACACACTCAGGTATCTCATAAACTGACACAGGTACCAGACACTGAACTACACCTAACTGATAACACAATATATTCAGCTACACACTGTGACATAAAAATTCTACACACACGCTGAAAATTACTGACACACTAATACTGATACTAAGCCACACCCAACCACAGAACACAAACCAATGCATCACAACCTACCTATTAACACATACACATTGTTCTCCCCAAATTCGAATGTGCACAATGAAACCCAAAATACACAGCACACACAGATACCTACTCTAAAACCCGACTATGCACAGGAAAGATCCCCCATAGTCCATTTCTTCCCAAAACATACCACTCATTCAAACCATATGCAAATATGTGTGTGTATATATATATTTATATTTTAAAACTTGCAATATCAGAAAGAATTAGATAGGCAAATCCCTAAGGGCATTTCTACAAACACCTAGGGCTGAAATCGGTTTCACATTGAGATCCCCTGAATCCTCAACTCAAACCCTAATTCACAGAATACTCCCGAATCAAAACCTAAATCAAGATCCAACTACACGTTGGAGATGAAATCTGCCTACATGTAAACCCCTAGGGTTAGGGTTCACGAAAATTGGGGAAAACCAAATATTGGGACACCTAAACCCTAGAATTTCCTAGGTCTTCATGTAGGACCTACGAAATCGAGATCCATACAACAAGGGGTTTCCTAATGGCCAATAACAAGAAAAATAGAATATAATTGAATTAAAATAAGGTTTTACCTAGGGGAGATGGTTTCTTCAATGGAGGTTCTCCTTCTCCAAGTCTTCTTGACCCAAGCTCCCTGTTCCCCTTGCTTTGAAGAAGCAAAAATGGAATCCTAGGGTTTGATTCTAAATTTGGGGTGAGGGAAAAGTGGTTTTTCTTATGGAGGCTAGGGTTTCTTTCTTCATGAAGGAAGAAAAGGTTGAGGGTGGCTCCCTTTTATATTAACAACTAGGTTAGGGTTTCAAATGCATAGGATTAGGTTAAACCCCCATGTTAGGTCAATAAGAACTTAATTAACTAAGGTTTAGTCATTCTAAGGTTTGAGGTTCAAACCTAAAATTGGAATTCTAGGGTTTCACTAGAATTTGGTTTTCAAACTAGGGTTTAGTCATTAGGGTTAGTCCTAATGAGTTCTAGGGTTTGACCTAAAACCAAACATCAATAACACATATAATTAATTTATAAAACTCGTCAGATTAATTAAATACATAATTATTCAAAATAGTGAAATTACACAAATGCCCTTATCTGGAAATGTGGTAGTGACAAGTAGAATCTCACACCATCACTAGAAAAAGGCTAAATGATCCAAGGAATCTAATCATTTGGTATGACATATTGGATCATCCATGATCGACTATGTTGAGAAATGTCATCAATAATACCAATGGACAATATTACATACTATTAAATTGATCATTGTTAAATTGATCATTGTTAGGCCAACTGTATATCATGAATTTTCACCATCACAACTTGTGACAGGCTATCAACCTAACATCTCTCATTTGCGTAAATTTAGGTGTGCTGTTTATGTTCCTATTCTCCTTTTACAGCGCTCTAAAATAGAAACTCAACGCCTTTTAGGAATTTATATTGGTTTTGATTCGCCCTCAATCATTAGATATTTGGAATCTTTAACTGGTGATATTTTTACTACTAGATTCGCAGACTTCCGTTTTGATGAGACTAAATTTCTGTCGTTAGGGAAAGATAAGAAAGAAAAGAATCTTACAGAACCATTCACCACAAATAAACAACATAAATTATCGTGGGATAAGCCCACAATATCTCATCTAGATCCTCGTACTAATAAATGTGAAACTGAGGTACGAAGGAAATTGCATCTACAGGAGATTGCAAATCAAATGTCAGATGTATCTACTGATGCATCTAAAGTGATTAAATCACATGTGCCCGCTGCAAATGCGCCAGCTCGAATTGATATCCCCGTAGAAAAAAATAACAGAGTGTCTAATGAATCTACTACACGCCAGAAGCGTGGTAGACATATTGGTTTGAAGGACTTAGTCCCTAGAAAGAGGAAATGCCTAAGTAACGCTCTTAAGGAGCTTACACATAACGCTCAAGAAGAGGTTATGAATGACAGATCCATATTCTCTGATAACCCAGAAGTAGTTGTTGTCTTAGAAAAGTCACAAGCCCAAGAGGAGGCTCAGGTACCTGAAAGCAAAGATATCTCTATGTTTTATATATATACAAGAGGGGTATGGGATCACAAAGATATAACAATATATGAGATATTCTTATTCTCAGTAGCTACTGAAATATCTAAGGACATTGATGACACTGAACCACGTAGCATCGATGAATGTCGACAAAGAAAAGATTGACCAAAATAGAATGATGCTATTCAAGCAGAATTAGATTACCTTAATAAACGTGGAGTGTTCGGGCCTATAGTACAAATACCAAAAGACGTCAGACCGGTAGGTTACAAGTGGGTGTTTGTAAGAAAAGAAAATAAAAAGAATAAAATCACTCAATTTAAGGCACGATTAGTGTCACAAGGGTTTTCTCAGAGACCCGGGATTGATTACGAAGAGATATATTCTCCCGTAGATAAGTCTGACAGTTGAGAAAAAACTGGATATGAGACTTATGGACGTTGTAACAGACTATCTATATGGTAATTTAGATAGCGATATCTATATAAAAATCCCAGATATATTTAACCTACCCAGCTCAAAATCTAAGAACATGTATTCCATAAAGCTAAGATATTTATTGTACGATTTAAAACAATCTGGAAGGATTTAGTACAACCGTCTTAGTGAATATATGAAAAAGTAGGAATATGAGAATAATTCTATATGCCCATGTGTCTTCATAAAGAAATCTAAGGAGGGTTTCGCTATAGTTGCAGTATATGTCGATGACATAAACTTGAATGGGGCAAGACATGAAATCAATGAGACTGTAAACTATCTGAAAAAGGAGTTCGAGATGAAAGATCTCGGAGACGCAAAATATTGTCTCGGATTACAAATTGAGCATTGTACTAATAAAATTTTAGTGCATCAATACAAATACACAAAAAATATATTGAAATAGTTTAATATGGATAAAGCTTATCTCATTAGCACCCCAATGGTTGTTCGATCTTTAGATATCAATAAAGATCCATATCGTCCTAAGGACGACATTGAAATGATGCTAGGACCTGAAGTACCTTGCCTTAGTGCCATTGGGGGCATTCATATATCTATCACAATGTACAAAGCTAGACATATCATTCTCTGTCAATCTGTTGGCTAGATATAGCTCGGCGCCAACTCACAAACATTGGAATGGCATTAAACATGTGATGAGATATCTTCGTGGAACTATCGACATGGAATTATTTTATACTTGTAGTTTATCTGACATCTCGAATCTAATTGGTTTTGCATATTCAGATTATTTATCTGATCCCTATAAAGGTCGTTCATAAACTGGATATGTGTTTCTTAATAGCAATGCAGCTATTTTTTGGCGTTCAACAAAATAGACAATGATTGCTACCTTCTCAAATCACTCAGAAATATTCTCTCCATGAAGCAAATAGAGAATGTATTTGGCTGAGATCATTGATTCAATACATTCGTAACTCCTGTCAACTTTTTTCTATCACAGATACTCCAACTGTTATTCATGGGGATAATGCAACATGTATTGCACAAATTCAAGGTTGATTCATTAAAGGAGACATGACCAAGCACATCCCACCGAAGTTTTTCTATACTCATGAGCTTCAGAAGAACTTTGATATTGACGTCCAACAAGTTCGCTCAAGTGATAATCTTGCAGACTTGTTCACAAAATCGTTGCCAAGGTTAACTTTTCAGAAACTAGTTCATGGAATTGGCATGCGACGTCTTCATCAGCTGACTGTTCATGATCAACGTCATCAGGGGGAGTGATTGTTTTCTGGGAGAGATACATTTTGTATGGACTATAACGCGTTGTACTCTTTTTTCTTAGTCATGGATTTTTTTCATTGGATTTTTTCTGATAAGGTTTTAATGAGGCAACATTAAGCGTGTCCAACACATATCTAAGTCATCCTAAATATTGTACTCTTTTCTTTCGCACAAGTTTTGTCCTAATAGATTTTTCTGGCAAAGTTTTAACGAGGCAATAGGCTTAGAGATGGTGGTCATCCAAAGGGGGAGTGTTATAACGTGGGTTACTAAAGGGTTGGATTCTCACTTTGTATTTTAGTCTCACATTGGTTATAGATTAGTATTACACCTTCATTGGGCTATATAAATAAGACCTTTGCCTCCCACTATGGGATTACACTAATAAGAGACCTTCTCTCATATTTTCTTCTTCCTTCTTCTACGTTTATTCTAACAAAAGCATAGGAATATTAGTGTAATTATTTTCAAAATAATGAAGGTCCGTTTAATAAACCAAAAATATAGAAAATATTAGTGTAAATAATCCAAGAAATTAAAGAATGGCTATATTACAACTTGATACCCTCAACTATTTAAAATGTTCAGCTTGAAACCCTCAACTTTGATAGGTGCTAACTTGATAGTCTAATTTTTTTTTTTACAAAATTGTCCCTCCCCTCCAACCCCTCCTCCCTCCTGTCGGCGATCTCCCCCCCCACCCCTCCCTCCCGCCTCTCGCTAGCGAGCCCCTCCCCCCCCCAGCGTTGTGGGTCGGCCCGGAGCCGCACGGGATAGCGGGGTCGCCGGAGGGGTCAGCCGCAGCAGCAGGAGGCCGCACGGGACGACGGGGCACGCTGCAGGAGGTGGGTGTGGGGGCCGGGGCGCGGCATAGGCCGGCCCGGAGCCGCATGGGCCGACGGGGTC
The DNA here is from genome assembly GCA_036927795.1 of Iris macrosiphon. Lineage (NCBI taxonomy): Eukaryota > Viridiplantae > Streptophyta > Magnoliopsida > Asparagales > Iridaceae > Iris > Iris macrosiphon. The sequence goes on along the minus strand of JAYESA010000192.1, from coordinate 82,922 downwards.
GCGGGGGGGGAGGGGGGAGGGTGGCGAGAAGCAGCTGCAGCCGGAGGCGGGGGCACGGGGGTGGGGGTGTTGGCGCGAGGTGGCGGGGTCGCAAGCAGGGACGCGGGGATGGGTGTGGGGGGCTGTCGCGGAGGGGTAGGATGACTGGAGGGGGGGCGGTGCTGCTGCCGGAGAAGGAAGGGGAGAGAGTGTTGGAAAGAGGAATAGTTTTATCTTTTTTTAAATTTTGGATATCAACATAATAATTATTATATAGCTGAGGGTATTAAGTTAGTACGTATTAAAGTTAAGTATATCAAGTTAAATATTTTGAATAGTTGAAAGTATCAGTTATGATTTAACCTAAAAGAATTATAAAATATAAAATTACAGAAAAATAAATTAACAAGTGGGACAGAACCCACGCGCACATGAGTGGAGAAGGAAATGCAGCAACAAAATCTGGAGAGAAAAAGCTTTCTCGTATCTATCCCATCCAAATTCAGATCTTTTTGAAAACGGATTTTTTCGTTTAAAGTAATAATTTATAATATAATTATAAAAAACAGGAAAAGTTGGAGGAATTTGCATATGGGGGGACCACTCGCCAACTGACTTGGCGAGGTGCTGAGTTGGACAGCATCTCGCCAACTGAGTTGGCGGGGCGCTCTCCTCGAGAGGCCGCTCGCCAACTCAGTTGGCGGGGCACTGACCGTTACTTTCTATCCGTTGCACAACGGATACATTTCACCCCTATAAACACCCCCCAAACACTCCTCACACAACACATTCTCCTCCTCACGCAACACATTCTCCTCATTCTCCTCCTCACACAACACATTCTCCTCCTCACACAACACACCCCCAAACACAATTCTCTTTCTCCTCCTGATATTTACTGGCGATGGCTACCCGCAATGACGGTCGTATTCCTGGCGGACCGACTACCGCGCTTATTATTAAGCAACGTGAAGACCACATTTCTAGTCAAATATTTACTGGCGAGGTAATTTTTGAAATTACAAGTTGCCAACTTTATTAATGCATATGTTTTTTATAATGCATATGTTTACTTTATTAATGCATATAAATTTACATACAAAATATAATGCATATATTTTTTATAGTTATACGACCATGATCATGCTTTACGAACCCGGATCCATGTACGTTGGCGGGCCGAAATGAATTATCGTACGTGGGAGCTAAATTCGGTCCAAAAGGCTTTGGTGGAATCCTTTGGATTCCACTATATAGATCGTGTTAGATATTTAATCCATGATCTTCATTTAGTTGTAAGCCTTGCGGATCGTTGGTGGCCAGAACGCAACACTTTCCAACTCCCATTCGGGGAGATGACGATCACCCTTTTTGATGTGGCGAATATACTAGGGTTACCTATTAAAGGTAACGCTATATATTTTGATCCGCACTTAAAGGGATCTGATCTGATCCGGAGGTATCTCGGTGTTAGCCCTCCTTCAGGTCTAAAAGACGGCAATTATGTGAAATTTACATGGCTCCGTGGCAACTTTATGGACCTACATCAAACTATTGATGGGGTGGTTGATGTAGATAAAATTCGGGTATGTATTTTTATTAGTAAATTTATTTATTACTTAATTTAGTGGTACAATTCTATATAACACTTAATAAATCCAGGTTATTCGTTGCACAAGAGCGTATCTGCTCTGTTTATGTGGTGCAATTCTATTTTTTGATGCATCAGAAAATATGGTAAATATGCAGCTTCTACCATTCTTGGATGATCTGACAAAACCTACTGAGCATGCGTGGGGAGCTGCTACTCTTGCCTTTTTATACGCCAATCTGACAGAATTTGTCAGATCCAATCGCAAGAGTATTTGTGGATGTATTTCACTAATACAGGTATGAATGAAAGACCTTAAAAAGTTAGAGTAATTTTATACGCAAATTTTGTTTGTACTAATGTCATATTTTTGTTTTATAGTTCTGGTCCTACGAGCACTTCTATATTGGTAGGCCTGTTACCAGCATTCTCAGTGATGTTGGAGTATTTCAGTTGCTATGCGCTGGCCTACAGACGTAGTGGATTATCAGCACTACCAATACAGGACTGTATCACTTTATCGTAGCCAATTTGATACACTGCAGTATCATGAGGTAATTTTTAAATATGCAATAAATATCTTTAAATTATTTAAGTTTTTATCGTAGATAAATATCACATCTAATTGATACAATATCTTTAAATAGGTTACCTGGTTACCGTACTCATGTGAACCTGATGCTCCAGAAATCAAGACGACATCATATGCTTTTGCTTTACACAGATGTCATATTATATATGATCGGTTCACCATGTACCATCCGGCAGACCGTGTTCTTCGGCAATTCGAAATGGCCCCAATAATTCCCGATGATCCACCGACAGTCGGTTATGAGACATCAAATGCATTACAACGAATCATTGGTCTCGTTGCTGACTGGAATAATCGGTTCGAGAATTATAGTATGAGGGATATGTCTCCTAGATTAAATTCTGCTGAGAAATGTGTAAAACCCCCTTCCTAGAAAATCGTATATACCCTTTATTTATTAATTATTAATTAAATTATAGTAATTAGAGCTAAATAGGAGAAATAGATTTTTAATAATTTTTATGTTAGGTGTTCGGGCACTTGGAGGACTTGTGGGACCATCAGGAATTTTTCGAAATTTATTCCATGTAGGAGACCCCTTGAACAGTTGCCAGCCTAACGATGTGCATTACCCTAATCTATAAATTTTCTTATGTGTGAATATATATATATATATATATATATATATATATATATATATATATATATATATATATATATACAAATATATATATGTATATATATATATTTAAAGAAAGAAAAGAAAAAGAAAGAATTAAATAAGTATAATAATAATACAAACTAATAATATAATAATAATAGTATAATAATAACTCCTATATGAACTTGCTGCAACTTAACTCTTCTTTTCCCACTTTAGCAAGCCCTTCACGTACTCCCATTGACCGCCCACTTGTCAGTTGACCGCCCATCTAATTCCTACCAAGTGTTGCAATACTAAGACCAAGTATTGCAATACTAAGACCAGAGAACCCCGCGTCCAAACCCTTCAACCCGCGATCCATCCTTCCTCCTCTCTCTTAATATATATATATAGATATATATATAGTTGCATCCCAAAAACCCTAACCTAAATTTCCAGACCTCCTCTTCCCATCTAGAGCCGTCACCGCAGCCAGAGAAGCCCCACCAAGCCATCCAACCATCCCGTCGACGCCGACATCGCGCCCTGCAGTTTCCCACTCGAAGCACCTTCGCTCCGGCATGATTTTTCGTCGACTCGCTCGACCAAACGCTGTTCCGTCTTCATAGGTATGATCATCCCTCAACCCTCTTCCATAGTTGTTTTATAGCCAACCTCAGAAAACGTGTGCCCCTAGGTGAAAAACAGCGTCCAAGTTGGTGCGAGCAGACCTAATTCTGAAATCGCAGAATTCCAGAATGACCACCCATATTGCCGAGTTCGTATCTCCCACCACAGAGATCCGAATTCGATAATTCTTTTTGATACCTGTAGAATACTTGACCTAGTTTATTTTCTGTATAATAATCCTATACTATTAGTTGCTGTGGACATAATTATATTCGTCACAAAACTGCGCGCACCCACTTTTTCCAGATTTCCAAAAGTTGGAGATCGGAGCGCACCCCGCCAAACGGGACCGTCCCACCGTGTTCCAAGTGTACCGAATGGTGCACGCGGCATAATCGGACACGTGAAAATTCGTGGGGACTGATTCGGACGCGTGTGCGTGCCGAAATCAGACCGTATCCGCGGACACCTTTCGTGTCGCAACTTTTGTGGAACTCGCGCGTATTTTGTGCACGCTTGTCAGATTGCGACAAAACTTACGCCACTGGACTCGTGGTAACGCGCTGGTCCTGTGATCCAATTTTCACGTATTTCTGAGATGGTTGACCAGATCGCCAATTGGAGGGCCCCATAGTTGACTTTTTGGACAAATTGTGTTCGGCTCATCGGAATCCAAATTTGGACATACCGTTGGGTTCGTATTGACACCTAGAGTTGTTTGACCCATAGTTTGTCCCATTTAGAGACTGTTACCCTCGGCACACTTTTCGGTGCAAAGTGGGCCACATGTGGACCCCACTTTACCCAAAATTACCGTTTTGCCCCTGTGTCCAAATTGGACGAAAGGGAAGTGCTTTTTAGCTATTTTGCTCATTCTAGAAACGTTGGTGATATTTATTTCAGCATCCGGAGATATTTGTTCTGTGGCCATAGCTTTTGATCCTGTGCGTTGGACATCTGGACGTGACATTTTTCAGCTTCTTGCCAGGCAAGTATACCTTGTCATTGTACTGTTATTTATATTCCATATGTTGCATGCATATTTATTTTCTGTTTTTAGTTCATATATTTTAACTGTTATATAAAATGTGCGCGACGGTGTCGTCACGGTATGTTTTTATTTATGTATTTGCATTGACCTTGTTTATGAGACTGCCCCATTATCATGTAGCATCATCAGGTTCATTTGACTGTGACACATATTTTTACACGAGTTGTGAGTCTCATATAGATCACGGACATACGTATTGACTGATCATTGGTACGTGTGGGTCCTGCGTTAGGAATAACTGCTGTTAGAAACTTTGCATGCTAGTAGACTTGGCAGTTATTAGAGGTTTATCGTGTCATGGACATGACATGCTTAGAGCATGGGGTGGGGAGAACAACAAGTACCGCATTTGAGCTCCTTTGTACTTTTCCTTCTGTAACCCGGAAGCTCCGCTGGAGATACGGGCGGTGACGACCCCTTTTACTACTTGGCGGGCCTCTGCCGTTCAAAAGACGACATGCCTTTGAGGCCCCTGGTTCTCCGAGAGAGTCATGCCAATCCCAGTTCTCAGCCAGATAGCTCACTTGTTAGAAAGTTGTTCTCAAACTGCATTCACATAGATGGTTAGGCGACCCATTGGATATTTATTTCAGTACTTTGTTGGCATGTGTTTAAGTATATTTGTTATGTCCCTCTGAGGACCTGGTCCGCTGCCAGGTGTACCTGTTCTTGAGTATTTGTAGGAGCGCAGATTTGGAAGGATATAGATGCTTCGTGGATGCCTTCTCTTCGAGCCATGAGTGGTAGCTGGTACTTATATTGTTTGAGTGAGTTGTACTTATATTGTATTTACGCTTCCCTTTGAGTTGGTAGTGGATTTGTTTCCATCCAACTATCATTCTTAGATACTCCTTATATTGAGATCTACTTCCATAGATATTGGTTATTTATTTTTATATAATTTTGGTGGATGAGATTTAGATTTTACCCTGTGACTTGTATTACATTTTATACCACTTGTGGATTTGATATTCATATCACAGCGTACGTGTGGATTTGGATTCTATATATTGGAGTTGCCATATCCATACGGCTGGCATGCTTACGTGTTCCTAGTCCTACGTATTTTGGGACTGGGGCGTGACATGTTTTTGTGGTGGCCCATGCAGGTCGAGAGCATATTGTCTCGGTTACGTTACTGTACCGAACAAGCCTGCACCTAGGACTAGAATATAGGATCTCATCCACAATTGACTATGATTCATCTTCCTCCTCTCTGTTCTATTTTGAACAAATGCATCCTGCTTGATTCCTGTGCCTCCCTAATAGTTCTTTAAGTATAGCCTTCTCCTAGAATATAGAAGTTCCTGTTGTTAGATGATAATTAGAGTAGCACACCTATTTAGAATACAACGAGATTATAGATACACCACTAAGTTTAGAATATCTAGCGAACCCTAGAATCCCTTATCCCTATAATTGGTTTACCATTACCCCGGATGTATTATGAGGACTTGAGAGTAGTATAGACACTACTAGAGTTAGTTAGAAGGTTACCATAATGTTTGCCCCTAGCATTGAGGAACCCATAGAAAACCAAAATTTAAAATTAGGTCTGCACCTAACCTTCACAGTTAGATAGTATTGGAGAAACTACAAACTTAGATCATTGCTTTATTATTAGTAGAACAGCACCCTAGGAAGCCTAGAGGAATAAATATAACATCTTCCTTGATCATACCTTGAACATAGTAACTAGCATACCACTTCCCCTTAGAAAACCCTGATGCTATCTAGAGCCCTCCACTTTAATTTCACATATTGTTCCTCTGAAACCCTAGCGCACGCTAAATTGTGCTACGACTAAAAAATTTCGTTCTTCTTTTCTCCACCTTTTAACTCGTGCCACCTGCCACCTCTGATCATAGACCAAGTGATTATACTCTACAATAGGATATATAGTTTGCTATAGTGATAGTCGTGATCTTGAATTTTGAATTGTGTACCTTGTACTTAGAACCTGATAGTTGAGTGGTTCAATTAGATTGTGATGATTACCCCTAGTTGTAGACCACGTAATTTGTACCCTCACCTCGATACACGTTAGACCCTCCCCCTTTAACGGCCGGTAACTCTTCTATCCTTACCATTGACACTTGCTTGTAAGTGCTATGACTAAGACTTAGGATGACCATTACCTACATAAAAAGGATACCCTAATCAATACCAAGATCTTTCCTCATATACCCTAATAAAGAGTTTCTGTTTTATTTACATGTGCAAGATCATTTTATAGGACCCTCTTAAGACTGCCACAGTATTAGTTTAATTGTTTTAAGTTGGGTAGTATGCCTCACAAACTAGTATCACATAGTCCACTTGACCCATCAAGATAGTGTAACTGAATGACATTACTGTATGCTAGCATAAGACGACAGTGTTTATTCAGACGATAGAATTTAGAGGTCCATGCCCTATTTGGTCGACTAACGACTTAGACAAGGAGGTTGTATGATAACTGTAGAGATTGTAGAGTCTTTTATTATTGTTGCTTAGTTGTTTTGGTTTTGTGAACTTGAATTATTTTGTACTTTCTCTCATCATAATCCAGCATAATTATAATTTCTGTACTACCTTGACTTATGCTGCTATTATAGCCTAGTTTTGCGAGCTTATCCCTTATCGAGCTTGTTCATGACATGTATTATTGGAGTACTACACTAATACATTTCAGAATCAGTGTATTAGGGTCTAGCTAACCTTAGTGCGCTTGGTTCGCCCTTCACATAACTACTTTACGTGGATTGAGATATATAGTGATTAGTAGACGAATGTACTTGCCCTCTAGACATGTCTGAGCGTATCGTATCGGCTACATAACTGTACTAATACGAGCATGTGAATAGGAATTACCAAAATAGGACTGCAATCTACAACTGCTTTGACAATTCCTATTTGAATTCTTTAAACGCCTTGATCCTGATACTTCTATTCTATTACCTCGCCCTTGAACTCTTTATCATTGATCTCCGTCTTCCCTTATTTCGGAAAGACGAAACCTCGTGCTTGGTATAAGTTTGATACACAGAGAGTACTAGATATACCCCATAGGCCGATCACATACTTGAGGATTATTCTTTCGTAATTAAGGACATATCATATATGATATAATCGGCGTTGAAGTTTTGAGGACTGAATGACATGAGTAAATAAATTAAGGAATATTTTTCTTAAAGTATATAGCCTTCTGTGAAAGATGGATAAATTCTAAGTTGGGTAGCAGTGCATTGGCAACTCGAGAGGAATTTCTTTTAGATTGTGAGTGAGTAAGATTAGATTGGGAGAGGTTCAAGCCATTTAAGAATTTTAGAAGAATGACTAAGATGATGAGGATTAATGAATTTTAAAAAATCTTGATATTGAGGACCCAATATTTATACCTTAAGTACATAATTTAAATCTTTGAGTATTGAAGGTAAAATCATCAATTTGAATTTAGAGGATAAATATAGAATTTTAGACTTGAATATTGGTGGACTGCATTTAAATTATTTTTCAATTTGGTGATTTGAATTAAGAATTAAAATTTGGTTGGACGACCTATTTGAAATAATGAGGATGTGAATGGAATTTAAAGAGTTGAGGCATACAAAATTTTATAAGTGAAAATGGGAATATATTGGACTCAAACCACTTCTAAAGGAGATTATGATAGTTAGAGATCGTGAGATAAAAGTTATATGCGTATGTAAATCTTGGAGATGTTATGTGGATATGGATAATTTGAAACAAGGGAAGAAGAGATAACCATAGGTTAAATTTTGATTGGAGCAGTGGTCATCTTAACCTAGAAGTGATTACAATGGATATGATTAGGATTTTAGTTATCGCAAGAAGATTGCGACTGACTTGCCTTATTGTACATAAAGGATTAACCGATTCTGCCTTATTTCAATTTTGAGGACGATATTGTCTTAAGTTGGCTGAATTGTGAAACCCCCTCACCTAAGAATTTGACCTACTTGGCTGAGTTAGTGAGACTAAGGTTAGCTGAGTCCAGTTAGAGATAGAACACGATATTTTATTTAATTTTATAATAGTTATATCACTTAGCGCCCTTACCGTGCTCCGATAATTGGAGCACTACACTAGTCACTGCCTTCCTACGAATTCTACACCCTTATCCTAGACATGCCTATCATCCAATTCTCATCTTTGTACAATTTTTCAATTGTTGGACGCTTTTATGCAAAAGAGCATTTATGTGTCCACACCATTGGACATGACACATGAAGAAATCTATTTTTCGCTCATATGGATTTTTTCATGATTTTTTTTTCTTCGGGATGTGCAACGTGCAACATCGCCCACCCCTTTAAACCTAGCCTTGTATTTTAAACAATGCAAATCTTATACCATCATTGCATTCTATCGTGGCTTAATTTTAATTTCGAGGACGAAATTTTTATAAGTTGGGTAGAATGTAAAACCCCCTTCCTAGAAAATCGTATATACCCTTTATTTATTAATTATTAATTAAATTGTAGTAATTAGAGCTAAATAGGAGAAATAGATTTTTAATAATTTTTATGTTAGGTGTTCGGGCACTTGGAGGACTTGTGGGACCATCAGGAATTTTTCGAAATTTATTCCATGTAGGAGACCCCTTGAACAGTTGCCAGCCTAACGATGTGCATTACCCTAATCTATAAATTTTCTTATGTGTGAATATATATATATATATACAAATATATATATGTATATATATATATTTAAAGAAAGAAAAGAAAAAGAAAGAATTAAATAAGTATAATAATAATAATACTAACTAATAATATAATAATAATAGTATAATAATAACTCCTATATGAACTTGCTGCAACTTAACTCTTCTTTTCCCACTTTAGCAAGCCCTTCACGTACTCCCATTGACCGCCCACTTGTCAGTTGACCGCCCATCTAATTCCTACCAAGTGTTGCAATACTAAGACCAAGTGTTGCAATACTAAGACCAGAGAACCCCGCGTCCAAACCCTTCAACCCGCGATCCATCCTTCCCCCTCTCTCTTAATATATATATAGATATATATATAGTTGCATCCCAAAAACCCTAACCTAAATTTCCAGACCTCCTCTTCCCATCTAGAGCCGTCACCGCAGCCAGAGAAGCCTCACCAAGCCATCCAACCATCCCGTCGACGCCGACATCGCGCCCTGTAGTTTCCCACTTGAAGCACCTTCGTTCCGGCGTGATTTTCCGTCGACTCGCTCGACCAAACGCTGTTCCGTCTTCATAGGTATGATCATCCCTCAACCCTCTTCCATAGTTGTTTTATAGCCAATCTCGGAAAATGTGTGCCCCTAGTTGAAAAACAGCGCCCAAGTTGGTGCGAGCAGACCCAATTCTGAAATCGCAGAATTCCAGAATGACCACCCATATTGCCGAGTTCGTATCTCCCACCACAGAGATCCGAATTCGATGATTCTTTTTGATACCTGTAGAATACTTGACCTAGTTTATTTTCTGTATAATAATCCTATGCTATTAGTTGCTGTGGACATAATTATATTCGTCACAAAACTGCGCGCACCCACTTTTTCCAGATTTCCAAAAGTTTGAGATCGGAGCGCGCCCCGCCAAACGGGACCGCCCCGCCGTGTACCAAGTGTACCGAATGGTGCACGTGGCATAATCGGACACATGAAAATTCGTGGGGACTGATTCGGATGCGTGTGCGCGCCGGAATGAGACCGTATCCGCGGACACCTTTCGTGTCGTAACTTTTGTGGAACTCGTGCGTATTTTGTGCACGCTTATCAGATTGCGACAAAACTTACGCCACTGGACTCGTGGTAATGCGCTGGTCCTGTGACCCAATTTTCACGCATTTCTGAGACGGTTGACCAGATCGCCAATTGGCGGGCCCCACAGTTGACTTTTTGGACAAATTGTGTTCGGCTCATCGGAATCCAAATTTGGACATACCGTTGGGTTCGTATTGACACCTAGAGTTTTTTGACCCATAGTTTGTCCCATTTAGAGACTGTTACCCTCGGCACGCTTTTCGGTGCAAAGTGGGCCACATGTGGACCCCACTTTACCCGAAATTACCGTTTTGCCCCTGTGTCCAAATTGGACGAAAGGGAAGTGCTTTTTAGCTATTTTGCTCATTCTAGAAACGTTGGTGATATTTATTTCAGCATCCGGAGACATTTGTTCTGTGGCCATAGCTTTTGATCCTGTGCGTTGGACATCTGGACGTGACATTTTTCAGCTTCTTGCCAGGCAAGTATACCTTGCCATTGTACTGTTATTTATATTCCATATGTTGCATGCATCTTTATTTTCTGTTTTTAGTTCATATATTTTAACTGTTATATAAAATGTGCGCGACGGTGTCGTCGCGGTATGTTTTTATTTATGTATTTGCATTGACCTTGTTTATGAGACTACCCCATTATCATGTAGCATCATCAGGTTCATTTGACTGTGACACATATTTTTACACGAGTTGTGAGTCTCATATAGATCACGGACATACGTATTGACTGATCATTGGTACGTGTGGGCCGTGCGTTAGGAATAACTGCTGTTAGAAACTTTGCATGCTAGTAGACTTGGCAGTTATTAGAGGTTTATCGTGTCATGGACATGACATGCTTAGAGCATGGGGTGGAGAGAACAACAAGTACCGCATTTGAGCTCCTTTGCACTTTTTCTTCTGTAACCCGGAAGCTCCGCTGGAGATACGGGCGGTGACGACCCCTTTTACTACTTGGCGGGCCTCTGCCGTTCAAAAGACGACATGCCTTTGAGGCCCCTGGTTCTCCGAGAGAGTCATGCCAATCCCAGTTCTCAGCCAGATAGCTCACTTGTTAGAAAGTTGTTCTCAAACTGCATTCACATAGATGGTTAGGCGACCCATTGGATATTTATTTCAGTACTTTGTTGGCATGTGTTTAAGTATACTTGTTATGTCCCTCTGAGGACCTGGTCCGCTGCCAGGTGTACCTGTTCTTGAGTATTTACAGGAGCGCAGATTTGGAAGGATATAGATGCTTCGTGGATGCCTTCTCTTCGAGCCGTGAGTGGTAGCTGATACTTATATTGTTTGAGTGAGTTGTACTTATATTGTATTTACGCTTCCCTTTGAGTTGGTAGTGGATTTGTTTCCATCCAACTATCATTCTTAGATACTCCTTATATTGAGATCTACTTCCATAGATATTGGTTATTTATTTTTATATGATTTTGGTGGATGAGATTTAGATTTTACCCTGTGACTTGTATTATATTTTATACCACTTGTGGATTTGATATTCATATCACAGCGTACGTGTGGATTTGGGTTCTATATATTGGAGTTGCCATATCCATGCGGCTGGCATGCTTACGTGTTCCTAGTCCTACGTATTTTGGGACTGGGGCGTGAAAGAATGTAAGTTATAAGTTACTCATTTGAATTATTCGTATTGATTTAGTGTAAATAGTTTGCTAAAATTTTGTTTACATTTTGCAGACATAGGTAGCCTGGACTATAGGCAATGGTGGGGATGCCCTCTTCTGAGCAACCGAGTATACCACTACGAGGAGCAAAGGTTCAAGAGTAGATCCCTAGACGATTCTACTATGCGTGCTTTTGTCGATGGAATACATGATTTGGTATGACTTCATTATACTTTCAAAAATACATATACATAGATATGATAAATATATTAATTTACATGTTCTTCAAATTTCAGAGTGGTGTATACCGGCAACATTTACAACGACCTCATAGAAACCTATCCCCAGACAGTCGGCGTCTTATGGAGGAACTTGTGACTCGTGTTGAGCATCTGGATATTGGACGGGAACCGAAAATGCCTCCAGTACAATCCCGTCTTCCACCGGACTATCCGACCGGCTTAGTACGACAGAGACACTCTCGTCGTCGGCGGCGGGATACTGCTGGAGCGGGCCCGAGTGACCAGTATGCTGGAGGGGACCCGAGTTACCAGTATGCAGGAGCGGGCCCGAGTGACCAGTATGCCGGAGCGGGCCCGAGTTACCAGTATGCAAGAGCGGGCCCGAGTGACCAGTATGTTGGAGCGGGCCCGAGTTACCAGTATGCTGGAGCGGGCCCTAGTTACCAGTATGCAGGAGCGGATCCGAGTTACCAAACTGCTGGAGATGAAAGCTACCAGATATTCACACAATTTTTTTTGACTCCATCAGCACCGCTGCCTACCCAAACTCAACAAGACGAGGACGAGGATTAGTAGATAATTTGTAACATTGTATGATTACAATTTTTGTATTATTTGTAATGGTTTTTTATTACAATATTTGGGTATTGAACAATTCTATTTTAATCTCTCGGTTGACTAGTACATCTTCTTCGGTTGTGTCCCATAGCACCACAATTACTGCAACGTAGATCTCTTGTCGATGAATCCCGGGGTTTGATGCGGTTCTTCTTTGGCCTTCCGGCTTTGCGTCCTACATCTGGCACCCCAATTTATCCTCTTACCAAAGGACCTTGGATCTCGTAGGGAACTGGAATTGGCTCCATTTTTGGCGCGTATACCCTTTTCAAGTTTTTCGTCGAAAATACTGCAGGATAAAAATTATCAATACTAATATCGCAATATCTACAAACAAAATATGCATGTATACATGGTATATAAGTATGGTACCATCTAAAACATGTATAAGATCTGTCAGTTATATGAACAATATAGGTTCTACTTGTTACCCGGTCTATTATTTCAAACTTATAACTATCAATAGCTAATATTTCTAGGTGGTTCTTCTCTTTGATAATAGAAGCCATATTTTTTAACATCTTCGGACAATAATCTGTGTCTATATTTTCAGCAAACTTTCTACGATTGTCATAAAGTGTAATAATCTTGGCTCTAATACCATCGAGAAGTATTGTTATTGGCTTATCTCGTAATTTCTTAATCCAGCTATTGAAACATTCAGCAAGATTAGAAGTGTTAATATCTAATCTAGGGAAAGTAGCATACGCTGTTATCCAATGTTCAAATCGACGACTTTCATCATTTACACCAATAAGCCAATCGTACAACACTATGTTCTCGGCTTTAATTATATCAAACACACTCTCTGCATCCGTTTTATTATATGATCTAGCAAGCGAGTCTAACAAGCGTTGAAATACTGGTTCTTTTATAACTTTTTTCATGTTTTGTTTAAAATGTTGAATACAAAAAAAATGAGGAGATGCAGGAAAAATAGCACGAACAACATTTATTAATCCCTTTTGCTTGTCAGATATAAATGAAATTGTACTCCAATCATTAAAACAACTTTCAAAAGATATTTTAAGAGAATTTAAAAACCAAGACCAAGAATCACTATTCTCACCTTCAGCAACAACATAAGCTATAGGATATAATTGATTGTTAGGATCGTGAGCACAAGCAATAAATAAGATACCTTGATATTTAGACGAAAGAAATGTAGCATCAGTACTAATAATTAGTAAACATCCACTTAAAAATCCATCAATACATGACTTAAAACAAATAAAAATTCGTTGGAAGCTATTATTTTTGACAGTTTTAATAAAACATGTACTACCTGGATTTGTCTCCATAATTCTATAACAATACTCCTCAAGACTAGCGTATGCCTCATCATAACTACCATTAATTTCAGCTATTGCTGTCTCTCGGGCTCTCCATGCTTTAGAATAACTAACTTGTATACGGTGCTCCCTATATATATCTTTAACAATTTATGATGGACTGTATGACTGGTTATCTCTAATAATGTCAATTATCATGGTCTTAATTCATGAAGCGGTAGCTAGTCGATGACGTCCTATACTAAGTCTTTCTAAACAAGAATGACGATTTTCTAATGTACTAACTTTAACTATATCGCTATTTCCAATAGATTTGACATATACTCTCCAATTACAATTCGGTTGATCACAACTATATATAATTCCACGAGCATTATTCATATCACTAGCTGAACAACTAAAATTATATTTAATTGCTAAATTACTTATAAAGCTTCTAAAGTGAGAACGACTAGGAAATGATTGTCCCTTAAATAATTCATCAGTGATAGTTTTTACAACATCATCATCTACCGTATAATCTACATTTTTAACTAAATCATCACTATTTCCATCGTCGTTGTCACTATCATCATCATGGTTAGATTCATCTGATGAATGACCTTCTTGGATAAATGAAACTATTTGTTGAGAAGAACTAGCACTCGAACTAACATGCTGATATTCAGAAAAATATTTATTATTTCTACTATCTAAGGTTGCTGCTACTTTAATAACATATATTTTTATATACCGTGATTGTGAATTAATCTCAAGAATATAATTTCATGCATCTTCACTATCTATCAAAAAACAATTAGAACCAAAAATAGACTTCAGAATAAAATCATAATGAATAGAACAACGTTCAATAATATGATTACGTATATTTTCAAAAATAATATTCGGATAAGTTGAAAAATTTATACTTTCTCCTCCTTCGTAATTTAACCCATTTACTGTACCGCCGTGCGAGCATACAATTCTTACGCTACGATCCATGACGGTTGAGAACTTTGGCTACAGAAAATTCAAATGAACTTTAGCTGCGGGCAGAGAGACAGAGAGAGTGTTGGAGACTTTGCTAGAGGGAAGAGAAGAAATAGAGGAAGTAGATTTAGTGTGAGATGAATGGGTTGAGATAGGTAATTTATAGAGGGAGATTGTAATAGCCGTTGTTGTTAATAGCCGTTGTGCAACGGTCGGAAAACGGATCCTTACTCGCCAACTCAGTTGGCGAGCAAACGAGCAAATTACAACGGGTCTAAGCCAACTCAGCATGCCCCGCCAACTGAGTTGGCGAGCGGTCTCTCGAGGAGAGTGCCCCGCCAACTCAGTTGGCGAGATGCTCTCCAACTCAGCACCCCGCCAACTAAGTTGGCGAGTTGTCTCCCTATTTGCAAAATCTCCCAACTTTTCCCTTTTTTTATAATTATATTATATTTTATTACTTTAAACGAAAAAATCCGTTTTGAAAACCCTGAACTGAATGGTAATATTTATTAAAAGAACGGTAATTTTCCTTCAAACAAGACATGAAAGCAACTTTCTTTCAAAAACCGTTCATTTGAATTTTAAATTCAAAAACTAGAAAAAATCAAAATCAACAAACTGAAATAAGACTGGTCTAGGAGCATCATTAGTAGTTGGACTCTCTAATACAATTTAGGACCTAAAATTTTAAAAAAATAAATAAATGTAGAATGAGTTGGATTTGTTTGAGAATAGTAAAAAATAATAAAACAAGTTCCGGTCCCAAAGATTGTGTAGTCAAAAATTGATGTGAAAAAAATAAAGTAAAATATAGAATCTAGAATGTTGTACTACAAATTGAGACATACTATTCTACAAAATGAGTTCTTATAATCTGGAATCTAAAATTGGGAGACCCAACCTTTAGCACCTATGGATGGGATGAGACTAAAAATTTAGAAATTATAACTAGGGATGTGACTTACTATTCTACAAAATGAACTCCTACATTTTGAATCTACTAGAATGTGGGATGAACCTTATTAATGATGCTCTAAGATTAGTAGTTGGGACTCTCCAACGCAATTTGGGGCACAAATTTTTTTTTTAAAAGGTAAATGTATAATGGATTGGTTTGTATGAGAATAGTTGAAAATGATAAAATGAGCTCCGGTCTCACAGATTGTGTGGTCAAAAATTGATGTGAGAAAAAAATAATATAAAATTTAGAATCTAGAAAGTTGGGCTCCAATTTGGAGCTTACTATTCTACAAAATGGGCTCCTACAATCTAGAATATAGAAATTGGGAGGTCCAACCTATCGCTTCCATCGGTGGGATGGACCCAAAATCTAAAAATTGGAACTAGAGATGAAACTTACTATTCTACAAAATGAGCTAATACATTTTAAATCTATAATTTAGAATATGAGATTAGCCTTACTAATGATGCTCTAAGAACATCATTAGTAGTTGGGACTCTCCAATGCAATTTGGGACCAAAAAATTTAAAATGAAGTAAATGTAGAATGTGTTGGGTTTGTATGAGAATAGTAGGAAATGATAAAGTGAGCTCCGCTCGTAAAGATTGTGTGGTCAAAAATTGATGTAAAAAATAATAATATAAAATCTAGAATCTAGAAAGTTTGGATCCAAATTGGGACTTACTATTCTACAAAATGGATTTCTACAATCTAGAATCTCGAAATTGAGATGCCCAACCTATAGCTCACATGGGTGGGATGCGACTAAAAATCTAGAAATTAAAACTAGGGATGAGACTTACTATTAACATCATTAGTAAGGTTCATCCCACATTCTAGATTCTAAATTTAAAATGTAGGAGTTCATTTTGTAGAATAGTAAGTCCCATCCCTAGTTCCAATTTCTAGATTTTGAGTCACAATCTATTTTGTAGAATAGTAAGTACCAATTTCTTTGTAGAATAGTAAGTACCAATCTAATCTAGAAAGAAATCAAAAGATTGTAGGAATCTATTTTGTAGAATAGTAAGTACCAATTTCGAACACAACTTTCTATATTCTAGATTTTAAATTATTTTTTTTACATCGATTTTGATCACACAATCTTTGAGACCGAAACTCACTTTATCATTTTCTACTATTTTCGTACAAATCCAACTCATCCTACACTTACATTTTATTTAAAATTTTGGTCCCAAATTATATTGGAGAGTCCAACTACCAATGATGGTCAAGAGCTCGTTTTCTATCCAACATTCTTGTCTGCAGGACGAAGCACTCACATGTCAAGCGCCCCTCTCAAACTTTTGATTTCTTTCCGATTCTTATTTTCAAACACAATTATACAACCTCCTATGTATACATATAATATGTATGTATAACATAGGACCGAATTCGAGTGAGTCTTGTGATTATCAAGGAGATGTATAAGACTCCGGCTGGATAGTAAAAGATCGGTGGATCGAACCACGGAGACTTATTATTTCTTCTATTTATAAATGGTGGAAGTTGGAAGACATTGGCCCAAAGACATACAATACAGTGTACATAAAAATTCTGAACGTTACATCGGACTCTGTTCATTATACCGAAAAGTCAAAAAAAAAAAAAAAGAATGTATAACATAGGAGAATGCCCTTATCTCTAGTCAAAAGTTTTTTTATAAAAAAGTTTTGTTGGACAAGAATGCAACAGTAATATTTTTATAAAAAATAAAAATATATTTATAATAAATTATAATTAATTTATTTTATAATAATATTAAAAAAAAATTACTTGCAACCTACGTACATTTACTAGTAACAGTTAACGAGGGCTATTGAAAATTTTGTTGGTAGGAATTCAAACTTCGGCTGAGAGGAGTGTCCACTCTGAGAATTCAGACTCTGCATGGGCTGCACATGTTAGGTTGAGGGATGCTATATTGGGTGTCTAAAGCCCCAAAATGGCGATATAATTGTCTATCAAATTTATTGGAGATTAACAATTTTTAAGAAATTGGAAGAGTGATTTTTGAGAGTTAAACTAGGTTTCAGAGATCAACCTTTGTCGACTTCTTCATGATTCGTGGACCCTGATAACTTTGTTCTTCTTCAATTTGTAGTTAATTCTTTGTCATTTGAATAATTGTGTTGATTCAATTTTGAATCCATGGGAGGAGTTTAATGTTAGTCCCGAGACTTAACCAAAGATGGAAGAATACGTAGTCGAGATCAGAGGTTGACACAAAAGTTCTCCCTCTGACTATTCTCGATTTCCACGAAGAATTATATAATGATTCTGATTACAACTTGCTCTCAATATTACAAAGGAATAAGAAAAAAAATAAACTTCACGTTCTTCCTTGCACTCGCAGTTGTAGACGAAAAGAACTAGCAGAAGAGAAGAGAAAGGAGAAGAGGAAAATCTGCTTGTTGGGGTGATGAAGATTATCGTTGCTCAAAGCAAGATTCGCCCCACACGATAAGCTCCCAAGAACCAGCAAGTTCCTGTAGAACTTTTGAAACGCTCGATGTCACCTCCTTGTTTGGACTTGCACGAACTTCCTGGACTTTAATAACGGCTCCAGCAGCAACTTTCTTTCTCTCCCAATTTTCGAAGTAAGTCCTCAAATGGGGTTTGAAGAGAGTATTAATAGGCATAGGAAGAAATTTCTAATCCTAATTCTGGCCGTCCATCAATTACAAAAAGATTGGAATGAATTTAATTCATATCCCAAAAGGTTTGAATGAATTAAATTTAAATCCCATATGATTGATTTGAATTACATTTAAATCCCACATGATTGAAATGAATTAAATTCAAATCCCACAAATATCAGATTTAAATTAATGACTAAATCTTTCCATAATTGATTAAATCTATCCGATAGCAACGGACCCGTATGCAACCGCTTATGTGGACCCGCATGCAACCGCTCATGTGGACCCGCAAGCAACCGCTCATACGGCCGCTCATGCCGCAGCACATGCGGCAGCCCATGCGTCCACACATGCGACCAAGCATGCGGCCAGCCCATGGGGCCTCGCATGCGGCCAGCTCATGCGGCTCGCGCATATCCGAGCGCATGAGCGCATCAAATGCGCACAAGCGCCATGCGACGATGCTGACGTGCTAAGTGTGCCAACAAAATACCACTTTGCGTCCTTGAGCTCGAGTCCGAGTCCGTGGCCGAGTCCAAGTCGTTAAGCCCCTTTGGGGCTTAGCTCCTATGGAAATAATTTCAAGATCATGACAAAAAGCATAAATGCTTTCATGAGGAGTTAATCATTTTTTCTCCTAGAAAAATAACTCCACATGGCACCCATGTGTCCTACCACATTCCAAGTGCACACCTCAACTCATACAAAGTATTATATTAAGATACCCACTTGGTGGTGTAGCCAATGTGGAACTATTTTTCTTAGTCCAAAGAAAAAACACCAACAATCTCCCATATATCTCAATATATGGGTTGAGCGTTCCCCACAGTGACTGGCCATCATGCATTAGGATAGATGTCGCTTTGACTTGAATCTTCCCGCATGGGTCAAATAACAATATGATACAAGAATTGACTAAGCCTTGAATTCTGCACCATAATTGTAATTCTTTCCAATCACACAATGACATCAGCTGTGCTTCTGGTTGTACACTAAAGGCCCTGTGCACGCCTGGTTTCTGTGTATCAATCTTAGGCGTCTCAAGTTTACCCTCAAGAGACGACCTATATCTCTTTTCATATACTCTAGGTGAGTTCTTTTAAAGCGTCCTTGGCATGAAGTATTGCGCTTCCTTGCGGTGCTACGCCCTCTATGACATGGCCTTCTGCCGAGGTTCACCCCCTCATGTGATGTCATCCACTGTAGCATGAGGTTCACTCCCTCTTTGTAGTGCCAAACTACCCAGCATGAAGCCTTGTGCTTCCTTTGCGGTGTTACGCCGCTGTAACATGGCTCGCAAAGCCGAGGTTCACTCCCTCGTGTGGTGTCACACCACTGTAACATGAGGTTCACTCCCTCTTTGTAGTGTTGCCTACCACTCTTCATTCTACAGCATTAGGTTACATGCCTATGTGCGCTGCTACAACGCTGTGACATGGCCTTCTGCCGAGGTTCACTCTCTCGTGTGGTATCACTCCACTAGCATGGGATCTCAGTCCCTTGTAGTGCTGATACTACGTGCTTCCTGCAAAGCACACCGGACATTCACTCTGCCCGAGAACTCATTAAGACATCAAAGCCATCCTTCCACAGGAAATTGTTCTACACAAAGAACAAGGAGTAGACAGCAGTGGTTCTTGGTCCGTAACCCCTCAATGTCTCTAAGGACTATCCATTGTTCCTGATATTCTCTTAGTCAATGGCACTCCCTTGAACCAATAGCTAGATGCCTAGTAGATTTTTCTTTGAATTAAAAGCATAAAATTAAATGGTAGGATTGCAAAGAAACAATATCAGAGGTCCTCCAAGCCAATATATGCTGTGTCTTTGACTATATGCGGTGTTCCACCCAAAGTCGAGGTTCACTCCCTCTTGTGGTGTCACGCCACTGTAACATGGAATACTACCCTCCTTTATAGTTCTTGGGATCATCTGGCGCTGGAGGCCTTACATGAATGGATCTGCCAGACCCTCCTGGCTCCGATCATCAAACACTATAATGATCCACGTTAGCTGCGCTCATTCAATTTTCTATACTGGACCTTGAAGCCTATCATGAACGGATCCGCCAGATTTGCTTGACTCCGATCATTAAAGCACTGTAATGATCTATGCAATCTGCGCTCATTCAGTGTCCTGTGTTCTATCAACATAGTACTTTCAAACCGTTGAAGAGATAAACATATGCCACTGCTCCAGCTTTCTGGTTTTCTCAGTTTATCGGTATCACCCGAATTAGTGTACTAACCATAGGAAGATCATCTGAGAGCTTCTAGAGCTATTCTGCTTTACTTATTATTGCTTGATAGTGCAAAGAACTTTGAGAGTTGTTACGTCCCGATCTTCCGCAGGTAATCGACCGTCCCTACTAGGCACGAATAACCACGCCAGCACTCCCACAGTACAATCTTTCCCATCTAGACGTGATGTCGTACGAGCACAAGCTGTGCCCGTGCAAGGCCATAATTCGATCAGGCGATAAAATATCTAAGCCACAGAGTCGCACAGATAGTCCGAGTGTAGCGGAATAAGAAACGAATAGGCGATTGGTAACAAGTTTATGGAGTCATCAATAGCGGAAGAATTGAATAACACAAATATAAAAGTAAAATAAGTACTTTATTGATATTGAACAAGTGTTACAAGTGGCACTAGACCGAGATTACAAGTCGCTCAAGCCCTCTCTCTCGAAACAATAAAAGTGTACCAAGTGGCTACATTTATGGAATAATACATAGGCGATGTTCCAACATTATGTCTTGTATATGTGCTTAAGTTTTGGACGCAACGCTCCAAGGCTCCAGAGCGAACTCCATGCCTTATCACGCACGAAGGAGATTTCTGCACCGAACGAGGTTCTCCCGCACCCTGCAAGCAATCTGGTGGGTTATCAGTACATGAATGCACTGGTGGGGAGGCTTCTCACCCACTCGGCAAATCCAATCACGTTATATAGGTTCATTGCACCATCTATTAAGTTATCTTTCTATTCTTGTCTTAGGATCAATTTTTGGCATAATGAATAGCATAACTCGTGTGATAGTGTCACGCCCCAGTCCCAAAATATCGAGAGACTAGACACGTGGCAATGGCCAGCAGCATACACCGATGGACAAACCCAATTTAATGGATCCATCGGGGCGTACTTAAGCTGTAATACAATAATAATGGTCTAGATATACTAATCTCATCCACAGAAATGAATACAATAATATCAGAATCATAAAGCAAGATCAATCTCAATATGATATAAACTCGGGAAAATAACCCGATAATGAGTCTGATACATCTGTCAAGATACAAGAATAAAGATAACCACAGCAAATACCGAGTATGGGGAAAGCCTATACCCAGATGATACCCTTGGGGATCAATCGTCTACTGGATCTGGTACTGCTCCAGTGTCTGCTCCTGCTCCATCTTCTGCTAATGCTCCTGTCCCGTGTAACTCGGGGTCGATCTCGTCTGCTAGTCCTGGGGACAAAGTCCGGTATCCAGGTCCTCAGGGGACATAACAAGGTACATAAATCGACATGCCAAAATGCAGTGTAATAGTAAATAAAATAAATAGGGTAAACTATATAACCATCTATGTGAAAATGCAATTTGAGAGCATCACTAAACTCAGGCTGAGACCACTACAAGCTCTGTGTCTTGGAGCCGGTAGCGGTGTTTACTATGTATTTTACTATGTGTTTACTATGTGTTTACTATATTTTATATATATATATAAACTCAGCCTGTAGCCTGTGTGTCTCTCCCCAGCATACGTCTCATGTCCATGATGCACCATGTCCATGTCACGCACGATCATATCTAATGCAGCAAGTCATCTAATATCTATGAATATGATGTCTATGTCATAAAACATGTATCCTACACAGAATCATCATGAATATCTCAGGAAGATTCTATCTCATGAATAGTGTCAAGTATCCTGGGTTATAGTGTACTTGATAGGACAAATACGAGAATAAAAAGGGTCACAAATATCCATGTCTAGATGACAATACACAACTCCGCGTACGGTGTTGGCACCCGACTATAATCGGACGCTAAGTACGTCACACGGCCCTAGGTTAAGCATGCACAGCAATATAATAAAGCAAGAAAAATATATAACAATACTGCAGAGTTTGGCAAGGTACACTTGCCTGGGGTCCTGTTGCTGGTATGAATCAGAGTCCAAGTCACAGTCCAAATAGCCTATGTATTACAAATTTATCACGTCAAAAGATAATTTATTTTAATTTATTTAATTCTGGAATAATTACTTTAAAATCCTATTTTAATCTTATTATTCTGATTTTTATGTTAATTCCTAAATTTTGTCCAAAGAAACTGAATTTTATCAACTCGAGACTCATGGCACGCAAATCGAGGCGATCTGTTGACCAAAAAGTCAACCGACACAAACTCGACTTTCATGCATGATTTCCTGTAGATTTCAGCATCAAAAACATACTAGAATTTACGGGTCGTCCGAATTCAAATTCGTTTGGGAATTATGGCACATACAAATTTTGTATTGTGCACCGATGGTTAAATTCTAACCTAGAAGTTCTACAGAATTAACAGTATGTAAATACTTCAAATTAAATTCTGGAAAAAATATATGTCGATGATCTCGACATTAGATTTCCGAAACTTTAAACGGTTCATGATTCTGATTCCGGGTTCTCCCGAAATTGCGAAAACATCAAAACACGTCTATTTTCGGACATGCTGTGCTCTACGAATTTTCCAGAATTTAATACTAATAACTTTATAAAAAAAATTATATAATCAGAAATCTAACCTCAATATCGTTCTAACACAAGAAACTAGGCCTCGTTTGGAGTCCGGAGCTATGCGCAATGGCTTCTGGAAGATGAAGAAACCCTAGATGACAATTCTCCCAAATCTCTCTCTCTCTAAAATAATGAGATAATTAGGGTTATTATATTATATATATATATATATATATATATATATATATATATATATATATATATGTACCTGCGGCTGAATGGATATCTATAGGCTGACATGTGTCAGAATCTGATTGAATGGTTTTATTTATATTATTTATTTTTGATTTGCCTTTATCAAAACATTATTTAAGTCGTTTTAAATCTAAATAACTCAAAATAAACATTAAAAATAATCATAAAAATCTGGAAAAATTACAGAAAATATATTTTGAACCAAAAAAACTTAGAAAAATATTTGGGATAATTTTATATTCATAGATTTCCTACTATAATTAGGAGAAGCTCTAAAAATTAGTTTTGCCATAAAACTAAAAATAAATACTAACATTATTCCACAAATTCTGAAATAATTCCAGAAAATATATAATAATATTATAAACCTTAGAAAATAACGTGGGTCCATTTTATATTCCTGAGCTTGCACCATAAATTCTACAAGTCCTAAAAATTAGTTATTAGCCTAAATAACTCCCAATAAATACTAAAAATACTCAAAAAATTCCCAAAAACTTCTAGAAAATATATTTTATTATTTAGAACCTAAAATAAAAGTTTGGAATATTTTTAATTATATTTGAATCTAAAATAAATTCTTGAAAATCCTAAAAAATTACAAAAAATTATGAAAAATCCAAATTAAAATTTTCTGAAAAATCAGGGGGTTACAATCTACCCAACTTATAAAAATTTTGTCCTCGAAATTAAAATTAAGCCATGGTAGAAGTCAAGGATGGTCTAAGATTTGCATTGGTTAAAATGCAAGGCTAGGTTTAACGGAGTGGACGATGTTGCACGTTGCACATTCCGAAAATCATGGAAGAAATTCACATGAGTGAAAATAGGTTTCTTCGTGTGTCATGTCCAATAGTGTGGACACCTTAATGCTCTTTTGCATAAAAGCGTCCAACAATTGAAATGTTGCACAAAGATGAAAATTGGAGGATGGACATGTCTAGGACAAGGTGTGAAATTTGTAGGAAGGCAATGACTAGGGAAGTGCTCCAATTATTGAAGCAATGGTATGGCGCGCCGAGGGATACCATATTGTAAAACTAAATGAAAAATGTCGTGTTCTATTCCTAAGTGGATTCGAGCTAGCCTTAGTCTCACTATCTAAGCCAAGTAGGTCTACTTCTTAGGTGAGGGGGTTTCACAATCCAGCCAACTTAAGACAATGTCGTCCTCAAAATTAAAATAAGGTATAATTTGTTAATCCTTCGTGTACATAAGGCAAGTCAATCGCAATCTCCTTGCGAGAATTAAAATCCTAATCATATCCATTGTAATCACTTCTAGGTTAAGATGACCACTGATCCAATCAAATTCAACCTATGGTTATCTCTTCTCGCTTTTTCAAATTATCCATACCCAAATTTAAATTATATCCATATATCATCTTCAAGATTTAAATACGCATATCAATTTTACCTCACGATCTCCAATTATCATAATCTCCTCTAGAAGTAATTCGAGTCCATTATTATTCCTATTTTCACTTATAAGTTTTTGTATGCTTCAACTTCTTAAATTCCATTCACATCCTTAATATTTCAAATAGGTAGTCCAACCATCAAGTTTTTTTATTTTAACTCAAATCATCAACTTGAAAAAAAAATTAAAATGCAGTCCACCATTGTTCAAGTCTGAAATTTCATCTTTTTATCCTCTAAATTTCAAGTTGATGATTTTACCTTCATTGTTTAAATCATGTACTTAAGGTATAAATATTGGGTCCTCAATATCAATTCATTAATCCTCATCATCTTAGTCATTCTTCTAAAATTCTCAAAATTAAAATGGCTTGAACCTCTCCCAATTTAATCTTACTCGATCACAATCTAAAAGAAATTCCTCTCGAGTTGACAATGCACTACTACCCAACTTAGAATTTACCCATCTATCACATAAGGCTATATACCTTAAGAGAATATTTCTTAATATGTTTACTCATGTCATTCAATCCTCGAACTTCAATGCCGACCATATCACATATGATATGTCCTTAATTACGAAGAATGATCCTCAAGTATGTGATCGACCTATGGGGTATATCTAGTATTCTCTGTGTATCAATTTATACCAAGCACGAGGTTTCGTCTTTCCGAAATAAGGGAAGACGGAGACCAATAATAAAGAGTTCAAGGGCAGCGTAATAGAATAGAAGTATTGAGATCAAGGCGTTTAAAGAATTCAATTGGGAATTGTCAAAGCAGTTGTGGATTGAAATCCTATTTTGGTAATCCTTTGTTTGTATGCTCGTATTAATACAGTTATGTAACCGATACGATCTGCTCAGACATATCTAGAGGGTAAGTACAAGCGTCTACTAGTCAACTATATATCTCAATCCACGTAAAGTAGTCGTGTGAAGAGCGAACCAAAATGCACTAAGGTTGATCAGACCATAATACATTGATTCTGAATAGACAATTGTATTAGTGGGGTTGATCAGGCCCCAATAACACATATGTCATGAACAAGCTTGATAAAGAATAAGCTTGCAAAAACTAGGCTATAATATAGCAGCATAAGTCAAGGTAGTACAAAAATTATAAGTACACTAGATGATGATGAAAGTAGGTACAAATCAATTCGAGTTCACAAACAGAAACAAAATAAGCAACAATAATAAAAGACTCTACAATCTCTACAGTTATCATACAACTCCTTGTCTATGTCGCTAGTCGACCAAATGGGGGCAAGGACCTCTAAATTCTATCGTCTGAATAAATACTGTCGTCTTATGCAAGTCTAAAGTTGTGTCATCCTAAGTCACTTCATCAATAGGGCTAGGTGGTACTATGTTGTGAGGCATACTACCCAACTTATAAGAATTAAACTAATACTGTGACAGTCTTAAGAGGGTCCTGCAAAATAACCTTGCACATCTAAATAAAACAGAACTCTTATTAGGGTCTCCTATGGTATTACGTAAGTAATGGTCATCTTAAGTCTTAATCATAGTGCTCATAGGTCATGTGTCAATAGTGAGAATGGACAGGTTACTAGTCTCAAGGGAAAGGAAAGATAACTTGTATTGAGGTGGGGTACTAATTACGCAGTTCAAAGCTAAGGGGTAATCATTAGGTCACCATCTATAAGATTAACTCAAACTGTCAAGTTCTAATTACCAATCACATAATAAAAATTTTAGAGTAACAACCAAAATAAATAATAAGAGGCGCACGAAAATCAAGGCAGGATGTAAGTCAAGAAATTAATTCGAATCCGATATAGATGTCAAGAACGATTCAAGCAAGTGGATGAGATCCAAAAACTTATCCTATCCTTATTGCAGGTTTGCTCGGTTCCTAAGTTGAAACCGAATAATTTAGTCGTCGACCTGCATGGGCCACCACAAAAACCATGTCACGCCCCAGTCCCAAAATATCGAGGGACTAGACACGTGGCAATGGCCAGCAGCACACACCGATGGACAAACCCAATTTAATGGATCCATCGGGGCGTACTTAAGCTGTAATACAATAATAATGGTCTAGATATACTAATCTCATCCACAGAAATGAATACAACAATATCAGAATCATAAAGCAAGATCAATCTCAATATGATATAAACTCGGGAAAATAACCCGATAATGAGTCTGATACATCTGTCAAGATACAAGAATAAAGATAACCACAGCAAATACCGAGTATGGGGAAAGCCTATACCCAGATGATACCCTCGGGGATCAATCGTCTACTGGATCTGGTACTGCTCCAGTGTCTGCTCCTGCTCCATCTTCTGCTAATGCTCCTGTCCCGTGTAACTCGGGGTCGATCTCGTCTGCTAGTCCTGGGGACAAAGTCCGGTATCCAGGTCCTCAGGGGATATAACAAGGTACATAAATCGACATGCCAAAATGCAGTGTAATAGTAAATAAAATAAATAGGGTAAACTATATAACCATCTATGTGAAAATGCAATTTGAGAGCATCACTAAACTCAGGCTGAGACCACTACAAGCTCTGTGTCTTGGAGCCGGTAGCAGTGTTTACTATGTATTTTACTATGTGTTTACTATGTGTTTACTATATTTTATATATATATATAAACTCAGCCTGTAGCCTGTGTGTCTCTCCCCACCCAATGTAATCATACGTCTCATGTCCATGATACACCATGTCCATGTCACGCACGATCATATCTAATGCAGCAAGTCATCTAATATCTATGAATATGATGTCTATGTCATAAAACATGTATCCTACACAGAATCACCATGAATATCTCAGGAAGATTCTGTCTCATGAATAGTGTCAAGTGTCCTGGGTTATAGTGTACTTGATAGGACAAATACGAGAATAAAAAGGGTCACAAATATCCATGTCTAGATGACAATACACAACTCCGCGTACGGTGTTGGCACCCGACTATAATCGGACGCTAAGTACGTCACACGGCCCTAGGTTAAGCATGCACAGCAATATAATAAAGCAAGGAAAATATATAACAATACTGCAGAGTTTGGCAAGGTACACTTGCCTGGGGTCCTGTTGCTGGTATGAATCAGAGTCCAAGTCACAGTCCAAATAGCCTATGTATTACAAATTTATCACGTCAAAAGATAATTTATTTTAATTTATTTAATTCTGGAATAATTACTCTAAAATCCTATTTTAATCTTATTATTCTAATTTTTATGTTTATTCCTAAATTTTGTCCAAAGAAACTGAATTTTATCAACTCGAGACTCATGGCACGCAAATCGAGGCGATCTGTTGACCAAAAAGTCAACCGACACAAACTCGACTTTCATGCATGATTTCCTGTAGATTTCAGCATCAAAAACATACTAGAATTTATGGCTCGTCCGAATTCAAATTCGTTTGGGAATTATGGCACATACAAATTTTGTATTGTGCACCGATGGTTAAATTCTAACCTAGAAGTTCTACAGAATTAACAGTATGTAAATACTTCAAATTAAATTCTGAAAAAAATATATGTCGATGATCTCGACATTAGATTTCCGAAACTTTAAACGGTTCATGATTCTGATTCCGGGTTCTCCCGAAATTGCGAAAACATCGAAATACGTCTATTTTCGGACATGCTGTGCTCTACGAATTTTCCAGAATTTAATACTAATAATTTTGTAAAAAAAATTATATAATCAGAAATCTAACCTCAATATCGTTCTAACGCAAGAAACTAGGCCTCGTTTGGAGTCCGTAGCTATGCGCAATGGCTTCTGGAAGATGAAGAAACCCTAGATGACAATTCTCCCAAATCTCTCTCTCTCTAAAATAATGAGATAATTAGGGTTATTATATTATATATATATATATATAGATGTACCTACGGCTGAATGGATATCCATAGGCTGACATGTGTCAGAATCTGATTGAATGGTTTTATTCATATTATTTATTTTTGATTTGCCTTTATCAAAACATTATTTAAGTCGTTTTAAATCTAAATAACTCAAAATAAACATTAAAAATAATCATAAAAAATCTGGAAAAATTACAGAAAATATATTTTGAACCAAAAAAACTTAGAAAAATATTTGGGATAATTTTATATTCATAGATTTCCTACTATAATTAGGAGAAGCTCTAAAAATTAGTTTTACCATAAAACTAAAAATAAATACTAACATTATTCCACAAATTTTGAAATAATTCCAGAAAATATATAATAATATTATAAACCTTAGAAAATAACGTGGGTCCATTTTATATTCCTGAGCTTGCACCATAAATTCTACAAGTCCTAAAAATTAGTTATTAGCCTAAATAACTCCCAATAAATACTAAAAATACTCAGAAAATTTCCAAAAACTTCTAGAAAATATATTTTATTATTTAGAACCTAAAATAAAAGTTTGAAATATTTTTAATTATATTTGAATCTAAAATAAATTCTTGAAAATCCTAGAAAATTATGAAAAATCTAAATTAAAATTTTCTGAAAAATCAGGGGGTTACAATCTACCCAACTTATAAAAATTTCGTCCTCGAAATTAAAATTAAGCCATGGTAGAAGTCAAGGATGGTCTAAGATTTGCATTGGTTAAAATGCAAGGCTAGGTTTAACGGAGTGGACGATGTTGCACGTTGCACATTCCGAAAATCATGGAAGAAATTCACATGAGTGAAAATAGGTTTCTTCGTGTGTCATGTCCAATAGTGTGGACACCTTAATGCTCTTTTGCATAAAAGCGTCCAACAATTGAAATGTTGCACAAAGATGAAAATTGGAGGATGGACATGTCTAGGACAAGGTGTGGAATTTGTAGGAAGGCAATGACTAGGAAAGTGCTCCAATTATTGAAGCAATGGTATGGCGCGCCGAGGGATACCATATTGTAAAACTAAATGAAAAATGTCGTGTTCTATTCCTAAGTGGATTCGAGCTAGCCTTAGTCTCACTATCTAAGCCAAGTAGGTCTACTTCTTAGGTGAGAGGGTTTCACAATCCAGCCAACTTAAGACAATGTCGTCCTCAAAATTAAAATAAGGCATAATTTGTTAATCCTTCGTGTACATAAGGCAAGTCAATCGCAATCTCCTTGCGAGAATTAAAATCCTAATCATATCCATTGTAATCACTTCTAGGTTAAGATGACCACTGATCCAATCAAATTCAACCTATGGTTATCTCTTCTCGCTTTTTCAAATTATCCATACCCAAATTTAAATTATATCCATATATCATCTTCAAGATTTAAATACGCATATCAATTTTACCTCACGATCTCCAATTATCATAATCTCCTCTAGAAGTAATTTGAGTCCATTATTATTCCTATTTTCACTTATAAGTTTTTGTATGCTTCAACTTCTTAAATTCCATTCAAATAGGTAGTCCAACCATCAAGTTTTTTTATTTTAACTCAAATCATCAACTTGAAAAAAAAAATTAAAATGCAGTCCACCATTGTTCAAGTCTGAAATTTCATCTTTTTATCCTCTAAATTTCAAGTTGATGATTTTACCTTCATTGTTTAAATCATGTACTTAAGGTATAAATATTGGGTCCTCAATATCAATTCATTAATCCTCATCATCTTAGTCATTCTTCTAAAATTCTCAAAATTAAAATGGCTTGAACCTCTCCCAATTTAATCTTACTCAATCACAATCTAAAAGAAATTCCTCTCGAGTTGACAATGCACTACTACCCAACTTAGAATTTACCCATCTATCACATAAGGCTATATACCTTAAGAGAATATTTCTTAATATGTTTACTCATGTCATTCAATCCTCGAACTTCAATGCCGACCATATCACATATGATATGTCCTTAATTACGAAGAATGATCCTCAAGTATGTGATCGACCTATGGGGTATATCTAGTATTCTCTGTGTATCAATTTATACCAAGCACGAGGTTTCGTCTTTCCGAAATAAGGGAAGACGGAGACCAATAATAAAGAATTCAAGGGCAGCGTAATAGAATAGAAGTATTGAGATCAAGGCGTTTAAAGAATTCAATTGGGAATTGTCAAAGCAGTTGTGGATTGAAATCTTATTTTGGTAATCCTTTGTTTGCATGCTCGTATTAATACAGTTATGTAACCGATACGATCTGCTCAGACATATCTAGAGGGTAAGTACAGGCGTCTACTAGTCAACTATATATCTCAATCCACGTAAAGTAGTCGTGTGAAGAGCGAACCAAAATACACTAAGGTTGATCAGACCATAATACATTGATTCTGAATAGACAATTGTATTAGTGGGGTTGATCAGGCCCCAATAACACATATGTCATGAACAAGCTTGATAAAGAATAAGCTTGCAAAAACTAGGCTATAATATAGCAGCATAAGTCAAGGTAGTACAAAAATTATAAGTACACTAGATGATGATGAAAGGAGGTACAAATCAATTCGAGTTCACAAACAGAAACAAAATAAGCAACAATAATAAAAGACTCTACAATCTCTACAGTTATCATACAACTCCTTGTCTATGTCGCTAGTCGACCAAATGGGGGCAAGGACCTCTAAATTCTATCGTCTGAATAAATACTGTCGTCTTATGCAAGTCTAAAGTTGTGTCATCCTAAGTCACTTCATCAATAGGGCTAGGTGGTACTATGTTGTGAGGCATACTACCCAACTTATAAGAATTAAACTAATACTGTGACAGTCTTAAGAGGGTCCTGCAAAATAACCTTGCACATCTAAATAAAACAGAACTCTTATTAAGGTCTCCTATGGTATTACGTAAGTAATGGTCATCTTAAGTCTTAATCATAGTGCTCATAGGTCATGTGTCAATAGTGAGAATGGACAGGTTACTAGTCTCAAGGGAAAGGAAAGATAACTTGTATCGAGGTGGGGTACTAATTACGCGGTTCAAAGCTAAGGGGTAATCATTAGGTCACCATCTATAAGATTAACTCAAACTGTCAAGTTCTAATTACCAATCACATAATAAAAATTTTAGAGTAACAACCAAAATAAATAATAAGAGGCGCACGAAAATCAAGGCAGGATGCAAGTCAAGAAATTAATTCGAATCCGATATAGATGTCAAGAACGATTCAAGCAAGTGGATGAGATCCAAAAACTTATCCTATCCTTATTGCAGGCTTGCTCGGTTCCTAAGTTGAAACCGAATAATTTAGTCGTCGACCTGCATGGGCCACCACAAAAACTATGTCACGCCCCAGTCTCAAAATATCGAGGGACTAGACACGTGGCAATGGCCAGCAGCACACACCGATGGACAAACCCAATTTAATGGATCCATCGGGGCGTACTTAAGCTGTAATACAATAATAATGGTCTAGATATACTAATCTCATCCACAGAAATGAATACAACAATATCAGAATCATAAAGCAAGATCAATCTTAATATGATATAAACTCGGGAAAATAACCCGATAATGAGTCTGATACATCTGTCAAGATACAAGAATAAAGATAACCACAGCAAATACCGAGTATGGGGAAAGCCTATACCCAGATGATACCCTCGGGGATCAATCGTCTACTGGATCTGGTACTGCTCCAGTGTTTGCTCCTGCTCCATCTTCTGCTAATGCTCCTGTCCCGTGTAACTCGGGGTCGATCTCGTCTGCTAGTCCTGGGGACAAAGTCCGGTATCCAGGTCCTCAGGGGACCTAACAAGGTACATAAATCGATATGCCAAAATGCAGTGTAATAGTAAATAAAATAAATAGGGTAAACTATATAACCATCTATGTGAAAATGCAATTTGAGAGCATCACTAAACTCAGGCTGAGACCACTACAAGCTCTGTGTCTTGGAGCCGGTAGCAGTGTTTACTATGTATTTTACTATGTGTTTACTATGTGTTTACTATATTTTATATATATATATAAACTCAGCCTGTAGCCTGTGTGTCTCTCCCCACCCAATGTAATCATACGTCTCATGTCCATGATGCACCATGTCCATGTCACGCACGATCATATCTAATGCAGCAAGTCATCTAATATCTATGAATATGATATCTATGTCATAAAATATGTATCCTACACAGAATCACCATGAATATCTCAGGAAGATTCTGTCTCATGAATAGTGTCAAGTGTCCTGGGTTATAGTGTACTTGATAGGACAAATACAAGAATAAAAAGGGTCACAAATATCCATGTCTAGATGACAATACACAACTCCGCGTACGGTGTTGGCACTCGACTATAATCGGACGCTAAGTACGTCACACGGCCCTAGGTTAAGCATGCACAGCAATATAATAAAGCAAGGAAAATATATAACAATACTGCAGAGTTTGGCAAGGTACACTTGCCTGGGGTCCTGTTGCTGGTATGAATCAGAGTCCAAGTCACAGTCCAAATAGCCTATGTATTACAAATTTATCACGTCAAAAGATAATTTATTTTAATTTATTTAATTCTAGAATAATTACTCTAAAATCCTATTTTAATCTTATCATTCTGATTTTTATGTTAATTCCTAAATTTTGTCCAAAGAAACTGAATTTTATCAACTCGAGACTCATGGCACGCAAATCGAGGCGATCTGTTGACCAAAAAGTCAACCAACACAAACTCGACTTTCATGCATGATTTCCTGTAGATTTCAGCATCAAAAACATACTAGAATTTACGGCTCGTCCGAATTCAAATTCGTTTGGGAATTATGGCACATACAAATTTTGTATTGTGCACCGATGGTTAAATTCTAACCTAAAAGTTCTACAGAATTAACAGTATGTAAATACTTCAAATTAAATTCTGAAAAAAATATATGTCGATGATCTCGACATTAGATTTCCGAAACTTTAAACGGTTCATGATTCTGATTCCGGGTTCTCCCGAAATTGCGAAAACATCGAAACACGTCTATTTTCGGACATGCTGTGCTCTACGAATTTTCCAGAATTTAATACTAATAATTTTGTAAAACAAATTATATAATCAGAAAGCTAACCTCAATATCGTTCTAACACAAGAAACTAGGGCTTGTTTGGAGTCCGGAGCTATGCGCAATGGCTTCTGGAAGATGAAGAAACCCTAGATGACAATTCTCCCAAATCTCTCTCTCTCTCTCTAAAATAATGAGATAATTAGGGTTATTATATTATATATATATATATATATATATATATATATATATATATATATATATATATATATATATATATATATATATATATAGATGTACCTACGGCTGAATGGATATCTATAGGCTGACATGTGTCAGAATCTGATTGAATGGTTTTATTTATATTATTTATTTTTGATTTGCCTTTATCAAAACATTATTTAAGTCGTTTTAAATCTAAATAACTCAAAATAAACATTAAAAATAATCATAAAAATCTGGAAAAATTACAGAAAATATATTTTGAACCAAAAAAACTTAGAAAAATATTTGGGATAATTTTATATTCATAGATTTCCTACTATAATTAGGAGAACCTCTAAAAATTAGTTTTGCCATAAAACTAAAAATAAATACTAACATTATTCCACAAATTCTGAAATAATTCCAGAAAATATATAATAATATTATAAACCTTTGAAAATAACGTGGGACCATTTTATATTCCTGAGCTTGCACCATAAATTCTACAAGTCCTAAAAATTAGTTATTAGCCTAAATAACTCCCAATAAATACTAAAAATACTCAGAAAATTCCCAAAAACTTCTAGAAAATATATTTTATTATTTAGAACCTAAAATAAAAGTTTGAAATATTTTTAATTATATTTGAATCTAAAATAAATTCTTGAAAATCCTAGAAAATTACAGAAAATTATGAAAAATCCAAATTAAAATTTTCTTAAAAATCAGGGGGTTACAGATAGTGTGCCGTGCGATATAAAGGAACACGGCGAGACTTATCAACTTACCATTCATCCTTTTCTGTCTAAGGCAAACCAAGTTAAACCAAACACGAGCATATATAATAAAATTTTGGGTAATTGCATAAGCAAACACAAGTGTCGTTATCGAGGTTCTATTTCAGGTGCACGAGTTACACGGATTACTCAGGCGTGTTGCAATGGATTCTTAGGTGTTCAGTATGTACATATGTCTTATATTCATAATCTTTCAGGTGTTTCAGATTACTGGATGTGATGTAATAACCCACATGCAGATTATCGCTAGGCGAGGATGACTTATCTATATGAACAAGAGGTCACTGGCTTAGCCTTAAATGACCGATTTATAGTCTCGTGATGGAATGGGGTACAACGCTTGTTACATAACGAGCAATTCAAGGCGAACAGGTGATACAAAAGAGCCATTGTATGCCATCCCGTCGATTCATGCGACTATCATGGGTAGACGGCTAGTCCAAGGTAGTATGCCCTACCAAGGCCCGAATACCGTGTATGGCCCAGCCCAAAGATGGGGTCGTATACCATAATCGAATTTGGCACGCAATACACCAGACATTCCTCCTAGGTCGGTACGATCCCGATGCCCCGATGATCGTCTGAGGAATCAGATACCTCGTGCACGAGTTGTCCGTGACCATGCAAGTTACCTTGGGTCTCTTGTCAAGTACATATTTAGGTCAGATTCAAGTCAAGTTCATGATTGTTTATAAATATATCGACTCCCCGAGCCATTCAATTTCGTGCAGGACGATTGTTATTTAACTTTTCATGATGCAATCCCTAGTTCGAAACTGCCTTGGCGACCTAACGGTCCCGAATACTTTCAGGTTTATTCTTGTGCGGAACGACTATTTGATAGCCTTTCGGGGAACTTAGATAAATGCAAGGCAAGGATAGTGTTTACTTGATTGTGGCATAAAATTATGTGACAAGCATTAAAATGAGATAACGAGTACAAACTACAATGTAAGAAGGCAAGCATGCATTGATATAAAATATAAGCATTTACGTTGGCACGGTCTAAGGGGTAGTACGAGGAGTGCAACCGTACAGGAACATATTGAACGACATAGTTCTTAAGGAGAGCAGTGTAAACGAGTGAAGCAGTGCACTACGAAGGGTCCATAATGATCTACTCGAGGCATAGCGAGGTCTATTTGCACAAAGCAAAGGTAGCATGCGAGGGTCCATGTTATAAGCCAAGTTTTATTTCTATGTTCTAACACAAGCAATATAAGAGGGGATTATTCCCTTAGCTAGGTGTGTTGTATTCTTTATTAGCAAGCAATGGGTGATTCACCAAGAGTCTAACATGCATCGTCCATATTTTAAGTGTGCTGGCTAAGCAAAGACAAGTTCATCGTAGCCACCCACCTTAGCGATGATTCACCTCGGTCAAGCGATACTCCGAATGAGCCTTTGAAAGTCTAAGTCTGAACTCCTGAAGGGCCAAGTCTGGAAATCCTTTGCCTTAAAAGAGTCTTTTCACTGAGCAAAGCGGGTCGGCTCGTTGCACTTGTGCCATTTGAATCGGCTGTTCGCTTGAGCAAAATGGATCATTACATTATACACCACTCAGAAAAAGTCTCGTCCTTGAGACTTCCTGAGCGCAAATTGTTCTATCGCAGACTGTCGAATCTATCTCAGGCATAGAAATCAGTACCACTAGATCTGTTCGAACACAATTTTCTACTCGTTCCTTATATCGTGTCACGTGTATACTGGGTCTATCTCATTGAATGACTCTATCATTCAATCCAAGCTCTGACTCGGTCACTACTGTGCCTTAGCGCAAAATATATATCGCTTAACGCGGGATACATAATGATCAATCTTGAATGACGATCTAAGGCTGAGGCAAACTTATATAAATCGATATACACGTCCATGCAAATCTAACACATTCACTTGCACTAGCATTCGAGATCAGCATATCGCGAGTCTGGATCGTGCACATATTGAAAGCGTCCCTCAAACATATACATGTCAACCAACTTAGCGATAGCGAAGTCTTTGAACTCGAGTTCAACATATCATTAAGTCTTGGATCGTG
This sequence comes from Iris macrosiphon, assembly GCA_036927795.1. Classification (NCBI taxonomy): domain Eukaryota; kingdom Viridiplantae; phylum Streptophyta; class Magnoliopsida; order Asparagales; family Iridaceae; genus Iris; species Iris macrosiphon. The sequence goes on along the minus strand of JAYESA010000192.1, from coordinate 46,049 downwards.
CACACATTCAAGACTCCCTCAAACATATGTATTTAACCAAACTTAGCGATAGTGAATTCGGACAAGCTACTTGCGAAAATCTTAAGGGTTCTCGTCTTATAAATCACGATGATACTTCCGACAGGGTCAATAACCCTCTAGGATTATTGTAGGATAAGGTCTTCGCTGGTATGTTCGCTGGTATGTTCGCTGGTATGTTCACAACCTAACCCTCTAGGATTAACTCATTTTATAGAATAAGGTCTTCGCCGGTATATTCACAACCTAACCCTCTAGGATTTTCTTCAAGTGGAACGAATTTAGGCACCCGGGTTTGATCGGAAAATTGACCGAAAGTTGGCCTAAAAACTGTTCAAAAACAGTTCAGAATTTCAGTCCAAGTACCCCAGTTCATGTCCAATTTTCTACCAACTCGTTAATTATTTTCAAAATATAATTAAAGAAACTTCTTCACAATATAACCAAGATTTTTAATATTCTTTTAGTTTTTATTAGTTTGCTTTAATGGTTAAATTATTCTGGTTCCAAAACGCACAAAAACTTGTTTTTAAAAATACCCAAAATCTCTGATATGGGGTGCGTCCCGCTAAACGAGGTAAATTTGTCGTGTACGAGTTGCATCGAAAGGCGCACAACATAAACGTGGACGTGTGGGCTTTTGCGGAACTTGATTTGGATGTGAGTGCACACCGGAATCAACGCGTATCCGTCGAAAAGTATCGTATCGGCCTATTCTGACACTCGTCATAACTTCGTGTGTACTCATCAATTCGTAACGAAACTTATGTCATTGGATTCACAGCGTTATGCTGGTCCTGTGACCCAAGTTTGGTTCGATTTTGAGAACGTTGATGAAACATTATTTTGTGGGCCCCACGGTTCTACCTAACGGGCAATTTTGTGACCGGCTCACCAGAATCTAATTCTGGATATACCATTGAGTTTGTGCCATTGTTCTGGACTCGTAAATACTGAGTGGAACAAATTTAGAGAACTTTATCTTTGACATATTTTTTGATGCGAATTAGGCCACATGTGGACCCCGCTTTGATCCAAAACTATCAATTTTGCCCTTGTGTCCAAATTGGACTTATGGGTAGTCAATCCTAGATATTTCTAGTATTTTGAGAATATTGGTGATATTTGTTTCAGCATCTAGAGGTGTACGTGTATATTCCACTTTCCTAGGAGTAATTGACGAAGTTCAGAGCCCAGGCAAATATACCTTGCCATGATGTATCACAGTTCCTTGCCTTTATCTTATTTAGTTATTATAGTTATTTGATATGTGTGATGTGTGTGTTTACCCTAGGACCGTGAGACGTTGCTTAGCGTCCGAACAAGATTCGGGTGTCGACGTTGTACGCGTAGTCGTGTAACGTTACTTAGAGAGTTGATTCCACGATCCTATTTTTACGTGCTTGCTTTACCAAGTACGCCATACCCTAGGACACTTGACACTAATTCATGTGACACAATTTTTCTTGAGTTAGTCATGGTGATTCTGTATAGGCTTACAGGATTCGTGATATGAGACTTGCATATTATATGAATATTTTTATGACTCGTTGCACTAGCTAGAGGTCAAGATCTTGCATGTTATGGATATGAGACATCGTGGACATGAGACATGAGGTTACATTCAGTGGAGAGAGTCTTCATCGTGCTCTGGGCATATTTTACTTATTACTATTTATGTGTATTAGGCTTTAGGTTCCCTATGCGGAATCTAAGGTATTATATTTATATATACAGCTTCCTCCTGGTTCTCCCACACGGAGCCTTGAGTGTACTATTAGATTACGAAAGTGTCCTTGGAGATCTTCCGTGAGTACCAGCCCAGGGTACGATGTCATACTCTCATTTGCATATCACATAGTTGGTTACAGTAGTTTACCCTTGAGTATGTGGCATTATACTGTTTTACTTTTGGCATGCTATTTCTTGTACCTTGTTACGTCCCTCTGAGGAACTGGTCCCTACCAGTTTTAGCAGCATAGATGGTTATGGAGCCTTTGGAGTTGCTGATGGAGATGCTTGTCTTGCAAGCATTGGTATCAGGTACTTATATCATATCTACCGGAGTTATGGTTATTTATTCATATTATTTATTCATCTGCTGATGTAGCCTAGTTTTATAGATTCATATTTCTTTCTCGAGTCTATTAAAGTTTGTGTGTTACTGGGCGGCCGACTTTAGCACATGTAGCTCAATCTTGTGTATTTTGTTCATGGAGATTGAGCATATATATTTATATTTAATTTATTATTTAGATAGTGACTATTATAATACAGCTTATACGTATTTGAGTCGGGCCAGAGTCTGGTCGAATGCATAGCTGTCATGTTTCGTATTCCTAGTCCTACGCATTTTGGGACTGGGGTGTGACAATAGGCGATGTTCTAATATTATATCTTGTATATGTGCTTCAGTTCCGGACGCAACGCTCCAAGTCTCCAGAGAGAACTCCACGCCTTAGCATGTACGAAGGGGGTTTCCCCACCGAACGAGTTTCTCTCGCACCCTGCAAGCAATCTGGTGGGTTATCGATACATGAATGCACTGGTGGAGAGGCTTCTCGCCCACTCGACAAATTCAATCACGTTATATAGGTTCCTTGCACCATCTATTAACTTATCTTTCTATTCTTGCCTTAGGATCAGGTTTATGGCATAATGAATAGCCTAACTCGTGTGGCAGTGTGCTGTACGATATAAAGGAACACGACGAAACTTACCAACTTATCATTCGTCCTTCCCTGTCCAAGGCAAACCAAGTTAAACTAAGCACGAGCATATATAATAAAATTTAGGATAATTGCATAAGCAAACACAAGTATCGTGAGCGAGATTCTGTTTTAGATGCACGAGTTACACGGTTACTCAGGCATTCTGCAATAGATTCTTATGTGTTCAATATGTACAGATGTCTTATATTCATAATCGTTCAGGTATTTCAAATTACGGGATGCCATACAATGACTCGCATGAGGATTACTGCTAAGTGAGGATGACTTATCTATATGAACAGGTGGTCACTGGCTTAGCCATAAAGGACCGATTTATAGTCTCGTAACGGAATGTAGTGCAACGCTTGATACATGACGAGAAATTCAAGGCAAACAGGTAATACAGAAGAGCTATTGCTCGCTATCCCGCCGATTCATGCTACTATCATGGGTAGACGGCTAGTCCAAGGTAGTATGCACTACCAAGGCCCGAATATCGTGTATTGCCCAGCCAAAAGACGGCATCGTATACCATAACCGAATTTGGTACACAATACACCAAACATTCTTCCTAGGTCGGTACGATCCAGGTGCCCCGGTGATCGTCCGAGGAATGATCAGATACCTCGTGCACAAGTTGTCCATGACCATGCAAGTCTCTAGCCTTGGGTCTCTTGTCAGGTACATATTCGGGTCAGATTCAAGTTCAAGTTCAGGATTGTTTATAAATATATCAACTCCCCAATCCATTCGATTTCGTGCAGGACGAGTGTTGTTTAACTTGTCATGATGCAGTCCCTAGTTTGGAACTGCCTCGGCGACCTAACGGTCCTGAATACTTTCAGGTTCATTCTTGTGTTGAACAACTATTTGATAGTCTTCCGGAGAACTTAGATGAATGCAAGGCAAGGATAGTATTTATTTGATTATGGCATAAAATTATGTGACAAGTATTGAAACGAGGCAACGAGTACAAACTATAATGTAAGCATGCAAGCATGCATTGATATGAAACATAAGTATTTACGTTGGCATGGTCTAAGGGATAGTGCGAGGAGTACAACCGTACAGGGACATATCGAACGACATAGTTCTTAAGAAGAACAGTGTAAACGAGTGAAGCAGTGTACTACGAAGGGTCCATAATGATCTACTCGAGGCATAGCGGGGTCCACTTGCATGAAGCAAAGTTAGCATGCGAGGGTCCATGTTACAAGCCAAGTTTTATTTTTATGTTCTAACACAAGCAATATAAGATGGGATTATTCCCTTAGGTAGGTGCGTTGTATTCTTTATTAGCATGCAATGGATGATTCATCTAGCGAATAGCATGTATCGTCCATATTTTAAGTGTGCTGGCTAAGCAAAGACAATTTTACCGTAGCCACCCACCTTAGAGATGATTCACCTCGGTCGAGCGATACTCCGAGCGAGCCTTTGAAAGTCTATGTCTGAACTCCTGAAGGGCCAAGTCTGAAAATCCTTTGCATCAAACGAGTCTTCTCACTGAGCAAAGCGGGTCAGATTGTTGCACTTGTGCCATTTGAATCGGCTGTCTGCTTGAGCAGAATGAGTCATTACAAGAGTAAAGACTGCTTCTTCGACTTCCAAGATATAGCAGCACCATCCTTGGAGAAGTCACGTCCTCCCATGGTTCTTTCACTCTTCTTTCTCGAGCACCAACTAGTATCACCGAAGCCTTCCTTCATATTTGGATAACTTATGTAGCACAGGATATACTATTGAGTTCTTTGGAGAATTCTGATAACTCTCTTCACAGATTTCAGTATTCAACAAATATACTGCTTGTGAACTGACTCAGCATCCCTACAACAAAAGCTATGTCAGGCCTGATGGTACATGCAACTTGAATTATTCACCTGATGATGCTCGAGTACAGCAACTATCTGGCGCTTTTCTTTGGATTTGGCTTCATATTCATGTCACACTTGAGGAGTATCTTCCCTGATACACAAAGTGCGTGATCAATATTTCATGCTGAGAGTTTGTGACTAAGCAAGCCCACCTGGCATTCGAATTATCTTATATCCTCAGGATAACATATGCAATCCCATATCCTGAGTTTGGACAAAAAAGATATCATTTTTCTAGTGACACTTCTATGTCCACAACTTGGACTAGCAAGTCATCCACATAGATACAAACGATGACTCCTCCATTATCAGCGAACTTCGTGTACACACACTTGTCCGTCTCGTTGATCCTGCGACAACTTTGACTAGATGACTTGTCAAACTTCTGCTGCCACATTCTGAAAATTGCTTTAGGTCGTATCTAGATGTCACCAACTCGCAGACTGTCTTCAAACCTGAATGACAATAATTCTGACTGTTGTTTGTGAATCTCTCATGTCTGTCTTCCTCCAAGACTTATTGTCTTCCTATCATCTGATAAATAATCAGCTTATGAATAGTAGCTACGACAATCATCATCTTGATCTATTACACCCTCATCAAGGTGCTAAAGAACTCAATTCCCTATTGTCTGAGAAAATCCCTCGGCAGATAGCCTAGTCTTGAACTCAGCTGTTCTATCTCCTTTCATCTTCATCGACTTGAAGATCTGATAAGCATTTGATTGGTTTAGCTCCTTCAGGCAGATTGACCAACACCCAAGTGTGGTTGGAGGTTATTGAGTCATACTCATTATTTATAGCCTCCCTCCAAAAAATAGCATATTTGGTCTTCATCGCTTCATCATAGGCAAACGGATCTGCTTTCACATGATAGATGATAAAATCTTGTCCGAAGTCCTTCACTCTCCTCATTCGCTTAGACACCGACTTTATGAGTTTTGGTTCGATCGTTGTCGTTAGGATGACAACTTCTTCTTGGACTACATCTTCGTTGGAAGCTTTAGTCTCCTGTGGACCCATACTATTTTCCAGAATATCCGCGATAACAATGTTCTTGTGCCTTACAAATTTATCTTTGAAGAGTTCTGCATTGCGAGATTCAATGATATGATTTGATTCGATATCAAGAAATCTCTGAGCTTTACTTTTCTCAGCATCAACCTGAAAGATTGTCTTCGTACTCCTCGATTCTATATTCTAAATCTTTAATTTTGAAAGCTTCACAGAAACCAGATACCCCCACACTCGAATGATGTTCAAGTTGGGTCTGACTCTGAACCAGAGTTTCTGAGGAGTAACATCGAAAGTTGCGTATGGCACTCTATTCAGAATGAACTTAGCCCTTAACACAGCTTTTTTCCAGTGGAAGACCCGCAGTCAACAACATCGAGTTCATCATTTCTGTCAACGTCATGTTCTTCCTTTCAGCTACAACATTTGATTAAGAAAAATACAGAGGAGTTGTCTCATTGATAATTTTATGTTCTTTGTAGAATGATACGAATTCAATAGACCTATACTCTCTGCCTTGATCACTTCTGAGTCTCTTGAGTTGTTGCCCCATTTGACGTTCAGCCTCAACCCCAAGCTCCTTGAACTTTTTGAATGCTTCATCTTTTGACTTGAGCAGATAGACGAACATGTACTTCGAGTAGTCATCGATGAAAGTAATGAAGTACTTCCTCTTGGCCTTTGTGGAAAATTGCTTGAAGTCACATATATCTGAGTGAACAAACTCCAGAAGATCTGTACTTCGGTTTACCCATTTGAACGGATATCTTGTGATCTTTTTTTGTGCACAGACCTTACACTTCTCCACCTCCTTACCTCCATATTTGGAGATAAAACCTAGACTAGATATCTTGCAGTACGAAGTATATGTCCTAGTCTGGGATCCCATAACTCTTACGATGAGACTTTTCTTATAAGCAGAATCTCGAACATCCATTTGATACTGAAAGCTTGTTCCAAAATATGTCTCCTGCCAAGATATCATTATCTGGTTTGCAACAGAGTTCCTGAGATTAGGTCCTTGGTAATCACTGGTACATTGATACATGCACTCCTTTGACTGTAACTTCTCAAAGTTCAGAACCATTATCCCAATCCCCAGATCCTCTGCTTGATCCTTGCTTGCCATCAAGACCTTCACCACTGAAAGGTTCAACCTTGATCAACAGCTCTTCCTAAAACACATATGGCTAGATGCACCAGTTTTTATCCACTGGTCAGCAACCACGCCATAGGACTTAACCTGCGTAATCATAGCAACAAAGTTAAGTAATCAAAGTAAACAAGTTCAGTTATACTTTGCTATATTGGTTCGGATTGGTTCTACTATCAAGTTCCAATTTCAGCCATGCGTCAAGTCCTGTATAGTGTAGTGACCTTCATGTGCATAGGCTACCATGTGCCAATCCATGTGCATAAGCTCCCATGCACCAATCCATGCGCATAAGCCTCCATGAGCCAATCCATGCGCATAAGCCATCATGCACGTCCTGCATGCGCAGAGACCATCATGCGCCTTGAGACATTATGCGCCTAGCTCTACTATGCGCTAAGACTTCCAATGCGCTGAGACCTCCAATGTGCAGCCTAGTCTTGCTATATGCCAAGGTCTGCCATACGCCAAGGTATGTCCCTTGTGCGCATACTTTTCAATCCTTGGTCATCTTGTAATCTCTCTTTCAACTGGAAAGCGCGTGCTTCAGACGCTATCTCCTCCATCCTCGAGAATGGTAGGTTCCGATAACTCACTTTCAACATTTGACAAATGACTCATTCCCTCATCCAAATGTTCGAAGTGAATTCCATCAATCTTCTCAAGTTTGTGAAAACTTATGTTCAGAAAACTTGAACGGATGTTCCCCATCTTTCTTTGGATCTTGCTTTGAGATTGTTAGTCCTGATGCTTAACCGAAGATGAAAGAATACGTGGTCGAGATCATAGGTTCACACAAAAGTTCTCACTCTGACTATTCTCGATTTCCATGAAGAACAATATAATGATTCTGATTACAACTTGCTCCCAAGATTACAAAAAAATCAGAAAAAATAATCTTCACGTTCTTCCTTGCACTCGCAGTTGCCGACGGACAGAACGGAATTACAACTAGCAGAAGAGAAGAGAAATGAGAAGAAGAAAATCTGCTTGTTGGGGTGATGTAGATCACCGTTCCTCAAAGCAAGTTTTGCCCCACACGATATGCTCCCAGGAACCAGCAAGTTCACGTAGAACTTCTGAAATTCTCGATGTCACCTCCATGCTTGGACTCGTACGAACTTTCTGGACTTTAATGACGGCTCCAGCATAAACTCTCTTCCTCTCCCAATTTTCGAAGTAAGTCCTCAAATGGGGTTTAAAGAGAGTATTTATAGGCATATGGAGGAATTTCTAATCCTAATCCTGGCCGTCCATCATTTACAAAAAAGATTGTAATAAATTTAATTCATATCCCACAAGATTGAAATAGATTAAATTTAGTCTCATATGATTTATTTGAATTAAATTCAAATCCATATGATTGAAATAAATTAAATTCAAATCCCACAAATATTGGATTTAAATTAATGACTCAATCTTTCCATAACTTATTAAATATATCCGATAGCAACGGTCCCGCATACAAACACTCATGCGGCCCTGCAAGCAACCGTTTATGCCATCCCGCAAGCAACCACTCATGTCGCAGCACATGTGGCCAGCCCATGCAGATCACGCATATTCGAGCGCATGAACAAAGTGTCACTTTACGCCCGAGTCCGAGTCGCAGGGCTTAGCTCCTATGAAAATAATTCCAAGAGCATAACAAAAAGTATAAATGCTTTTATGAGGAGTTAATCATTTTTTCTCCTAGGAAAACACCTCCATATGGCACCCATGTGCTTTACTACACTCCAAGTGCACACCTCAACTCATACAAAGTATTATATTGAGATACCCATTTGGTGGTGTAGCTAATGTGGGACTATTTTTTTTAGTCCAAAGGCAAAAACACCAACATTTAATGTTAGTGTATTTCTTCTATTTTAGTAGTAGATATTTTTTTGGGTTGATCTTCGATCGTCCTGTGATTTTTTTTCGTCTTAGGTTGTCGCATCAACTATTTTGTGCATTTGTCATTGTATGATTGTGTGCTGTTGTGACTCAACCTTTGCAGGTTATGTCGATTTTGTCCAGTCCTTACAAATTTTCTTCGATGGGAAATGGTTGAACTCTGGTTTATTACACACTCCGTTCCCAACACTAGTCAGAGTATGAACTCAGTTGACATAGGAAAAAACTGATGAAAGGAGAAAGACAGGTGTTGAACGCCGTAGAATATTCAATGCGACGCTCTATACCTGTGGAGGAGGGGATCAGCATATCGAAAAATATATTGGTGAGTGGTATCAATCCGATTCACTAAAATTAATATTATAATCATGTAAGAACATGTAAAATCTTATGAACATATATAAATCATAAACATGTCATTTTACGGTGAGTCTTATCCTAGAGAAAGTACAATGATCACGTATTTTTTTTACATGTTCTCACATGATTATTATGCTGATTTAGATGAATCGGATTTAAACTTCTTACATGTGCATTTTCCAATATGCTGACCCCTCGCCTCTACAGGTGCGAAGAATAACTTGGACAATATGAGGTCTTCAGAGCTCTTTAGCAAGTTGTAGCTTTACTTTTGAGAGTTTAATCTTATGTTATAAAAGATATAATATAAACTATTATGGGTTCCATCAACTTAAGATGCTTATTTTTTGTATTTTAAACTGTGCATCATTGATATCATTTATAAGTGATAAATTGAAAGATGGATCTTTAGCTTATAATTTATCATTGAACTTGTAGGTGAAAAAACTCACTTTTAACTTTCAACAAATTTAGTTAGTACAAAATATGTCTAAACAACTACAATTCCTTCTCTTCTTCTTCTTCCTTTTTTCAGTTCTAGAAATACAAACAAAATAATTTTTGACTTTCCAAATTATTAATTTAAAATTGCTAGTATTATTGCACGTGCATTATCCGTATTTCATATATACTACTTTGAAAAAACAAATAATAGTCTTTTAATTTTTTACTACTTGAGAAGAGTGACATACTTTAATTTTCTACTACTACTTAGAAATATCAAACAATGATCTTTTATTTTTATTTTTTTATTACTTAAGAAGAGAAAAGACTATTAAATTTTTACTACTTGGATAGTTAGATAATTACATATAGAAAAATAAATAAATAAAGGGAGATAGTAAGATTTTTTTTTTATATGTAATTATTTAACTATCCAAATTTTTTACTACTTGAGCGGCCACCCCCTCCCCCGCTCCCCTCCCCCCCACCCCCCACCCCCCTCGCGCCATCCCCATCCCCCGCGGCGCTTCCTCCCGAGCGCGTCGGTCCCTGCTGGAGGCTGCTGCTGCTGCTCTTTACTGTGCGGCTCTCCCTCCGGCTGCCGATGCCATAAAAAGAGGGGAGGGGGCTGCCGAAAAGAGGAAGAATTTTGGAAAGATTATTTTCGTTATTTTATATTTTAATTAATATCGTTAGAACAAAAATAGATTAATAATATTAAGTTGATGTCTATCAAAATTGAGAATATCAAATTGAATATTTCGAATAGTCGAGGGTATCAAATTGTAATTTAGCCAACTAAATTTTTTTGTTGAAAATGAGAAAATTCCTTATATATGCGACGTGTTTCACAATACTCTCTACTTACTGTGGCAATCAATCACTTTTGCTTTGGACATCTCTATATTTTGTTCTTGTCTCCTATAATTTCGTACATACCGTAGAAAATCAAGCACTTGTGCTCTCGACAACTCTACATTTTTTTCACGTGTGTACTTGTTATAGCAAATAATGGCCCCCAACCGTAGAAAATCAAGCACTTGTGCTTTCGACAACTCTACATTTTTTTCACGTGTGTACTTGTTATAGCAAATAAGGGCCCCCCTTTAATTCTTTAATTATGTTTATAATGAATGTGTCTCACAAGTATTTTAAGGCTATGAAATTTATAAACTTAAACTTACAATAAAATTTCTTAGTTTATAAGGATATAAAATCGAACTCAGCCGGCTCTTGTGGTTAGAAAGAAGAGATTAAACATTTCTGATTAGACGGACGATATCCGAATTAAATTACGGAAATGTGTGAGTGTGTGTTGGGAACAGTGGACCCAAAAGACATGTAACACAGCGTGTACAAAGTTTCGTACGTATCGTCGGACATCGCAAAAAATAAAACCAGAGTTCTGTAAAATAGTTAATTTTAACAAATATTTAGAAGTAACATAATATTTTACATTTAGACTCAATATTTCAAATTCTTTGGATATAATAACATATAATAAAAATATTTATTTGTTTAATTTCTAACAATCATTTTCTTCACACAACTTTTATTCGTTTGTTTATTTATTTATTTATTTTTATTTTTTTGTTCTTGTCTATTTTTTTATGGATTTTTCTAACATGTGGCTCGGGGCATACGTTACGTATATTTAATGTTAGTTAATTACCTCTACTTTTATCATTTTCTACATTTTTTGGGAATAGTTTTACTACCACCTACCTATTTTAATACTAAATATCATCATACATTATATCAAATGCCAAAGGAATATGGAAAGCTTCAATTTGTTGTACACTAATTTGGTAGACAAGTAAAAAAATTGAGGAGCATTAGATATTCCTTTAACACATATCCCTAAGAACGTTAGAAAAACTTGCAAAAATTAGAAACAAACCCAATTAAATTACTTTCAATTTAATATACCCAAATTAAAATTAATTCCTTTCCCAGTCGATTGAATACTATATAAATTTAATTAATTTTCCAGCAAGTTAAATACAAATGTGTGATTGGATCAAGTGGTTGTTTACTTCCATTATTTATATGCATTAAATATAAAGAAAGAAAATTCTGGAATAGAGTCAATAAGCAACCATGTAATTGAAAATTAACCATAAGGGTCATTCAAATTCTACAGAAAAGTTGTGTTTGTTAATATTGGATACTTAGAATGATCGAACTCGTGATTGTAGTAGTTGTTTTGCAGTGTAAACTGTATACAAGTGTCCATGAATTCTATAAATATGTATAATCGGCGTGTTGTATGCACAACAATAAAGTAGGGATGGCATTTTTTTTCGAATCAGACGGGGATTCGAATTTTTTTTTCCGACAGGGGCAGTTTTAGAGATTTAAAAACGGGGACAGGAGCATGGATGGGATTAAAAAAAAAAAAAATTCAATTGGATTCGAGGCAGGGTATGGGTATTGTACTCTCCGTCTCGATAAATTTTCGGTCCCGATTATTTATACCCACATGTTTTAGTTGTGTGGAACTATAGACCTTTATTCGGAATATGTTTTTATTGGGTTAACATTAATTCTCTCTTTGTTGTTATATATTGTAAAGTTCTATTTAGTACTTGTATATTTTTGTTGAATGAACTTTTTTTGTTGTTGTATTGTATCATTTTCTCTATATAGTAGTATATGTTTTTTTTTATGGAAACAAGATTTTATTAACGTGTGTCTTGTATATTTTTATTTGGAATAAAAATAATTTTTTTAAGCTTATAATATACAAAAAAAATTGTTAACACGACAGGGGACGGAGACAAAAAAATTCAACCTCGAAAGAATTAACGGAACGAGGACGAGAACGAGAATGAGAAGTGCGTTGTCTAACGGAGATGGGGGCGAAAATTGAAACACTAATCGGAGATGAAGATGGAGATGGAGAGTATGGTCTCTGGCCCCTACCCGTCCCGTTGTCATCCCTAAATAAGAGTGAAAGGTTAGTAAAGATGAAATTGGAGCTTCTCTACACAATTTTTTTTTCTTCTATTGTGTAATTCTCGAATGTCATTTTCAAGTGCTGAAGCTACATAATAAACAGCTCCTAAGAAATTTTGAAATTTATATGCATTTTTTTAAATTACTCTTAATATTTGTCCCCACCAATTAAAAAAAAGTCCCTAGACAATTCGTCTAAACTGACTGAAATGTCTAGCTCCGCCCCTTGTGATGTTAGTCCGTCTTTGTAGAGTGGCCTTACTATCTTCAAACAACTCTCTTTAAACACAATGATAGATAACTAAATTAGAGCATCCACAGTAGGGATACTCCATACCATATTTCAATTTTTTTAATAATTGTGTAAATTAATTATAACTTTTGGAGTGTCCCATTGATATTGGCACACAATGACACTCCAAATAACACACTAAATTAACCTCCTCTTTTCCCTCACTCTTTTTTCTCGTAATTTTTTTCCCTGGTGGACCAAATTGGATTACAATTTGTTAGTACCGAAGCCAAATTAAAGTAGAGGAGGTCCACAAAGTAGAGACTCACACAAGAGTTCATCTTCTACAAAAGTTGGTGCACAGTGAGTCACTCGAGAGCGCCTCTACAGCGATACACAACTCTACAGCAGCACAAAACCATGAACATATTACAAACTGACAAAGTAGAAAGCAAACACAGCAAAAAACATAAAAAGTTTCTCCTCTTTACGTTCGTAGATGCTACAATGAGAAAGAATGGGCAGAAGAAGATAAATTCAAAGAATGGAGTTCCTACTGTGGTGATCAAAACCACCGGTGCTCAAGGCAAGATTCGCGCTATACGACGATCTGCCCCCAGGATCCAACAATTTCACACGAGAACTTCTGGAACGCTCTAAGTCACCTTCGGATCACTCAAAAATCACTATGTGGGAGGGGTGCTGGCTTGGCCGCATACGAGCTCTGGTGCTCTCAGATTTTTTTGGAAAAATTAGAATTTTTACTACCCTTAAATGAAAGAGGAGCCCCTCTATATATAGTAAAAATTAGCACATATGCGGCCTGAGAAAGCTCATGCTGCATATGCGCCATCCGACACCAGGACGCATGCGTAGCCATAACCGCATGTGCGCCACATGCGTAGTCGGAGCCGTGTGCGTAGCTGCCGGTAACGCTACAAAAAGAAGCGTCGAAAGCAGCTGCTACTGTGCACAGACCCCCACGTGGCCCGAGTCCAAGTCCGGGTCGCTAAGCCCCTTCGGGGCTCATCTCCTATGGAAAACTTTCCAAAGGTGGTGACAAAATTAAGATTGTCTTAAAGGGGTTCACACTTAATCTCTCTAGAAAAGTCAACCAACATGGGCCACCACCCCATGTGCATATACCAATACTAAGCAAATCTATATATTGAGATATACTCATTGGTAGTTTTTCGATGTGGGACAAAAACTCCCAAAGCAAAGTGAAAAGCACCAACAATCTCCCATATATATCACAATATATGGTCGAGCATTTCTCACAGTGACTGCCCATCATGCATTATGATAGATGTCGTCCATGACTTAAATTTTCTCACATGGGTCAAACAACAGTACGATACAAGAATGGACTACGCCTTGAATTCTGAACCATAGCTGATGTTCTTTCCACTCGCACAATAGCATCAGTTGTGTCTCTGGTCGCACATTAAAGGCCCCGTGTTGACCTAATTTTGGTGTATGTATCTTGGGTGTCTACAAGTTTACCCTCAAGAGACGGCCTATATCTCTTTCCATACACTTAGGTGAGTTCCTTTCAAGAGAGTGTAATATTTTTCAGCATGAAGCATTGCGCTTCCGTGTGATGCTACGCCGCTGTGACATGGCTCGTAGCCGAGGTTAACTACCTATTGTGGTATCACCCACAATTGCATGAGGTCACTAGCCTCTTAGTAGTTCTGTACAACATCCCATCATGAAGCTTTGCGCTTCCGTGCGGTGCTAAGCCACTGTGACATAGCTCGCAGCCAAGGTTAACTACCTCATGTGGTATCACCCACTGTAGCATGAGGTCACTGGCTTCTTAGTAGTGTTGTGCTAAAACTCTCTATCTTTTCAGTATTAGGCTATCTACCTATTTACGGTGCTACTGTCACTGTGACATGGCTCAGGGCCGAGGCTTTGCATCTTTTATCTCATTATGGTGTCACGCTACCGTAGCATGGGATACAAGTCCCTTGTAGTGCTGAACTACTCGTGCTTCCTGTGACGCACGCCAGACATTCACTCTGCCCGAGAATACATTGAGGCTTTGAAGCCATCCTTACACATGAATTATTTTATAGAACAAAATAATAGACTATAGTAGTTTTGGGTACGTATTCCACCTTATCCAAAAGACTACCCACTGTACCTAATATTTTTTCCAGTCAGTGGTCCTCCCTTGAACCAAAAACTAGATGCCTAGTAGATTTTTCTTTGAACTAATAGTATAAAACTTAATGGTAGGATTATAAAGACACAATATCAGAGGTCCCTCAAGCCCATTTTACCTGCTGTGTCTTCGACTAGCTGGTGCTTGAGACCTTTAGTGAACGGATCTGCCAGATTCTTCTGACTCCGAACATCCACCACTGCAATGACACCAGTCTTGATGAGATTTTTCAGTGTTCTGTGTCAAAATCACACAGTCCTATTCTTACCATTGAAGAGATTGTTTGACGCTACTGTTGCAGCTGCCTGGTAGTCGTAGTATATCGGTACAGCTAAAATCTGTACACCAACCATTGGAAGATCGTACATGAGCTCCCGAAGCCATTCTGCTTTATCTGCTGCAGCTACTAGTGCATAGAACTCAGACTCCATTGATGAGCGTAAAATCATAGTCTGCTTCTTCAACTTCCACTATATACCAGATCCATCCATTGAGAACATATATCCTCCTGTGGATCTATTGCTCTCTTTCTCTGAGCACCAACTAGCTTCACTGAAGCCTTCTCCCACTGTTGGATATCCGCTGTAGTAAAGTGCAAACGTATGAGTCTTCTTGAGGTATCTTATCACCC
The DNA here is from genome assembly GCA_036927795.1 of Iris macrosiphon. Lineage (NCBI taxonomy): Eukaryota > Viridiplantae > Streptophyta > Magnoliopsida > Asparagales > Iridaceae > Iris > Iris macrosiphon. The sequence continues at coordinate 30,586 of JAYESA010000192.1, read as the reverse complement.
TGTTCATAGCTTTCTAGTGTTCAAGACCTGGGTTACTCGTAAATCTACTCAGTATCCCCACAGCAAAAGCAATATCAGGCATAGTAGCATTCGTAGCATACATCAAACTCTCGATAACACTATAGTACTCCCATTGTGTAATAGTTTTTTCTTCTGTATTAGGCTTCAATTTCTTGTCACACATATATGGAGTATCGATCCCTGGAAGATCCTGGTATCCATAGCGTGTGAGCATCTTCTCCATGTAGTAAGCTTGTGATAGAGCAAGCCCAGCTTCCGTCCGGATTATCTTAATCCCAAGGATGACATATGCATCTCTCATGTCCTTCATACTGAATTTAGATGAGAGGAACATATTTGTTCTAGTGACACATTCTTCATCCATACCTAGGATTAACATGTCGTCCACATAGAGACAAACGATGACACCTCTATCACTAGCGAACTTCGTGTACACACACTTATCAGTTTCATTGACCTTGTAGCCATTTGATCTGATGACTTTGTCAAACTTCTCGTGCCACAATTTGAGAGATTGCTTTAGACCATACAGAAATTTTATCAGTTTGTATACTTTATCTTCAAGACCTTTGACGATAAACCCTTCTGGCTGCTACATGTAAATCTTCTCAAACAGTTCGCCATTCAGAAATGTTGTCTTGACATCCATCTGATGAATCGCCATTCTGTGTATAGCACTTAGAGCAATTAGCATCCTGATAGTAGTCATCCGTGCAACGGGAGCATAGGTGTCGAAGTAGTCAACCCCCTGTATATGAGAAAACCTATTGACCACTAGCCTGGCCTTGAACTTGTCAACAGTTCCTTCTGCTTCCACCTTCTTCTTAAAGATCCACCTGCATCCGATGGGTTTAGCTCATTCAGGCAGATCGACTAACTTCCAAGTATTATTAGAAGTTATCGAGTCAAACTCATCATGGACAACCTCTTTCTAGAAAATAACATCTTTGGTCTTCATTTCATAGCTCATCATAGGTAAGCGGATCATCTTCCACATGATAGGTAACAAAGTCTTCTTCGAAGCTCTTCGGCCTCCTCACTCGTTTTTCTCTCGGCTCAATGAGTTCTGGTTCAAATGGTGTCTCATCAACGATAACTTCTTCTTGGACTACTTCTCTCTGAGAGGTACTTGCTTCGTCTGTCCTAGCAGCATTCTTCGAAACATCCGCGAGAATAATATTCTTATGCCTAGCAAACTTGTATTCAAAGAATTCTACGTCGTGAGATTCTATGTTATGATTAGATTCGATATCAATGAATCTCCGAGCATCACTCTTATCAGCATATGTCACGCCCCAGTCCCAAAATATCGGGGGACTGGATACGTGATAATGGCCAGCAGCACGCACCGAAGGACAAACCCAATTTAATGGATCCATCGGGGCATACTTAAGCTGTATTACAATAGTCAGGGTTTACTAATCTCATCCACAGAATAAAGATAGCAATATCAGCAAAAGAAATAAACAACATCCAATTACATGTAATTAAAAATCGGGGAACAACCCGATATTAAGTCTGTTTACAAAGGTTCATTTAAACAGGAAATAAAGAGATTATTGTCCATAAAAACTGAGCATGGAAGAAGCAGATGTTCAGGAGAAGTCCTCAGCGATCACCTCGTCCTCAGATTCTGGTACTGCTCCGAGAAGTGCACATGTTCCGTATATCTCTGGATAAACCTCGTCTGCTAATCCTGGGGACATAATCCGAATTCAGGTCCTCAGGGGACATAGCAAGGTACAGATAAAATAAGCCAAAATAAATACAGTGCAGAAATAAATAAAACAATAGGGTAAACTATATAACCATCTATGTGAAATGCAAGTTGAGAGCATCACTAGAACTTAGGCTGATACCACTACAAGCTCTGTGTCGGGGAGCCGGTAGCAGTTATACTATGTGTTTTACTATGTGTTTACTATGGATTATATATATATAATCAGCCTGTAGCCTGTGTGTCTCTCCCCACCCAATATAATCACACGTCTCATGTCCATGACACGCAAGATCAAAACTAATGCAGCAAGTCATAATATGAAATAAAAATATAATGTCTATGTCAATCCTGCATCCTACACAGAATTACCATGAATATCTCAGGAAGATTCTGTAAACTCCCTCACCCAAAATAGGTATTTTGTGTATATTTTATATTATTATATTTATTATATATGTTGAATTTATTTAGAATATACTCTTAGTTGATTAGAAAATAAATTTCTTGATATATTTACTTATATAAATATTCATTTAGAATTATTTTAGGTTATTTTAGATTTTTGGAGATTTTTCTAAAATTTTTGGTAATTAAAACTTAGAAAACATAAATTTCTAGGACTTCTATGATTTACTATACGACCATACTTGTATGTCGTTCCTACCAAATATTTATTTTAGTTTAAATATTTAATTATATTTTTTGTAATTTATTTAGAATTTTAAGAAATTTATTTAGATTTTAAAATTATTTAGAATTTATTTGGATATATATAGTCTTAATATTAGATAGATACTAATTTAGTGTTAATAGATATTAATAAGATTTTATAAATTATTTGTATTATCTTTAATTATATTTAAGATTATAAATTATTGAGATAAATTCAAACTCAATTTTAAATTAATTCAAATCCTGAACCTACTAGGAAATCAACTTCATGCATATCCTATCCTTATTTAAATTCATCATAATCCTATCCAAATTAACCAATCCTAGTCGTATTTAATTAAGTAGTGTCCACCATTATAAATACCTCATCCTTCATATTTTTCTTTCCCAAATTCCTCTCTTTTTCGTCCAAAAAATAGTCAAAATTCGTCATAAATTCAGCCTCATTTTCTACTAGTTATGACGAATTAAAAAGACGATATCTCCTAGCTCCGGACTCCAAACACGCTCCAGTTTTTTTTGTTAGAACGATAATGAGGTTAGATTTCTAATAATATAAATTATTTTTCTAAATTATTAGTATTAAATTTTGAAAAATTCGTAGAGCACAGCATGTCTGAAAATAGACGTGTTTCGATATTTTCGCGATTTCGGGAGAACCAGGAATCAGAATCACGAACCGTTTAAAGTTTCGGAAAGCTAATGTCGGGATCATCGACATATATTTTTCCTAGAATTTATTTCGAAGTATTTCATACTGTTAATTCTGTAGAACTTCTAGGTTAGAATTTAACCATCGGTGCACAATACAAAATTTGTATGTGCCATAATCCCAAACGAATTTGAATTCAGACGAGCCGTAAATTCCAGTATATTTTTTATGCTGAAATCTACAGGAAATCATGCATGAAAGTCGAGTTTGTATCGGTTGACTTTTTGGTCAACATATCGCCTCGATTTGCGTGCCATGAGTCTCGAGTTGATAAAATTCAGTTTTTTTGGACAAAATTTAGGAATTAACATAAAAATCAGAATAATAAGATTAAAATAGGATTTTAGAGTAATTATTCCAGAATTAAATAAATTAAAATAAATTAATGGTTATATTATTATATAGTTATATGAATATATATGTAAGTAAATGCTAATTGATAATTATGACTAAATATTCAGACTGTATGATCCTAGGACATCGTGGACTATCCCATACTTACCTTGACCATGTTGACCCTAAGAACTTATGAATTTGTCTGCCTTGCGTACACTAACGTACTGGCATAGACATCTGTCAGTTGACTGACTGATTTCGTACAGTACTTGAAGACGCGACACCCGCGTAATTCAATGCGTAATTGACCGTGTTAGATGACTAGTGTTACCCCTAGTATACCCCCTGATTTCAGTGTAAATGTGGTTGAGTATGTGCTAGTGTAATGACTAAGGATTCTATTATATTATATTTATGTGTACATAGGATATTGGATTGTTCTGCGCAATTTCTGGAGCAGATTATTGGTACATTACAGCTTTCTTGCCAGGCAAGTATACCTTGCCATTGTACTGTTATTCTTATTCCATATGTTGCACGCATCTTTATTTTCTGTCTTTAGTTCATATATTTTAATTGTTATATAAAATGCGCGCGACGGTGACGTCGCGAATGTTTTTATTTATGTATTGCATTGACCTTGTTCATGAGACTACCCCATTATCATGTAGCACCATTAGGTTCATTGGCCGTGACACAGTGGTTACACGAGTGTGAGTCTCATATAGATCACGGACTGCGTGACAGGTCTGGCCTCCTGTACGTGTGGGCCGTGCGTTAGGAATAACTGCTGTTAGAAACTTTGCATGCTAGTAGACTGGGCAGTTATTGTAACGCCCCGCTCCGCGCCGGCGTTATGTATCAAGGTGAGTGGGCAGAACTTCGTTCTCTGATTCTTGCACGCCTTAATAATAATCTGAGTTTTTGCTTGCAATGTTTTCTTAAGAGAATGATAGAACATGCCTTGCATGTTAATGAACGAACTCACCTAGCTTGTCTTGAATCAAAGTCTGCTTAACGATAATCCTGAATCGCCTGCTTAGAGTGCATGAACATGTTCACTATCGTCTATGCTTCGAGAGAACCATACTGTGCCTGAGCGTGTTCAAGTGATAAGTCGGATTGCCCCGCAACAACGAGTGTATTCTGATGGTTCGTCTCGTCTGCATACTAGTGTTTATTTGATAGTGTTCCATGCATTCGCACGCGGTCGGACAATGGCTATTGGTGGAAAGCTGAGCTGCATGTGTCATGGCTGCTACAGAGATAGTGGAAAGCAACCATGAGCCACAGCTGCCTCTAGCATCAGATAAAGAGTCATTGGTATGCTGTTCCACCAGCTGCCGATCCTGAGATACTCGGGGACCGCCCTGCATATAGCTAAGTCATTGTGTTGGCTTGGATAGTGACTGCCCCTAAGAATGTGCATTGTGTGTCGAGCTTTGCATCAGACCCTCGAGTCGTACGAGACACGATGCGCACACCCTGGAACATGAACGGTTTGCTTGCTTGCATATTCAATATGAAATCCTGTTTCCAAACAAGTAAACTGACTCTGCTAGAACTGCATGAAACGAACCTAGGTAAAACTAGAAAGATCACTAGTAATATAATATTTTATAACATGATTACTTAGTGCTCGTTTGAGTGAATGCTTATTTCTGTTCAGTTAATTTATCTCACCAGTAATTGTATAAAGTGCTGACCCACCAACAGTTTACTTGCTTGCAGGTACTGGATCGTCCGAGGGAGCGATAGGCGTGCCACAGTCCCTAAGACCCGGAATCCTGGTTTTGATTGTTGCCCCGAGAATGCTATCGTATAAAGGGGCATAATGTATGGAACGAACGTGTGCCTTTGCTAAGGAAACCCAAGTTGCCTCGATTGTCCCGAACACTCAGTTGGCTAAATGCATTGCATTGCAACAAGTCCCTTTCCGCTGCTTACTCGATTGATGCGATGATAGCCAACTCTGAACTTAAACGATATGGCCTTGCACGGGCGCAACCCCAGGCCCGTGCGGCATCACGTCCCCCGAAGGGCTCGATCGGGTTAGGCCAATCCTTCCCCTTGCTCGCACCCGCGGGACGGGCGCGGTAATTCGCGTCCGGCGCGCCGAGGCACGGTGATTCGTGCTCGGTTCGCTTAAATCCCGGCCATACGGGGTGGGGCGAAGGCGGAGCGGCGGCCCGGTGGGTCCGGGGCGTGACAGAATGGTATCAGAGCCTGGCTTCTATGCCTTTGGACTTTGATTCGATATCTCTGTTTCGAAAGCTCGTTCATGGGTTATGTGCACGCTCTCTCTCAATGCCTCGATGGGATGTTCCAACAATAAGTCTAAATACTTTTAAAATACGTTTTGAATGATATGATTGCTTGTCTGCTGTTGTGCTGCGAGTGGTCTTTGTGCCAACCTGTGCGAACCCTTGAGAGTATCGCTAGTAGCTTGTCCGATTTTCACTAACCCTAAGTTTGGTTGAATGCATCTATTCGAGGGACGCCTTGAACTAGTGCACCATCCAAGACTTAAGAAAAGGTAAAACTCGAGTGCTGAGACTTCGCTATCACTGAGCTGGTTGACGTGTTCACGCTAGAAGCGCGTTTCGAAAGTGCGCACGATCCAGTCTAAGCGATATGCTGATTTCGAAGCTTGTACAAGTAAAAAATCGAAATAAAACAAGTACAACGACTTATCTAGGATTGCCTCAACCCTAGATCACTGCTTGTCCTTAGTAAGTCTCGAGGACGAGACTTTTTCTAAGTCGGGTAGGATGTAACACCCCGTTCCGCTCAAGCGGACTGCCGTTTCAAATGGCAATAGTGCAGCTGTCCCGACCCGCTTTGCCTCAAAGAGAATGCAAAGGATATCCAGACTTGTCCCTACAGGAATCCGGCTTAGGCTTTCAAAGGCTCGCTCAGACGTATCGCTCTACCGAGGCGAATCATCGCTAAGGTGGGTGGCTACGGTGAACTTGTCTTTGCTTAGCCAGCACACATAAAATCTGGAATGTTCATGCTAGTCGCTAGGTGATTCACCCCCTGCATGCTAATAAATCCAACGCACCTAGCTAAGGGAATAATCCCAACTTGTATTGCTTGCTAGAACATGGAAAATGAAATACTGCTTATATTTAGACCCTCGTATGCTAAGTCCCTTAACGATCTAACTCTCGGCTTACCTTCGGGTCCGAGCAACGTGCCTGCTTATGTTCCTTAGAAACGCATGCTTGTCTGCTTGTATGTTACCGTATTTTCATCCAAATCCTGGGAGACTACTTCGTAGTCGTTCCGTGCCTGACTGAACCTGCAAGTATCCGGGACCATTAGGTCACCCAAGGCATCCCCGAACCAGAGGAATGCATCAAGACCAGTAATCACTGTACAGAATCATGATTCAAGCATCTCCTGTAATCGTGCACTACTGTACTACTGTTCTACTGTTCTACTGTACCACTGTACTCCTGTTCTACAGTACTCGAGTATCACGTGAAATTGGATTGACCCTGACCTGCATGTCGCGGACAACTCGGAAATGAGGCATAGTTCCACGGACGGTCTCCGGGGCACTGGGGCCGCTCCGATCCGGATGGAACTCCACTGTTTCAGCCAATTGTACTGGACGAGATAGTGTGCAGCGCCTACCGTTCTTTCACTGTATACCATCCGCTCCATGGCTGAACTCTACTGTACTAAACGAGATGGCTTGTAGCACCACTGTACTTTCGTTGCAAATCATTCTCGTTTAAGACTAGTGTCCTTAATGGCTATGCCAGCGACTCATGTTCATATAGATAAGTCATCCTCGCTTAGCGGCTATCCACGTGCGAGTAACTGTATCGCATCATTGTACAACTGAACACCTGAACGATCATGTTATAAAATGACCCTCGTGTTTGCATATGCTATGCCTCCTGAATGTTATTGTCACGCCCCAGTCCCAAAATGTCAGGAACTAGGCCACGTGTCACTGGCCAGCTGACACGTCACTAAGGGCTTAATCCACTTTGATGGACCCAAAGGGACGTGCTACGCTGTCCTAAATTACTACAAGTATAGAACAGGTAAAGCTATCTCATCCACAACAAAATGTCAGAAAACAAATGCTGAAATATATATATAACTGAGTCTGATACAGTACACAACTGGTGAGCTTACAAGCCTACTACAAAAACTGATAATAGCGCAGAAAAATCAAATAGACTAAGCAGTGTCTATCTGATCAAAACATCTCCATCTCCAGGTAGCAGCATCTAGGGTCAAGTCTACTCTGAGGGTGTCTCCTCGAGCTCCTCCTCAGTAGCACATCTGGCCTCCTGTTCAGGCCCGTACACTGTGGGGTAGAAAGCCTCATCTAGATCTGGCAAGGAACCAGGTCCTCAGTGGGACGTAACAAGATACAGAAAAATGACATGCCATGTAATGTAAAAATACTGAATAAAGAAATAAAATAAATACAGGGTACTAACCATACTAAGTGAAATGCAAGTAAAGATCCAGTAGTACGCATGGGAATGTGTGGCTAGACATACGCTGACGTAATTCACCAATCGTGGCGACTGGCTAATATAGGTGTCGTATGCCCCCGACTCAGGGAACTCTGCAATCGACCATCATTGGTACGAAGGTATAAAACATTATTGGAGGGGGTGTCCCATACGTCAACTAGTTATCTTTCCCATCCCCATGAATCTAGATGTCAAATCGTACATTTCCTAAGTTATTCTAATCCGTGATGCGGGTCACACGTACTGGTAGCTAACCAAATACGCAGCTCACATCCATATATGTAAATGCAACCATGTTGCGTGTTTCCGTGATAGGGTTTAGGAGAATATATTAGGATATTCTCTCAGCTGTTGGTGAGTCTGTAATATCATGTCAACATAACAGTTGACTGTACCCAAGGCAGTCTCAGGTGGTCATGGTATATGAATTTCAGAAGTAAGAAGCATATAACAATATTTGAGAATTTAAACATTTAACTTGGCAAGGTATACTTGCCTACTCCCTGATAGTGTTGAAACCCTGATTTTACAGTCAGTTGTGAAGGTGCTGGTGACAGGGGGTCACTAGCTGTGCTGAAGTTGGCTTCTGTTAAAACAGATAGGTTTCGTGAATATCGTAGTTTGTAATATAAAGCATATTTAGTATAGATATAGTATGTATATATATAGATATAATATATATATCAGTATGTATATAATATATAAAGAATAGTAAAGAAATGCAGGTATTAGTGGCAGGGTATATCCACTGCTGTTTATACAATATATTATAATATAATATTATCAGGGTTTATCCTCTGATATAAATAATATAGGTAAATTGAAAGAACATGACAGAATTTAAATACATATATAAATAATATTTATCAGGGTCTTTATATGACCACTGGATAAATATACAATAATTATAAATATGTATATATAATTAAGCTGTAATATCCAGCATATTATATAATATTATAATAAATTGAAATGACATTGCGATAATTGAAATAATATATATAACTATAAGCTGTATTATCCAGCTGGTATAAATATATATATATATATAGATAATATATATCTATAGATATTTATATATAGTATAATTAGATAATATATATATATATAGATATATATATATATAATAGGTGCAGGAAAATTAAAATGCAGGAAAGAAAAATAAAGAAAATGCAAGTATATATAAATATATGTATACACATATATTTATATAATTTAAAAACAGAAAATTACATATATTAATAATTATATAACATATATAAATATGTTATATATATTATAGTATACATATAAATATATATAAATACATATAATATATATATACTATAGATATATATATATACAATATTACATAATATAATATGGTAGATATACATATATACATATACATATATATGTAAAATATATATATAGATATATATATAATATATATATACAGTATAATATACTGTAAATAGTATAATACATACATATTATACATATAAATACATAGTAATATACATATATATATACATATATATATATACATATACATATATATATATGCATGTATTATAGATTATATACGTATTTTTAAATAGTATAGTATATTTATACCTTACAGGTGGCAAGGGGGGTCCCACGCGGTGCTGCCGGCGGGAGGACGGCGGCGGAGCTGGCCGGAGGCGGCCGGAGGAGCAGCAGCAGTGGCAGTGTACACTGGCAGCAGCAGCAGCAGTTGCAGTCTTGCGGGGGCTGCCGGCGGCGGAGGAGCTGACGTGGTGGCCGGGCAGGGTGAGGGAAAGGTGGAGGGAGGAGTGGCGGTCAGTTTGGTGGTGGTGGCGGAGGTCCACGACGGTGGTGGTGGCGGCTAGGGGCGGCCGGAGTTGGAGAGGGTAGTTCGGGTTGGGGTGGTCGACGGCGCTGCGGGGGCTAGGGCGGCCGGAGCAGGCGTCGTGGGGAGGTGAGGGGGTGGTAGTCGGAGAGAGGAGGTCGGGGCGAAGCGGTGGGGTAGGGTGGCGGTGGTCGGCGACGGCCGGAGGCGGCGGGGAAGGTGGTTCGGGTGGAGGTGTTGCTGGGGACAGTGGGGAGAGGAGGAGGGTGCGGGGGCTGTAGCAGCCGGAGCAGGGCGGCGCCGGCGGTGGTGCTTGGCCGGAGGGAAGAGGGGAGGGTGGCGAAGGGCTGGCCGGAGTTGGGTGGCCGGCGGTGGTCGGAGATGGCCGGGGGGAAGGGTTGTAGGTTTGAATGAAGAAAACCTAGGGTTTATATAGGATTTTGCCTAATGGCATAGTTGTAAATATTTAGAAGTTCAGGGGTATTTTGGTATTTTGATATTTTTAGGATATTTTCCAGCAGAAATTTCTGGATGCTATGGTGGGTCCTACCCACCTATGGTCTAGCCAATAGGATTTGGCCACCTAGCATGCAATTTTGCATTTTAACCCCTAACTTTTCAAATATTGCATAATTGCATAAAATTGTAATTTGCGTAATTTCGTAATTTACCTGATTTTAAATACTGATTTCCCGAAATTCTAAATTGTACAAAAATGAGGGAATTAGCTGGGGAAAAATGGTTTGGACAGTGTGGGGTGATTCTGGGCAGGTGCAGGGTCTAATATTGCAGGTGATACAGTCATCGTATTTATTATTTAATAAATACTGCGCACGGTGTTCACTAATTATTTAGAGGCTATTAGAGTCATAATTTCTCTACGGTGTCAAAACGATAATTGAAGTATAATTAGAGTAGAATATTATCGTATTTTTGGTTGGGCAATCAGGTGCCTACTGGTCCTCAAATCTCTAAGGGTACAGAGATGGGTAAAGAGTAGAAAATTAAATAGGAAATAAATACATACGTTTGTAACGATATTTGTGCGACTAAAACGAAGCATCAAACGAGGTTTCTGGAAGTTGCACAGAATACAGAAAAAGTAGTCTGACTAGTCTAGAGCAGGAATGTGAAATTTGTTTAGGGTTAACAGCTAGTGTGATGCCCTAGTCAATTGTGTAATGAACATGTGCACAATCAATATAATATATAATAAATAAAAATTTTAAAAAGTTGCACTAATTCTAATTAGTCAAAACAAATCCTAATTTACTGAAATTTGGTCGAGGGAGTTTACAGTTATACTTGCCGTGCTTGAATTAACAATGTTTGCCTCAATGTTGCCTTGGACAGGAAAGAAGATGGTAAGTTGGTAAGTTTTGCCGTGTTTCCTCTCATGTTGCACGGCGCACTGCCCGACACGTTAGGCTATTCAATATTTGTATGAAACTGATCCTAAGGCAACTAGAAAGATAACTTAATAGTTGTGCACGGAACCTGTATTACGTGTTTGGATTTGTCGAGCGGGCGAGTAGCTTCCCTACCAGTGCATTCAATGTACTGATAATCTACCAGTTTGCTTGCAGGGTGCGGGAGAACCTCGTTCGGTGCGGATGCCTCCAACGTGCGTGCTAAGGCCAGGAGTTCCCTCTGAAGCCTTGCAACGGTGCGTCCGAAACAGAAGCACATATACAAGACATAATGTTGGAACATAGCCTGGACATCGCCTGTACAATCATTCCACAGTTGTAGCCACTTGGCACGCTTTTACTGTTTCAGAGAGAGAGAGGCTTGAGCGACTTATAATCTCGGCTATACGCCGCCTGTAACACATGTTTATATTAATAAAGAGCTTGTTTTACTTCAAACTTGTGTTTCAATACTTCCGCTATATTGTCGACTCAGTGAACCTGTTACCAAATCGCTATGCGTTCATGACTCCGCTGCACTCGGACAATCTGTGCGACTCTGTGGCTTAGAACTCTTACCGCCAGCCAATGAATCACGGCCTTGCACGGGCGTGGTTCACGCTCGTGCGGCATCACGTCCGGATGGGTCAAAGCGATCGTTCCGCGGGAGCGCTGGCGAGGGTGATTCCCGCCTAGCGGGAACGGCCGAAATAGCCTGCGGAAGATCGGGGCGTGACATAGTGGTATCAGAGCAGAATCGATCTTCTGGCCCAAACCGTTGCTATGACTCTGAGATATTATCGATATGGTTTTGCAAAGAGCGTTCCATACAATAACTCCATAGATATTCTCAAAGTGCAAATGTTTTCTGAACTTGAATTGCTTGATTGTTTCGATTGAGTACGGCGAGGGACGGCACTATCGCTACTCGGAATATCGAGAAGTTTATCCTTGAAGTTTCGAGGACGAAACTTTTTGTTGGTTGGTAAGTATGTAACGCCCCGCTCCGCGCCGGCGTTATGTATCAAGGTGAGTGGGCAGAACTTCGTTCTCTGATTCTTGCACGCCTTAATAATAACCTGAGTTTTTGCTTGCAATATTTTCTTAAGAGAATGATAGAACCTGCCTTGCATGTTAATGAACGAACTCACCTAGCTTGTCTTGAATCAAAGTCTGCTTAACGAGAATCCTGAATCACCTGCTTAGAGTGCATGAACATGTTCACTATCGTCTATGCTTCGAGAGAACCATACTGTGCCTGAGCGTTTTCAAGTGATAAGTCGGATTGTCCCGCAACAACGAGTGTATTCTGATGGTTCGTCTCGTCTGTATACTAGTGTTTATTTGATAGTGTTCCATGCATTCGCACGCGGTCGGACAATAGCTATTGGTGGAAAGCTGAGCTGCATGTGTCACGACTGCTACAGAGATAGTGGAAAGCAACCATGAGCCACAGCTGCCTCTAGCATCAGATAAAGAGTCATTGGTATGCTGTTCCACCAGCTGCCGATCCTGAGATACTCGGGGACCGCCCTGCATATAGCTAAGTCATTGTGTTGGCTTGGATAGTGACTGCCCCTAAGAATGTGCATTGTGTGTCTAGCTTTGCATCAGACCCTCGAGTCGCACGAGACACGATGCGCACACCCTAGAACATGAACGGTTTGCTTGCTTGCATATTCAATATAAAATTCTGTTTTCAAACATGTTTCCAAACAAGTAAACTGACTCTGCTAGAACTGCATGAAACGAACCTAGGTAAAACTAGAAAGATCACTAGTAATGTAATATTTTATAACATGATTACTTAGTGCTCGTTTGAGTGAATGCTTGTTTCTGTTCAGTTAATTTATCTCACCAGTACTTGTATAAAGTGCTGACCCACCAACAGTTTACTTGCTTGCAGGTACTGGATCGTCCGAGGGAGCGATAGGCGTGCCACAGTCCCTAAGACCCAGAATCCTGGTTTCGATTGTTGCCCCGAGAATGCTATCGTATAAAGGGGCATAATGTATGGAACGAACGTGTGCCTTTGCTAAGGAAACCCAAGTTGCCTCGATTATCCCGAACACTCAGTTGGCTAAATGCATTGCATTGCAACAAGTCCCTTTCCGCTGCTTACTCGATTGATGCGATGATAGCCAACTCTGAACTTAAACGATATGGCCTTACACGGGCGCAACCCCAGGCCCGTGCGGCATCACGTCCCCCGAAGGGCTCGATCGGGTTAGGCCACTCCTTCCCCTTGCTCGCACCCGCGGGACGGGCGCGGTGATTCGCGTCCGGCGCATCGAGGCACGGTGATTCGTGCCCAGTTCGCTTAAATCCCGGCCATACGGGGCGGGGCGAAGGCGGAGCGGCGGCCCGGCGGGTCCGGGGCGTGACAGTTATTAGAGTTATTATCGTGTCATGGATGTGACATGCTTAGAGCATGGGGTGGGGAGAACAACAAGTAAGACGTGTTGGCTCCATTGCACTTTCCTTGTGTAACCCGTACGCTCCGCCGGAGATGCGCGGTCATGATGACCACTATATATTATATTATTATCAGGCGGGCCTCCGGTGTTCGAAAGACGCCGTGCCTTTGTAGGCCCCTGGATCTCCAAGAGAACTATGCCAATCCCATTTTAGCCAGATAGCCCACGCGTTGGGAAAGTTGTTCTTAACTGTATTCACTTTAGACGGTTAGGCGACCCCTTTGAATATTTATTTCAGTACTTTATTGGCATGTGTTTAAGTATCTTGTTATGTCCCTCTGAGGACCTGGTCCGCTGCCAGGTGTATCTTTTCTTGAGTATTTACAGGAGCGCAGATTTGGATGGTTACATGTGATCCGAGGATGTCCTCTTCGAGCTGTGATGGATAGCTGGTATTCTTATATTGTGTTGTGGTGTTGTACTCATATTGTATTTGCTCTTATATTCGAGTTGGTAGTGGATTTGTTTCCATCCAACTATCATCCTTAGATACTTCTTATTGAGATCTAGTTTCATAGATACTGGTTATTTATTTCTATATGATTTTGGTGGATGAGATTTAGATTTTACCCTGTGACATATGTTTATACCACTTGTGGATTTTGTATTCATATTACAGCGTACGTATGGATTTGGTTTCCATATATTGGAGTTGCCATATCCATGCGGCAGGCATGCTTACGTGTTCCTAGTCCTACGTATTTGGGACTGGGACATGACATGTTTTTGTGGTGGCCCATGCAGGTCGAGAGCATATTGTCTCGGTTACGTTACTGTACCGAACAAGCCTGCACATAGGACTAGAGTATAGGATCTCATCCACAATTGACTATGATTCACCTTCCTCCTCTATGATCTATTCGAACAATTGTATCCTGCTTGATTCCTGTACTTCCCTAATAAGTTCCTTGAGTATATATGGCCTTCTGCTAGAATATAGAAACCCCTGTTATTAGGATGATAATTAGAGTAGCACACCTATTAAGAATACAACGAGAATATAGACACACCACTAAGTTTAGAATATCTAGTGAACCCTAGAATTCCTTATCTTTAGAATTGATTTACCATTACCCCCTGATGTATTATGAAGACTTGAGAGTAGTATAGACACTACTAGAGTTAGTTAGAAGTTTTACCATAATGTTTGACCCTAGTATTGAGGAACCAATGGAGAACCAATATTGAACATTAGGACTGAACCTAACCCTCATAATTGGATAGTATTAGAGAACTATAAAACTTATGTCATTGTCTTGTTATTAGTAGACAGCACCCTAGGAAGCCTAGAGGAATGTAATCAACCCTTTCCCTTGATCATACCCCGAACATGGCAACTAGCATGCCATCCCCTTAGAGAACCATGATGCTATCTAGAGCCCTCTATTTTTGATTTCATAACTTGTCCCCCTACAACCTTAGCGTTCGCTAATTGTGTGACGACTAAATTATGATTCTTCTTTCTTTATCATTTAACTCGTGCCACATAACTCGTATGATTGAAGGCCAAGTAATCTTATTCTATGTTAGGACATGTAGTTTGCTAGGGTATAGCTTGGTAATTTGAACTTTGAATTTTGTGCGTGATAGTTGGGATTTGATAGTTTGCGTAGTTCCCTTAGGTTGTGACCTAATGATTATCCCTTAGCTTTAAATCACGAAATTTGTACCCATAGCTCGATACGAGTTAAATCCCTTTCCCCTTAACGGCTAGTAACTCTTCTATCCCTACGATTGACACATGTTATATGAGCACTTGACCCTTACCTATATAATGTAATAGGAGACCCTAATAAGAGTTTCTGTTCTATGTACATGTGCAAGGTTATTTTTGTAGGTATCCTTAAGGCAATACAATAGTAGTTAAATTATTTTAAGTTGGATAGTATACCTCACCACCTAGTATCACGTAGTCCCTGTGATCCATTGATGAAGTGTAACTGAATGACATTAATTGTATGCTAGCAAAGACGACAGTGTTTATTCAGACGATAGAATTTAGAGGTCCATGTCTCTATTGGTCGACTAGCGACTTAGACAAGAAATTAGTATGACAACTGTAGAGATTGTGTAGTCTTTCATTATTATTGCTTATTTTGCTTTTATTTTTGTGAATTTGAATTGTTATGAACCTTCTTTCATCATAATCTAGCGTATTCATATTTGCTGTACTACCTTGACTTATGCTGCTATTATAGCCTAGTTTTTGCAAGCTTATTCTTTATCGAGCTTGTTTATGACATACGTATTATTGGGGGCCCACAATAATACATTTCAGAATCAGTGTATTAGGGTCTAGCTAACCTTAGTGCGCTTGGTTCGCCCTTCGCATAACTACTTTACGTGGATTGAGATATGTAGTGATTAGTAGACGAATATACTTACCCTCTAGATACGACAAAGCATATCATATCAAGTACATAACTGCACCGATGTGAGCATGCGAATAGGAAATTACCAAATTAAGATTTCAATCCACAACTGTCTTGACAATTCCCATTTGAATTCTTTAAACGCTTTGATTCCCATACTTCCATTCTATTACCCCTCCTTGAACTCTTTTCCGTTGCTTTCCATCTTCCCTTGTTTCGGAAAGATGAAATCTTGTGCTTGGATATAAGTGATACACGGATAGTACAAGATATACCCCATAGGCCAATCACATTATTTGGTGACTATCTTTCATAATTGATTAAGGGCATATCACATATGATATAGTTGGTGTTAAAGTTTTGAGGATTGAATGACAAGAGAAAATAAATTGAGGAATATTTTTCTTAAGTGTAAGAGCCTTATGTGATAGATGGGTAAATTCTAAGTTGGGTAGAAATTGCAGTATTAAACTTGAGGAAAATTCTTTTAGATTGTGATCAAGTAGGATTAGATTGAGAGATTAAGTCCTTTTAATGTGGAGAATTTTAACAGAGGGATTAAGATAATGAGGATTTAATAAATTTTAAAAATCTTGATATTGAGGACCCAATATTTATACTTTGAGCACATGATTTAAATTTTGAATATTGAAGGATGAATCATCGATTTAAATTTTGAGAATAAATATAGAATTTTAGACTTGAACAATTGGTTAATTAGATTTAAATTTTACAATTTGATGATTTGAATTAAAAGTTCAATTTTGATTGTTGGGTCACCTATTTGAAATATTGAGGATGTAAATTGAGTTTAAATATTTGAATAGTACAAAATTCTTAAGTTAAGAATAGGAATAAGATTTGATTAGAATTGTTTATTGTTCAAAGTCTAGAGGAGATTATGATAGTTGAAAATTATGATATAAATTTTGATGTGGGATGTCATATAGACTTGAGTCAGATTTGGATGTTGATTATTTAAAAATCGAGAAAAGATTACGACAGGTTGAATTTTGATTTAAACAGTGGTTATATTAATTTTGAAGTGATCACGATAGATTCGAATAGATTTTGTTATTTAAATTTTTGGAAGAGATTGCGATTGACATACCTTATGTACGAATGTGAAGGATTTAACAAATTATGTCTTATTTTAATTTCGAGGACGAAATTGTTTTAAGTTGGGTAGATTGTAAACTCTCTCACCCAAAATAGGTATTTTGTGTATATTTTATATTATTATATTTATTATATATGTTGAATTTATTTAGAATATGCTCTTAGTTAATTAGAAAATAAATTTCTTGATATATTTACTTATATAAATATTCATTTAGAATTATTTTAGGTTATTTTAGATTTTTGGAGATTTTTCTAGAATTTTTGGTAATTAAAACTTAGAAAACATAAATTTCTAGGACTTCTATGATTTACTATACGACCATACTTGCATGTCGTTCCTACCAAATATATATTTTAGTTTAAAATATTTAATTATATTTTTTTGTAATTTATTTAGAATTTTAAGAAATTTATTTAGATTTTAAAATTATTTAGAATTTATTTGGATATATATAGTCTTAATATTAGATAGATACTAATTTAGTGTTAATAGATATTAATAAGATTTTATAAATTATTTGTATTATCTTTAATTATATTTAAGATTATAAATTATTGAGATAAATTCAAACTCAATTTTAAATTAATTCAAATCCTGAACCTACTAGGAAATCAACTTCATGCATATCCTATCCTTATTTAAATTCATCATAATCCTATCCAAATTAACCAATCCTAGTCGTATTTAATTAAGTATTGTCCACCATTATAAATACCTCATCCTTCATATTTTTCTTTCCCAAATTCCTCTCTTTTTTGTCCAAAAAATAGTCAAAATTCGTCATAAATTCAGCCTCATTTTCTACTAGTTATGACGAATTAAAAAGACGATATCTCCTAGCTCCGGACTCCAAACACGCTCCATTTTTTTTGTTAGAACGATAATGAGGTTAGATTTCTGATAATATAAATTGTTTTTCTAAATTATTAGTATTAAATTCTGGAAAATTCGTAGAGCACAGCATGTCCGAAAATAGACGTGTTTCGATGTTTTTGCGATTTCGGGAGAACCAGGAATCAGAATCATGAACCGTTTAAAGTTTCGGAAAGCTAATGTCGGGATCATCGACATATATTTTTTCCAGAATTTATTTCGAAGTATTTCATACTGTTAATTCTGTAGAACTTCTAGGTTAGAATTTAACCATCGGTGCACAATACAAAATTTGTATGTGCCATAATTACCAAACGAATTTGAATTCAGACGAGCCATAAATTTCAGTATATTTTTGATGCTGAAATCTACAGGAAATCATACATGAAAGTCGAGTTTGTATCGGTTGACTTTTTGGTCAACAGATCGCCTCGATTTGCGTGCCATGAGTCTCGAGTTGATAAAATTCAGTTTCTTTGGACAAAATTTAGGAATTAACATAAAAATCAGAATAATAAGATTAAAATAGGATTTTAGAGTAATTATTCCAGAATTAAATAAATTAAAATAAATTAATGGTTATATTATTATATAGTTATATGAATATATATGTAAGTAAATGCTAATTGATAATTATGACTAAATATTCAGACTGTATGACCCTAGGACATCGTGGACTATCCCATACTTACCTTGACCATGTTGACCCTAAGAACTTGTGAATTTGTCTGCCTTGCGTACACTAACGTACTGGCATAGACACCTGTCAGTTGACTGACTGATTTCGTACAGTACTTGAAGACGCGACACCCGCGTAATTCAATGCGTAATTGACCGTGTTAGATGACTAGTGTTACCCCTAGTATACCCCCTAATTCCAGTGTAAATGTGGTTGAGTATGTGCTAGTGTAATGACTAAGGATTCTATTATATTATATTTATGTGTACATAGGATATTGGATTGTTCTGCGCGATTTCTGGAGCAGATTATTGGTACATTGCAGCTTCCTTGCCAGGCAAGTATACCTTGCCATTGTACTGTTATTCTTATTCCATATGTTGCACGCATCTTTATTTTCTGTCTTTAGTTCATATATTTTAATTGTTATATAAAATGCGCGCGACGGTGACGTCGCGAATGTTTTTATTTATGTATTGCATTGACCTTGTTCATGAGACTACCCCATTATCATGTAGCACCATTAGGTTCATTGGCCGTGACACAGTGGTTACACGAGTGTGAGTCTCATATAGATCACGGACTGCGTGACAGGTCTGGCCTCCTGTACGTGTGGGCCGTGCGTTAGGAATAACTGCTGTTAGAAACTTTGTATGCTAGTAGACTGGGCAGTTATTAGAGGTATTATCGTGTCATGGATGTGACATGCTTAGAGCATGGGGTGGGGAGAACAACAAGTAAGATGTGTGGCCTCCGTTGCACTTTTCTTGTGTAACCCGTACGCTCCGCCGGAGATGCGCGGTCATGATGACCACTATATATTATATTATTATCAGGCGGGCCTCCGGTGTTCGAAAGACGCCGTGCCTTTGTAGGCCCCTGGATCTCCAAGAGAACTATGCCAATCCCATTTTAGCCAGATAGCCCACGCGTTGGGAAAGTTGTTCTTAACTGTATTCACTTTAGACGGTTAGGCGACCCCTTTGAATATTTATTTCAGTACTTTATTGGCAGTGTTTAAGTATCTTGTTATGTCCCTCTGAGGACCTGGTCCGCTGCCAGGTGTATCTTTTTTTGAGTATTTGCAGGAGCGCAGATTTGGATGGTTACATGTGATCCGAGGATGTCTTCTCTTCGAGCTGTGATGGATAGCTGGTATTCTTATATTGTGTTGTGGTGTTGTACTCATATTGTATTTGCTCTTATATTCGAGTTGGTAGTTGATTTGTTTCCATCCAACTATCATCCTTAGATACTTCTTATTGAGATCTAGTTTCATAGATACTGGTTATTTATTTCTATATGATTTTGGTGGATGAGATTTAGATTTTACCCTGTGACATATGTTTATACCACTTGTGGATTTTGTATTCATATTACAGCGTACGTATGGATTTGGTTTTCATATATTGGAGTTGCCATATCCATGCGGCTGGCATGCTTACGTGTTCCTAGTCCTACGTATTTGGGACTGGGGCGTGACAGATTCTGTATCATGATCTGTGTCCGGTGTCCTGGGTATAATGTACTTGATATGGCAAGTACGAGAATGTAAATGTCACGATATCCATCTCTAGTTGACCTTACACAACCCCGCGTACGGTGTTGGCACCCGACTATTAATCGGAAGCTAATTAAGTCAAACGGCCCTAGGTTTAAGCATGTACAACAGTTATAATTAAGTCCAAGTAATATGTATCAAGACTGCAAGTTGGCAAGGTACACTTGCCTGGGTTTCCGATTCCAAATGTGGCTCTGACTTCAGCGGGGATTGCAGGCAGTACTCCGGTTGCTGAAATAGATATCACCATCAGATCCAGAAAATATTAATCAGCTAGAAACGCCTGTCCTTGAGTCCAATTTGGAGACAAGGGCAAAAATGACATTTCGGGGCAAAACGGGGTCCAAATGTGGGCCGCTTTGCACCGAAAAATACGTCGGGGTCAAAGGTCTCCAAATCTGTCCAACTTAGTGTCAACAGGTCAGGAACGATGATACGAACCCAACGGAACTTTCAGAATTGAATTCCGATAAGCCGTTCTCAAAATCGCCCGTCAAGTAGAGCATGTGGGGCCCACGACACGCGATTTTGTCAACGTTCTCAGAATCGAACCAAACTTGGCTCACAGGACCAGCGTATTTCTACGAGTCCGATGGCGCAAGTTTTTTTTCGATCCGACGTGTGTACACTAAGTTACAGCGACATTCAGAAAGGTCAGATACGGGACGGTGTCCGCGGATACGCATTGATTCTGGTGTGCACGCACATCCGAATCAGCTTCTGCGAAATCCCGCACGTCCATATCAACGACGCGCACGTATCGGTGAAGACCGCACGCGACCAAGTCATCCCGTTTGGCGGGGCGTACTCAGTTCCGGGGTAAAACAGGGCGTTGGTTTTCCTGTTTTTGGATCGCGGTTCGCGATCGCCACAGGACGCGATGCACCCAGCGGGTTGCACGGGCACCGAGGGGGTCATACAGGCTACGCGATGCAACTGACGGAAAATAAATCGGGGTATCGAGGAGTGAGATACGAGTACCTGAACAGGGCTCCAGAAATGGTATTTTCTCGTGTCCGTGTATGCTCCGTGTCCTGCGTCCGTGTCCACTGTAGCTCGTCCTAGGGTTTCAGCTGTGTCGGACACGGCGGAGGCGGCCAGGGACCATGGAGGTCAGGGAAGGTCGAGCAATTTGGGGGAGAAGAGGGCTAGCGGGTTGCGGGTTGGAGCGGGTTGCGGGTTGGGCGGACCCGGCCCGACCCGCTAGGCTGAATTGGGTTTGGGTTGGGTTGGTTTGGGTAGACCGGCCGGTCCGGGTCGGTTTAATTTTGGGTTCGGGTAAACCGGTTTAATGTTGGGTTTATTTAATTAAGTTAAATAATTCAATAGTTTTTAAAGCTTTAAAAATCCATCCGGGGTCCAATAAATTCCCGGAAAATTACCCTATGTCCGGTTTTTAATTTTACACCTTAAAATATTATTTTCATAATATTTTAATATTATTTATTATCAATTAAAAATTATTTAATAATTAAAATACCTGAATTTAATTACAGAAAAATCTCAGAAAAATTCAGAAAAATGTGAAAAATTCCAAATTAAAATTTCTTGAAAATTAGGGGATTTACAATCTACCCCCCTTAAGAGGATTGCGTCCTCGCAATCGAAGAATAACCGGTCAACAGAGATGACACTGTTACAAAATTTATTCGAAGCACAAAATCAAGGTTGAGGGTTTAAACACATAGGAAAAATCATTTTCCTAAGCAATGGAAGTTATGCAATTTCCCAAATGTAGGAAATCTAGAAGATTACAGTTTTAGAAAACCAGTTTTATCCTTTAAAAACTAATCAGTTTAACATTTATAAAATATTCTAAATTATTGGCAAGCTCAATATTACAAGGTAAACACTAAGTTATCAATTATTATCAATTTAAAACTGTCAAGTCAAGTCTAGGGTCACGAACCAACAGGCACGAACTAAAGCAAATCTAGAAACAGAAAACTATAAAAATTTACGCGCATTAACTACTCCATGGTTCTGCGCGTCTTCCAAAGTCATCGCGAAGGCTTGTCCGCGTCCTTGTGGTGGATTCCTCTGCTGCTGCTGGGCCTGTTGGAAGAGTGTTGCCTGTGGTGCCAAAGGTGGCCTTGGTTGATACCCTCCTGGTGCTGGTAGGGCTTGTTGGTTTGCCCTTGGTGCTCCTCCTCGATGATAAGGACAATCCTTGGCTAAGTGTTGATTGGTTCCGTAAATCAAGCATAATCCCAACTTGCGTCTGCAGTCCTTCTCAATATGGCCTACCTTGCCACAGTATTGACATGTAGATAATATCTGCGGAGAGGCTCTGGGTGGCTGGTATATGAGGCCTCTTTGCAGCTTCTTCTTGTGGTGCTTTGACTGATGTGGAAGACCATTTCAGACCGGTCTCTCTCCTGGTGACGCGTTTCATGCGTTGGGCTGCAGCGAGAACATCCGAGTAAGAGGTAGATGCGACAGATCCGATGAGTCTCTGCAGCTCGAAGTTTAGTCCGTCGAAGAATTTCTCAGCCTTCTCTTCTTCCGTCGGGATCAAAGTAGGGGCGAAGCGACTTAGGCGAATGAATTCTGCGTTGTACTCCTCCACCGTCATAGCATCCTGAGTGAGGCGGTTGAACTTGTCCCGAAGTTCTGATAGTGCGATAGCCGGAATGTACATCTCCTGAAAGAGTCTGAAAAACTCTTCCCAAGTGACTCGGTCTGGTCCGAGCCGGGTCTCTTCAGATAGCCACCAATGATGAGCATTGTCCGTCAACTGCATTCTAACAGCGGTCATCCAACGTTCTCTTGGAAGTTCAGCTGCTTCCAACTGGTGTTGTATGTTGGTGAGCCACTCATGAACTTCGGTTGGTCCTTCTTTGCCCGAAAAGGTACGGGGCTTGAGTTGACGGAAATCGATGATAGACCCCGTTGCTGGTCGCCTAGCGTGTGGGTTCACTTGCTCCAATGCGGTTACTAGGCTGGTCCTCAAATACTCAGCCTCATGACGCTGCGTCTCCTGATGAATTTGTTGTTGGGCTTGCATCATTGCATAGATCATTTGAAATATCTGTTGCCCGTCTATAGGTTGCCCTTGTGGGAATACATGCATTGGTGGAACGAACTGCGGAGGCGGCGGGATGTCATCACGCCGGAACCTGGAAGTATGCTGGCCCGCTTGATTGTTTTGAGAAGATTGTCCTCGGTCTTCGGGTGTCACACCTTCATCATAAGTAACCACAGCATCGTGTGGTGTACTCAAGGGATTCTCGTCTCTGCTTCTTGGATCCATTACTCTGCATCAAAATAAAATATAAGAGGCGCACAGGATTCAAGGCAAGATGCAAGTAAAAATTTAATTCGAATACGATACAGATATCAAGAACGTTTCAAGCAAGTGGATGATATCCTAAAAATTTATCCTATCTTTATTGCAGTCCTGTTCGGTCCCTAAGTTGAAACCGAACAATTTAGTCGTTGACCTGCATGGGCCACCACAAAAACTATGTCACGCCCCAGTCCCAAAATATCGGGGGACTGGATACGTGATAATGGCCAGCAGCACGCACCGAAGGATAAACCCAATTTAATGGATCCATCGGGGCATACTTAAGCTGTATTACAATAGTCAGGGTTTACTAATCTCATCCACAGAATAAAGATAGCAATATCAGCAAAAGAAATAAACAACATCCAATTACAAGTAATTAAAATCGGGGAACAACCCGATATTAAGTCTGTTTACAATGGTTCATTTAAACAGGAAATAAAGAGATTATTGTCCATAAAAACTGAGCATGGAAGAAGCAGATGTTCAGGAGAAGTCCTCAGCGATCACCTCGTCCTCAGATTCTAGTACTGCTCCGAGAAGTGCACCTGTTCCGTATATCTCTGGATAAACCTCGTCTGCTAATCCTGGGGACATAATCCGAATCCAGGTCCACAGGGGACATAGCAAGGTACAGATAAAACAAGCCAAAATAAATGCAGTGCATAAATAAATGAAACAATAGGGTAAACTATATAACCATCTATGTGAAATACAAGTTGAGAGCATCACTAGAACTTAGGCTGATACCACTACAAGCTCTGTGTCGGGGAGCCGGTAGCAGTTATACTATGTGTTTTACTATGTGTTTACTATGGATTATATATATATATAATCAGCCTGTAGCCTGTGTGTCTCTCCCCACCCAATGTAATCACACGTTTCATGTCCATGACACGCAAGATCAAAACTAATGCAGCAAGTCATAATATGAAATAAAAATATAATGTCTATATCAATCCTGCATCCTACACAGAATCACCATGAATATCTCAGGAAGATTCTGTATCATGATCTATGTCAGGTATCCTGGGTATAATGTACTTGATATGGCAAGTACGAGAATGTAAATGTCACGATATCCATCTCTAGTTGACCTTACACAACCCCGCGTACGGTGTTGGCACCCGACTATTAATCGGAAGCTAAGTAAGTCAAATGGCCTTAGGTTTAAGCATGTACAACAGTTATAATTAAGTCCAAGTAATATGTATCAAGACTGCAAGTTGGCAAGGTACACTTGCCTGGGTTTCCGATTCCAAATGTAGCTCTGACTTCACCGGAGATTGCAGGCAGTACTCCGGTTGCTGAAATAGATATCACCATCAGATCCAGAAAATATTAATCAACTAGAAACGCCTGTCCTTGAGTCCAATTTGGAGACAAGGGCAAAAATGACATTTCGGGGCAAAATGGGGTCCAAATGTGGGCCGCTTTGCACCGAAAAATACGTCGGGGTCAAAGGTCTCCAAATCTGTCCAACTTAGTGTCAACAGGTCAGGAACGATGATACGAACCCAACGAAACTTCCAGAATTGGATTCCGATGAGCCGTTCTCAAAATCGCCCGTCAAGTGGAGCCTGTGGGGCCCACGACACGCGATTTTGTCAACGTTCTCAGAATCGAACCAAACTTGGCTCACAGGACCAGCGTATTACTACGAGTCCGATGGCGCAAGTTTCGTCTCGATCCGACGTGTGTACACTAAGTTACAGCGACATTCAGAAAGGTCAAATACGGGGCGGTGTCCGCGGATACGCATTGATTCCGGTGTGCACGCACATCCGAATCAGCTTCTGAGAAATCCCGCACGTCCGTATCAACGACGCGCACGTATCGGTGAAGACCGCACGCGACCAAGTCGTCCCGTTTGGCGGGGCGTACTCAGTTCCGGGGTGAAATAGGGCGTTGGTTTTCCTGTTTTTGGATCGCGGTTCACGATCGCCACAGGACGCGATGCACCGAGCGGGTTGTACGGGCACCGAGAGGGTCATACAGGCTACGCGATGCAACTGACGGAAAAGAAATCGGGGTATCGAGGAGTGAGATACGAGTACCTGAACAGGGCTCCAGAAACGACGTTTTCTCGTGTCCGTGTATGCTCCGTGTCCTGCGTCCGTGTCCACTGTAGCTCGTCCTAGGGTTTCAGCTGTGGCGGACACGGCGGAGGCGGCCAGGGACCATGGAGGTCAGGGGAGGTCGAGCAATTTGGGGGAGAAGAGGGCTAGCGGGTTGCGGGTTGGGCGGACCCGGCCCGACCCGCTAGGCTGAATTGGGTTTGGGTTGGGTTGGTTTGGGTAGACCGTCCGGTCCGGGTCGTTTTAATTTTGGGTTCGGGTAAACTGGTTTAATGTTGGATTTATTTAATTAAGTTAAATAATTTAATAGTTTTTAAAGCTTTAAAAATCCATCCGGGGTCCAATAAATTGCCGGAAAATTATCCTATGTCCGATTTTTAATTTTACACCTTAAAATATTATTTTTATAATATTTTAATATTATTTATTATCAATTAAAAATAATTTAATAATTAAAGCACCTGAATTTAATTACAGAAAAATCTCAGAAAAATCCAGAAAATTGTGAAAAATTCCAAATTAAAATTTCTTGAAAATCAGGGGGTTTACAGCATAGCCCAGAAATATGATCTTCGTAGTTCTCATTTCCAGCTTCTGAATCTTGAGGTCTTGAAGCTTTACATATGCCAGATATCCCACACTCGAATGACATTCAAGTTGGGTATGACCTTGAACCAAAATTCATGAGAAGTAATGTCAGATGTCATGAACGGTACTCTATTCAGAATAAATATAGCTGTAAGTGCTGCTTCTCCCAGAAGCACTTTGGAAGCCCTTCTGTCAACAACATGGAGTTCATCATCTCTGTCAGCATCATGTTCTTCCTTTCTGCTACACCATTAGATTGGAGAGAATACGGAGCAGTAGTTTCGTTGACAATCCCATATTCTTTTTAGAACGATGCGAATTCCAAGGAACGATATTCTCCGCCTTGATCGCTTCTGAGTCTTTTGAATTTTTGACCGGTTTGACGTTCTGCTTCAGCCTTGAAGTTCTTGAACTTCTCGAATGCTTCATCTTTCAACATGAGAAGATATATGAATGCGTACTTCGAGAATCGTCAATGAAAGTGATAAAATAGTTTATTCCAGCCTTTGTGGAGAATTGCTTAAAGTCACAGATATCTGAGTGTACCAACTCTAGAAGATCTATGTTTAGGTTCACCCTTCTGAATGACTTCCTGACGATCTTTGTCTGTGCACAGACTTCATATTTCTCCACCTTCTTACCCCCATATTTAGAGATAAAGCCTATACTAGACATCTTGTTAATGCGTTTACAATGCAAATATCCTAGTCTATTATGCCAAAACTCAAGAGAATAACCAAAAGTAGAGACTCCATTGATACAAACAGAAGTAGTTACAAGCTGCAGTTTAAACATTCCTTCAGTACATAAAGCTTTTTCGAAGTATGTTTCCTTGTAGGACATCACCATTTGACCGGCATTGATATCCATCCTCAGGCCCACCTTACACAGCAGACTCCTAGAAACCAGATTCTTGACGATCATTGGTACGTGCTTCAAATTCTCCAGTACAAAAAAAATTATATTGTTTATAATAAATATAATTTTATTATCTATAAAATATATTATTTTCTGTTTCAAGTTACATAAAAATCACATTACAACACAATGGAGTTGAAAATGTTCTAAGTTACAGCTACCAACAACAATAATTTTTATCCTCACCTCTGATAACTCCGTCCATGCAATCCATCTTTGTCTCTTATTACTAATTAGTTTTCGTTTGGTAAGATGTCGAACTCAATTGTTCAAAAAAAATGTGGAAATATGCTTAGTGCAACTAAACTTTGTTCACTTTCTTGACGTACGGCCGCGACACGCCTTTTCTTGACGTACTCAATTCTGACAAATCTATCGCTTTATATCCACGTCGATGTTGCAATATTTTTCACGTGTGTGTATATATTATATATTTTTATATATATGCCATTAATCATGACTTTGGACTATATATATAAGATACGTACTCATGACTCTGCAGACTCAAATAGGTTCGGAAAGTTGTATTGGCAAATATGTGGCAATATTCAAGATCAATCCTCATTTTCCTCCTGTGTTGTCTCTTCCCTCTTCTACTCCTGCAACCATCTCTTACTGCATCCCAAGAACTCGGTAAGTTATATATTCAAGAATATATGCACGTAATTTATACATATTTTATATTATTTAAAAAAAAAAAAAAAAAATTTTTTTTGTAGAATTTGAGAAGAGAAATTTTTTCATTTTTTTCATCTCGAAAAGAGCAAACAATAATCTCTTTTTACTCTTTTTTTTCATACGTAATTACCTAACTACACATGTTAAATTTAATGAACAATTTAATTTTTTTTTTATATATATACCTAGTTCTGCCACCAATCGACGGAGGAAAAATTTGAACCTTGGTCTACTTCAAAGTGGTCCACCACATTCCTACTAGAATAATGTCTTGGATATAATGAACAATTTAAGTAGTACTATAGATAAACATGTTTTAGGAACAAAAATTTTTACGATAAAATCTCATATATATATATATATATATATATATATATATATATATATATATATATATATATATATATATATATATATATATATATATACACACACGTTCACTTGCCTTAGATTTATGATGTTTTAAGATGTTGGCAAGATAATATTTTTGGTAAAAGTGAGTCTAAGATTGCATGGGTTATAGGGATACCTTAAATAACACCAGTGGGCATCGGAAAATAAAATAAAATAATAATACCAGTTGTCATATTGCAAATGTTAATATCGTTTTTTTTTTTTTTTAAATTGGAGATAGGAAATATTCGAATATATAATAGAAAATAATTTCTAATATGGTAACAAATTTCTAGGATTGGAGTTAGATTCTTAAAGGGATGGTTTTCCACAGATAAATTGTTTGTTTAAGATAATTTGGATTCTTCAATATATATATATATATATATATATATATATATATATATATATATATATATATATATATCATCTTAAATTATATATATATTATATATATTTTTTAAGATGATATATATAAAATTTAATATATATATATTAAATTATATATATATTTTTTTTAAGATGATATATATATATATATATATAGGACAAATGTGGATATGCCGGATAAGTACTCAGTACCAAGAATCGTTGATCCATGGTATATGACAAATGTGGATATGCAAGATAACTTTGTAATCCAATTGAAACAACTGAGAAAATAAAGAGAAGTCAGTAGTACTAGAGTTGAAAAACTAATGATCTTGAATTCTTGTCAGATGACGAGAGCGACTTCGACTACAACCCGTGCGGTCAGCTCGGCCCTAACAACTGGGGAAATCTGAGCCAAACTTGGAGAGCTTGTAGAACCGGGAGGCAGCAATCGCCGGTTAATGTGGATCGCTGGTACGCTCAATCGGACCCGAACTTGAATGGACTGTCAACAGCACATCGAGGAGCCGACGCGATTGTGAAGAACAGGGGTCACGACATTGCGGTACGTTTATCGGAAACTTGGTCTAATAAAATTCCTGAAAAAAAAGAAGAAGAAGAAGAAGAAGAAGAAGAAGAGCTTTCTGTGATTAGATTTGAATCATTTACCAAAGCTGCAGTATATTTGGTGACACATAACATTTTTTTTTGTGACACTTTTAACGTTGAATATATCTAAGAGTGCAGGTGGAGTGGCCAAGTGGAGGAGGAACGTTGCATATTGGATGGAAGCGTTATGAGCTCAAGCAGTGTCATTGGCACTCCCCATCAGAGCATACTTTCAATGGAATTAGGTACTGCATGCACACCCCTAGCTAGTCGGAGCAGCAGTTATCTGAGATATTTATAGAGTATTTGTTATGAACTGTTATGAACAGTTACGAGTAGACCGATTTTGGATGGTTTTAACAATAATAAAATTATTTATATGTCAATATCTAGATGTACAAAGGATTTATAAGAATGATCGTCTCGATGAAGATAGTCATTATAAGAATGATCATCTCGGCGAAGATAGACAAGATTATAGAAAAACAAGATTTTAAAAACTCACAGCAGGAAGTAAGTCCTAGTTTGGAGGAAGTAGAAGAGAAATAATGATAGAGTATTTGCAATTATAATTATATATTTTTCGTGAGAATATAAATGAAACAAAACAATAAAAACTTTCAAAACCAATTGATTTGCGGTGTTTATAAAGACATCCAAAATTACACTCCATCGATTTTCAAGAATTTTTGAGCCGACCAAAATCAATGCATTAAAATTTGTACCAAATCAATTTTTTTTTTTTTTAAACACTTCATAAACGACCGGCTCAGAAACTTCTCAAAATCCGGTAAAAATACCGTTTTGAAGCAGATCCTTAGGGTTTCCATGACCTTGAATTAATGTCTAATGGCAGATATCCGTTGGAACTCCACATGGTTCACCAGAGCAACATTGATAATGAAATAGCAGTCATTGGAATCGTCTATGGAGTTGGCCAACCAGACACGTTTATTACATACGAGGTTCTCTTCGGTGAAGTACTGATTGTCTAATTTAAACTTCTCATTTTTTCCCTCTAATTTTTTTTCTTCTTCATGTCCCAGCTGAGGTCAAAGTTGCGAGAACTTATTAGTACAGGTCAAAACCAGTCAGTCATGGGGATCACTCAACCACCACATATACTGGACACTAGTCCATATTATCGATATTTAGGCTCTCTAACAACCCCACCTTGCACTGAAGGAGTCATATGGACTCTTATGAAGCAGGTATGTTATCTATGGCTAGTGTTACTGGTACCGCAAAATTTTCTCGGAGGTGATGTTGTTATGATTTCCTAATAGAAAATCCACAAATTACTATTTTCAAACTTTCAAAATCTATTATTAGAGGTTCAAACCTTCGGAACAGATACTTTCGTTTAGAACGTAATACTAGCAAAAAAT